>JARQOC010000007.1:43541606-43669190 GCA_033576535.1 Allobates femoralis
CAATCCATCCTGAATGCAGCAACCAGGATCATATTCCTCTCCAACCACTTGACCGATGCCTCTATCCTGTGCCAGTCATTGCACTGGTTGCCAATCCGCTATAGAGTACATTATAAAATTATCACTCTCATCCACAAAGCCATCCACAGTTCTGTACCGCCCTATATCTCCTCCCTCATCTGTCTATCACCCTACACATGCCCTCCATTCTGCAAGTGACCTATGACTGATATCAGCTACAATCTGAACCTCCTCCTAGTCCCATCTCCAAGACTTCTCACGAGCTGCATGGAATGGATTACCAAAAACAATTCAATTAATTCCCAATACCAATAGTTTTAAGCGAGCCTTAAAAACGCATCTCTTGTGTAACTATATTCCCTTTTCCAAATCTGGCCTCTTGTGTTATTTGTCTACACTCCCCATGCATAATATAGCACTTTATCTGTACTTGTACAGATCCTGACCGGTGACTGGTTCATGCAGCATTATGTGAATCCCCTATTTCTTATATTGATGGCTGGACCATATATGAGGGCACTTTTTACCATTTACCTTTTGTGCCTCCTCTATTTCCTCATAGATTGTAAGCCTGCAAGCAGGGACCTCATTCCTTATGGTTTTTTAATGTTTTGCTACTTTGTATTGTCTCATAGTGCGAGACGGGTACAAGGCACAGAGAGGGGTAAGCTGTGTCACTCTCTTGCTGGCCTGTGAACTAGACAGGGCTAGACCAGGGTCAGCCAGGGCTTAGGCACATGTTTGTGCATGTTGGGGATTAACATTCTAGGGATATTAGAGAGTTCATGTATCAGTATATGTAAGTTCATGTGGTGACCCCTCTCCCTATCGTCAAGGCCTTCCTTTTACATATTCCCTGGCTTACCCCTCCTCTTGTGCTGCAAGCCAAGCAGATCTCACTACTGCATGACAGCATGATGGGGTAAATGTTTACAGGAAGGAGCCAGGATAGGTGGACAGGATTGCAGAAAGGGGCCAGGACAGATGACATTATAGCAGGATGGGGACATAATTACATGAAGGGGCCCAAGATGAGGACATTATTTCAGGAAGGAGCCTAGGATGGAGGGCATGATTACAAGAAGGGGCCAGGACAGAAAACATTATTATAGGAAGGGGCCCATGATGGGGTACATTATGACAGGAAGGGGGCCAGGACATAAAACATTAATATAAAGAGGGGCCCATGATGGAGAACATAATTACAGAAAAGGACCCATGATGGGGGGCATGATTGCAGGAACGGGCGAGGAGGAAAACAGTATTACTTGGATTTGAACACTACCGACTTTATAGGATCTATAGTAGAATGCTGCAAGGGTCCATACATCTGATCAACATGTAGGTGGGGCCCAGGCCCTAATAGTGCACCCGGGTCCATCAGACTCAAGTTACGCTATTGGAGAAGCCTCTTTTAAAAAAAAACAAAACAAAAAAAAAAACAACTTTATTTTGGAGACCTCTCTTAAGGTACCTTTACGCGCGGCATCTTTTCTAGGAATTTCACTGGCAACTTACTGGTTGCAGTGAAATCATGGAGACATTGTTCCATTTGTACACAGCAACAAGATAGAACAATGTGTCCATGATTTCACTGCAACCAGTAAGTTGCCAGTAAAATTCCTAGAAAAGTTGCCGCATGTAAAGGTACCCTTAACGAATCAGGAGCGTCTGACTCCACCACACCCTGACATCAAAACTGGTGAGAAAATCGACAATTTGATGAATTGGGGCCATTGTGTATTATAGCGGTGAATGTATCTTTGTGTTCATCAGCTTCAAAGCTCTAGATAAATTGAAAAAGAAAAATTAGATCCACAACAATTATTCAGAAACTAGATGGTGGCCCGATTCTAACGCATCGGGTATTCTAGAAAATATGTAGTTTATTTATGATGATTCAAGAATAATTCAATGAGCGATCAGTAAGGTACCGTCACACTTGGCGACGCTTCAGCAATCCCAACAACAATGCGACCTGGTAGAGATCGCTGGTCACTGGTGAGATGTCAAAGAGTCAGATCTCACCAGCGATGCAGCAACGATATGGCAGTTGTTGGGACCCTGTCACTCTAGGGAGTAGTATTGAGGTCGTTGGTTGTTGTCCCGCGCAGCTTGGCGGGGGATTTGAATCCCGGTCACCATATCGGAATATCCATAACTTGAGTGTTCCAATATGGAGGTCGGGGTACTTCCGCTGCAAGCAGCCAGGAGATGACTGGCTAGTGCCGGTCATTTCCCGGTTGCGTCACCGCTGACCTCCGTGCAACAGGAGATGACCTGCGGCTACCATTGGGAGTCCCTACAAGGTTGTATTGTTGTAGTGATTGCTGGAGCGTCACCAAGTGTGACGGTACCACCATTCTGACACAATCAGTGATCTCACAGCAGGGGCCTGGTCGCTGCTGCATGTCACAGTCAGCTAGATCGCTAGCGCCAGTCGGGGTACTTCCGCTGCAAGCAGCTGGGAGATGATCGGCTAGCACCAGTCATCTCCCGGCTGCGTCGCCACTGACCTCCGTGAGGTAGGAGATGACAGCGCTGCTGATCTCCCGATAGTAGTGGTGGCGTGCGTGGTTTAAATCCCGCACCAATTCGATTTCCATTACAGAGAGACAGACACGATATGACAATCATATAGTAGGATTGCTAGAGAAAAGCGCACAGAAAATGAAACTCCACAAAGCAAAATTACACACAGCAAGTTTTGCTCATCTCTACATCTCATAAATACATATTAGTTACTAGATGGTGGCCCGATTCTAACACATCGGGTAGTCTACAATATGTATGTAGTTTACTTATGAAGATTTAACAATAATGCAAGGAGTACACGATATCTATCTATGTATTTTTTGGATATTTTATCTTTATAAAGTAAAGTTCTTGGTACACATATTGGGCAATACCTGTTTGCCCATTAACCAGCTTCAAGGTGATTTTAGATTTGATGGGTCCCTATCCTACCTTGTCACTCTTTCCTTGGGCTCAGCTAAGCCTCCATTTTTACTATTTCTCAGTGGGAGGACTCACTTAAATCAAAGAAACAATGAGACATCATATACAGTGCTGACCACTGACCCATCATACACAGTGCTAACCACTGAGCCACCTAAACAATGAGCCACCATATACAGTGCTAACCACTGAGCCACCATACAATGTTAACCACTGAGCCACCATATACAGTGCTATCCACTGAGCCACCTAAACAATGAGACATCATATACAGTGCTAACCACTGAGCCACCATACAATGTTAACCACTGAGCCACCATACAATGCTAACCACTGAGCCACCGTATACAGTGCTAACCACTGAGCCACCATATACAGTGCTAACCACTGAGCCACCTTATACAGTGCTAACCACTAAGTCACCTTACAATGCTAACCACTAAGACACCATACAATGCTAACGACTGAGCCACCATACAATGCTAACCACTGAGCCACCATATACAGTGCTAACCACTAAGCCACCTAAACAATGAGACATCATATACAGTGCTAACCACTGAGTCACCTAAACAATGATATATCATATACAGTGCTAACCACTGAGCCACCTAAAAAATGAGACATCATATACAGTGCTAACCACTGAGCCACCATACAATGCTAACCACTGAGCCAGCATAAAATGCTAACCACTGAGCCACCATACAATGCTAACCACTGCGCCACCATACAATGCTAACCACTGAGCCACCATACAATGCTAACCACTGAGCCACCATACAATGCTAACCACTGAACCACCATACAATGCTAACCACTGACCCACCATATACAGTGCTAACCACTAAGCCACCTAAACAATGAGACATCATATACAGTGCTAACCACTGAGTCACCTAAACAATGATATATCATATACAGTGCTAACCACTGAGCCACCTAAAAAATGAGACATCATATACAGTGCTAACCACTGAGCCACCATACAATGCTAACCACTGAGCCACCATACAATGCTAACCACTGCGCCACCATACAATGCTAACCACTGAGCCACCATACAATGCTAACCACTGAGCCACCATACAATGCTAACCACTGAACCACCATACAATGCTAACCACTGACCCACCATATACAGTGCTAACCACTAAGCCACCTAAACAATGAGACATCATATACAGTGCTAACCACTGAGTCACCTAAACAATGATATATCATATACAGTGCTAACCACTGAGCCACCTAAAAAATGAGACATCATATACAGTGCTAACCACTGAGCCACCATACAATGCTAACCACTGAGCCAGCATAAAATGCTAACCACTGAGCCACCATACAATGCTAACCACTGCGCCACCATACAATGCTAACCACTGAGCCACCATACAATGCTAACCACTGAGCCACCATACAATGCTAACCACTGAACCACCATACAATGCTAACCACTGACCCACCATACAATGCTAACCACTGAGCCATCATACAATGCTAACCACTGAGCCACCATACAATGCTAACCACTGAGCCATCATACAATGCTAACCACTGAGCCACCATACAATGCTAAGCACTGAGCCACCATACAATGCTAACCACTGAGCCACCTAAACACTGAGCCATCATATACAGTGCTAACCATTGAGCCACCATATACAGTGCTAACCACTGAGTCACCTAAAGAATGATCTACCATATACAGTGCTAACCACTGAGCCACCTAAACACTGAGACATCATATACAGTGCTAACCACTGAGCCACCTAAACACTGAGCTATCATATACAGTGCTAACCACTGAACCACCATATACAGTGCTAACCACTGAGCCACCTAAACAATGAGCCACCATATACACTTCTAACCACTGAGCCACCTAAACACTGAGACATCAAATACAGTGCTAACCACTGAGCCACCATACAATGCTAACCACTGAGCCACCTAAATACTGAGTTATCACACACAGTGCTAACCACTGAGACACCTAAACACTGAGCCTTCATATACAGTGCTAACCACTGAGCCACCATACAATGCTAACCACTGAGCCACCATAAAGTGCTAACCACTGAGCCACTATATAGTGCTAACCACTAAGCCACCATACAATGCTAACCACTGAGCCACCTAAAAAATGAGACATATCATACACAGTGCTAACCACTGAGACACCTAAACACTGAGCCTTCATATACAGTGCTAACCACTGAGCCACCATACAATGCTAACCACTGAGCCACCATAAAGTGCTAACCACTGAGCCACTATATAGTGCTAACCACTGTGCCACCATACAATGTTAACCACTGAGCCACCGTACAATGCTAACCATTGAGCCACCATATACAGTGCTAACCACTGAGCCACCATATACAGTGCTAACCACTGAGCCACCATATACAGTGCTAACCACTGAACCACCGTATACAGTGCTAACCACTGAGCCAGCGTATACAGTGCTAACCACTGAGTCACCGTATACAGTGCTAACCACTGAGCCACCATATACAGTGCTAACCACTGAGCCACCATATACAGTGCCAACCACTGAGCCACCGTATACAGTGCTAACCACTGAGCCACCGTATACAGTGATAACCACTGAGCCACCATATACAGTGCTAACCACTGAGCCACCTAAACAATGATCCACCGTATACAGTGCTAAACACTGAGCCACCTAAACACTGAGCCATCATATACAGTGCTAACCACTGAACCACCATATACAGTGCTAACCACTGAGCCACCATACAATGCTAACCACTGAGCCACCATAAAGTGCTAACCACTGCGCCACTATATAGTGCTAACCACTGAGCCACCATACAATGCTAACCACTGAGCCACCATACACTGCTAACCACTGAGCCACCATACAATGCTAACCACTGAGCCACCATACAGTGCTAACCACTGAGCCACCATACAATGCTAACCACTAAGCCACCATACAATGCTAACCACTGAGCCACCATACACTGCTAACCACTGAGCCACCATACAATGCTAACCACTGAGTACAGTGTATTTGAAATATAGCGCCATGGCGCGCGCCACTATTCTGATTGGTCGGTGCTGAACGCGGCGACCAATGAGAGAAGCGGCGCGCGGTTTGAATGCTATCGCCAGTCATCTCCCGGCTGCGTCGCCACTGACCTCCGTGATGTAAGAGATGACAGCACAGCTGATCTCCCGATGGTAGTGGTGGCGTGCATGGTTTAAATCCCGCGCCAATTCGATTTCCGTTACAGAGAGACAGACACGATATGACAATTATATAGTAGGATTGCCAGAGAAAAGTGCACAGAAAATGAAACTCCACAAAGCAAAATTACACACAGCAAGTTTTGCTCATCTCTACATCTCATAAATACATATTAGTTACTAGATGGTGGCCCGATCTAACGCATCGGTTAGTCTAGAATATGTATGTGTAGTTTATTTATGAAGATTTAACAATAATGCAAGGAGTACACGATATTTATCTATCACCTACCTATGTGTCTATAGTCTATGTATTTTTTGGATATTTTATCTTTATAAACTAAGGTTCTTGGTACACATATTGGCCAATACCTGTTTGCCCATCAACCAGCTTCAAGGTGATTTTAGATCTGATGGGTCCCTATCCTACCTTGTCACTCTTTCCTTGGGCTCAGCTAAGCCTCCATTTTTACTATTTTTCAGTGGGAGGACTCACTTAAAGAAGAAACAATGAGATATCTTATACAGTGCTGACCACTGACCCACCATATACAGTGCTAACCACTGAGCCACCATATACAGTGCTATCCACTGAGTCACCTAAACACTGAGCCATCATATACAGTGCTTACCACTGAGCCACCATATACAGTGCTAACCACTGAGCCACCTAAATAATGAGCCACCATATATAGTGCTAACCACTGAGCCACCATATACAGTGCTATCCACTGAGCCACCTAAACAATGAGACATCATATACAGTGCTAACCACTGAGCCACCATACAATGTTAACCACTGAGCCACGATGCAATGCTAACCACTAGCCACCATACAATGCTAACCACTGAGCCACCATATACAGTGCTACCACTGAGTCACCATACAATGCTAACCACTGAGCAACCATACAATGCTAACCACTGAGCCACGATACAATGCTAACCACTGAGCCACCATATACAGTGCTAACCACTGAGCCACCTAAACAATGAGACATCATATACAGTGCTAACCACTGAGCCACCTAAAAAATGAGACATCATATACAGTGCTAACCATTGAGTCACCTAAACAATGAGACATCATATACAGTGCTAACCACTGAGTCACCTAAACAATGAGATATAATCTACAGTGCTAACCACTGAGCCACCTAAAAAATGAGACATCATATACAGTGCTAACCACTGAGCCATCCTACAATGCTAACCACTGAGCCACCATACAATGCTAACCACTGAGCCACCATACAGTGCAAACCACTGAGCCACCATAAAATGTTAACCACTGAGTCCCCATACAATGTTAACATCTGAGCCACCATATACAGTGCTAACCACTGAGCCACCATATACAGTGCTAACCACTGAGCCACCATACAATGCTAACCACTGAGCCACCATACAATGCTAACCATTAAGCCACCATACAATGCTAACCACTGAGCCACCATACAATGCTGACCACTGAGCCACCATACAATGCTAACCACTGAGCCACCATACAATGCTAACCACTGAACCACCATACACAGTGATAACCACTGAGCCACCATACAATGCTAACCACTGAGCCACCATACAATGCTAACCATTGAGCTACCATACAATGCTAACCACTAAGCCACCTAAACTACTGAGCCACCATATACAGTGCTAACCACTGAGCCACCTAAACACTGAGACATCATATACAGTGCTAACCACTGAGCCACCATATACAGTGCTAACCACTGAGCCACCTAAACACTGAGACATCATATACAGTGCTAACTACTGAGCCACCTAAACACTGAGCCATCATATACAGTGCTAACCACTGAACTACCATATACAGTGCTAACCACTGAGCCACCATATACAGTGCTAACCACTGAGCCACCATACAGTGCTAACCACTGAGCCACCATACAATGCTAACCACTGAGTACAGTGTATTTGAAATATGGCGCCATGGCGCGCCGCTATTCTGATTGGTCGCCGCATTCAGCGCCGACCAATCAGAGGAGCGGCATTTAAACTGCGCGCCGCTTCTCTGATTGGTCGCCACATTCAGGATTGGTAGCCACGGACCTCCGTGCCGCAGGTAGCCGCAGCTGAGCTCCGGTTAGCGGCTCGCCAGCCAGGAGAGGAGCGGCTCGCACGCGCTGGGTCCGCCGTCTACCTGACCGTGCACACCTGCGGAAGCGGCGCTCACGCGCCGCATCCTCCGGGCTACATGTAGGCGTGAAATTCGAACTTTTAATTCTCGCGCCTATTTGTATGGTCTGTGCTCATTGGTCGCTGCCTCTGTGTGGCGTGTGATTTCGGCGACAGACACACTCAAAAAACCCTTAGACAATTATATAATAGATTATTTCTTATTTCTCAAAATATTTACACTGCTTGATAGTTAAAGCTCTCTTTTTTCATACCATTAAGCTGTGTGAAAGGAAATGATTTGCGCATAAGGTTTTTCTGTGGATTTACATATTCATTAATAGCAATGTGAGGTGTCTTGACGAAGTTTATATAATAGCTTGTTAAACATGACAATGAAATGTTTGAGAATTACACCCAGAGTGACAATTAAAATCCAATAATTAGAGAGAATGTATCACAAAGTGACATTATTTCTACATTGTTTGAAAGTGTTTTTACATTATTATCCACTTAAAAATCCCTGAAACATTTTATTTTTACATTGGACCTCGGAGCACACGCAGAGCAGGTTAAAATGTCTGGTTATCTGCAACTCACTTTTCAGCATTGCTGTGCAGACTGGGTTATGATAAGCAGAGGGTGGGAGATTTAAAGGGAATCTGTCAGCTGGACTTCACCCCAAAACTATTTAGAAGTGCATGTATCTTTTTCCAAAGCAAGTCCACCAATACATTTACATGGCCCGTCAGTTCCTCCTTTACTGAGAAATCAGGGTTTGAATCCATATGTAAACTAGGCTGAAAAGCTTTTGTAGATCTGAAGCCTTTGTCACTCCAGCTCTGTTCCTTGTCCATCATTACCTCATCCTGCATCACTGGCAGGCTGTATGTAACTTTGGACAATGAAGCCATCAGTCAATCAGGAAGAGGCGGTACTAAGAGGGGAATAGAGCTGCAATGACAGAGGTCTTCAACCTCATTTGGATATCAATTCAAACAGGCAGATTTGTCAGTAACACACTGGCCATGTAAAGGTATTGCCGGACTTGCCTTTAAAGTGCTACATGCACATATAGAGTCATGACCAAAGTGTTGTTACCCTTGAAATTGTTCCCAAAAATGAAGTATTTCACCCAGAAAATTATTGCAGTTACACTTTTTGTTATACACATCTTTACCTTCTTTGCATGTATTGGAACAGCAAAAAATAAAAAAGAGTGGAAAAAAGCAAATATCACATAATTTCACACAAAACGCCATAAAATGAGCCGGACAAAATTGTTGGCACCCTCAACTCAATATTTTGTTACTCACCCTTTGTAATAAATCACTGCGATCAATCACTTCCTATAACCATCCACAAGCTTCTTACACCTCTCAATTGGATTTTGGACTCTACTTTTGTAAACTGTTCCAGATCTCTCATATTTCAAGTCCCCTTCTCCCTACAGCAATATTAAGATCTCTCCACAGGTGTTCAATGAGTTTTAGATACAGATTCATTGCTGCCAACACAGAACTCCCCAGTGTTTTGTTTCCATCCATTTCTGGATATTTCTTGAATTATCTTTCCTGCTGAAAACCCATGACCTAGGACAAAAACAAAGCTTTCTGATACTGGGAAAAATATTGCCATTCAAAATCCTTTGGTAATCCTCAAATTTCATAATGCCTTGCATACAGTCAACGCACCTAGTGCCAGAGGCAGCAAAACAACCCCAAAACATCCTTGGCTCTCCACTACATTCCATTTTCAGTAAAGCTCTGTCACATCGCCATTGGACTCGGTGGCTGGTGTTCCTGCCTCGGCCGCTGGGAGGAGCCGGATTCCTTCGGCTGGTGGCACCGGTGATAAGAGGGCCTTGTCCTCATATGGAACTGCTCCCGCGACGTCTGCCTCTGTCGCTGAGCGCCGCTGTGTTTCCCCTCTGGGTGGTGTTGGTCGCAGAGGAAAGGGCCCTGCAGAGGTGGCCGTTAGGCGCAGCCTGCGTTCTTCTGTCAGAGGTGGCGTGGGTGGAGCCAGTCGTGCATCTCCATCTGGCCTGGATCTAGGGGCGGTCCGGATGAGGTCATCAGGTTGTGAGCTCCAGCCTATGGGAGGTAGCCGTGCCCTTCAAGTACATTGGAGCCTGGCTTGCAGGCCGCCAGATATAGTTTTGGTTCCCCAGTGATAGTGTGTGTTTAGTTTTGTGTCTGACCTTGCCTGGATTTCTGACTCTGCGTCTGCCTATTGATTTTGTACCTCAGCTGCCCTCTTGGTTTTTGCCCTTGACCTTTGCCTGGATTTTTGACTCTGCTACTGCCTGACGATTTTGTACCTTCGCTGCCCTCTCGGTTTTGACTCGGACTTCTGACTTCGTTTTTCGGGTCTTGATTTTCCCCTGGCGACCTTCCTGCTCTGTTGCTCATATAGGCAGCTACCCCCTGGGCTCCGCTGTAATTCCAGATCCCTGTATAGGGGTTAAGGGTCTCGGGGTTTCTCGGGGTGCTGCCTACCAGCAGCTCGGCCTCACGGTGGATGGTCGTCACAAGCTCTATCTTGGTCTCATCTGTCCACAAGATGCTTTCCCACAAAGACATTATCTTATGTATATTTTGGCGAACTGTGGTGTAGCTTTTTGTGGGGTCCATATGGGTTTCTTGCCAAAGCGTTTCATTTCATTCAAATGTCAAAAGATAGCTGAGGATGACAATGATGCACCCTGAGCCTGCAAGACAGCTTGAATTTCTTTGGAACTTAATTAGGGCTGCTTTTCCACCATTTGGACTATCCTGCATTGCAAACTGTCATCAATTTCTCTCTGTCATCCATGTCCAGGGAGATTAGCTACAGTGCCATGGGGTGTAAACTTCTTGATTATGTTACAGACCGTGGACAAAGGAACATCAGGATTTCTGGAGATGGACTTCTAACCTTGAGATTGTTGATATTTTTATCAATTTTTGTTCTCAAATCCTCAGACAGTTCTTTTTTTGTTCATCATGCTTAGTGTAACACACGCAGACACACAATGCAAAGATTGAGTCAACTTCTCCCTTTTTTCTAAATCTGGTGTCAGGTATGATTTTCTATTGCCCAAACGTATTACTTGCCACAGGTGAGTGTGAATGAACATCACATGCTTGAAACAAAGTTGTTTACCCACAATTTTGGAAAGGTGCCAATAATTTTGCCAATTTTTTGGATTTTGAGTGAAATTATGTCCAATTTGCCTGTTTTTTTCCTTCAGCTTTTTTTGTGTTTCAATACACACAAAGTAAATTAACATGTATAGCACAAAACATGTGTAATTATACTAATTTCCTGGGAGAAATACTTAATTTTCTGGCATGATTTCAACAGTGCCAACACTTTCGGCCATGATGGAAAATAGTTTGGGATGTGAAACCCTGATAACAGATTCCTTTCAAACCAAGCTATAGTTCTAGGAGGAAAAAAGGAAAATCATAACAAACTTAATCATCCTTTCTCCAGTGCAGCACATTCTCCCTCCTGCCCGGCTCAATTACTGATGGTCTTAGGTTAAATGGCAGTGTTTCCAGAATTTCTTTTGGTTCTCTAATAAAAAGACATGAAAGAACTACTGTATCTAATTTACTTGTGTTTCGAAAATTGTGTTTCTCAGTCCAGGAGTACTGAATTTAACTAGGGGGGAATGTGGCACCTCTACAGGATGGTTGCCACAGGACCACCTGGTGCACAGAGATATTTCCACATCAGGTACCCTACACATGCAACACCTTTCACTCTAGACCTGAAGGGGGACCTCTACTTGTTGCCTTCAGGCAAGGTCCCCTATAAATTCAGGCCCGGGGGAGGAGTTAGGCAGTTCAGTATGGGGAAGTACTGAGGAAGACACCTGGTGAATGGAGCAACACTAGACCTGTTTCAAAGGGAAGCCTAGTCAGTGCAGGGGCCCAAGAGTGAGGGTTGTGGGCAAGGTGAGTAACAGAGTGGGGGCAGAGGAACCATACCGGTTCCCCCCAGGAAGCAACCCGGACACCGGAGTCCAAGTCTGCCAGGGACTACTTAATCCAGCAGAAATCACCGGTCAATCAAGGAGACTTCAGTCTTTTGGGACACTTGTAGTACAGCAAGCACGAGGGGCAAGAACAGCAGGAGAGATAACGGCAGCCAACAGAAGGTTCTCACTGCCTGCAATACAAGTGAGAGATACAGGGGAGGTCAAGCCAGATTCCAGACAGGCCAGGACTTAAACACACACACTAGGACAAGAAGGCCTCACAACTCACCAGGTGTGGAGATCCTGAAGTGCTTCCCGACCACCTGGAGTGTACCCTGGACGTTACCTTGCAACAAAATCAGTAAAAAGTACGGAAACAACTTTCAATTTGTGCGTGTCAGTTCTTACAGCCCCTGCTCCTGTCCAACACATATGACTGTGTTAGCACCCAACTTGCAGAGCCACCTCCCTGTGCAAAAATCGTTATTCTACATCACTGCCCCGTGGACCAAGCTCCAACTAAGGGGAGCGTTATCATCTGGCTGCAGCATCACCATCCCCGGAGGTTTGAAAGCAGCACCGGTGTCATTAATGGGTACCATAGGTGGCGTCACAAGACTTTCTTTCACTTTATTTTTCCCCTTTTTGCCATTTTTCAGCGACCACCAGGGCCATGGGCTCGGTCAAGCCACCCGAGACATCCCCCCATTGCAATCGCCTGGGACCGGGGAGCCCAAGGGCCCTGCGGTGGGTCAGCTTCTGGCATCATGAACAGGATGCCATGTGCGGTATTACCGGGTACTGTGTGCCGTGTATTGACTGTGATTGTGAATTGTTAAACATTGAGCCGCCATTACTACGCCACAGAGCGGGAAGAAAGGGGGTGTAACGATCAAAAGGGCGCGAAGACAAGCGCCGCGCTCTGCCGAGAACTGCCGAAGCACAGCGACTCGATACGGAAATACCCGAGTGCTCAACTCCCCGCCTGAGGAGCTGCCAACTGCTTTTCTTTTTCAGAGACTGGCTATAGTTAACTAGGAGGGAGGGAGAATGGATGCACAACAGGAAAACGATGCAACCTAGCCCATCATCGGTAACTCAGCCAGGACTTCAGCCTGCGGAGTAGCCACAGAACCTGGAGCTGTGGCACCGATCATGCTGATCCATCTGTCATATGTTCCGGGAGCCAAGTGGTTACCGCAGTATGATGGCCGACCAGATACCCTGGCTGGGTTTAAGAGAAAGATATGCAGTGTACTCGATATGTATGCAATGACTAGCAAGGAGAGGGCATCTGTTATGATGGGACAATTAACAGGTGCAGCAGAGCTCGAAATTGAAACCTGGTCAGAAGCAGATCAGGAATCAGTAACAGCAATCTTTGACAAACTTAAAGATGCTTTTGAGAACCGCACCAAGGCTGAGCTAAGAATAAGGTTTTACCACTGTAAACAGAGGCCGCAGGACAGTATTAGAGACTACGCCTTATGCCTCCAGGAGGTGCTGCGGACCCTAAAACAGGTAGACCCCGACCAGTGTGCGGGATGAAAATAAAATGATAGTTAAACAGTTTATTCAGGGGTTACGATCCCAAGATGACCGCAGACAAGTGCATTGGTGGGCCCAAGAACACCCAGATGCAGACTTTGACGTCCTGAAAGAACGGGCCATTAAAGCTCTGCAACCCTTGGAAACGTCAGATCCTGCATCTCAGCAGTGGCCTCTCCTCAGAAAGTGACGCCTCCCTCCTCACCTTCTGCTGAGACTAATATGCAGGCTGTGACCCCTGGTGACTCTGATAGTCTACGCTCTGAGGTGTGCCAGCTAAGTAAGGACATGACCATGGTGCTATGGGCCCTGCAGCTCAGGCCAGAGACAAAGCCATCAGAGAAGATCCAGGTGGCCAACAGCCCGAGGACATCCCGTAGATGAGAGGAAGGAAGACCATGTCGCTCCGTGAGAGGACCACCGTCAGCTACAGCTCAACCGGACAACCCATCTGTCGCCGTTGCAACAAGACAGGCCACTTTGCCAGGCAGTGTAGTTTAAACCAGCAACCCCTGGGGCCGAGGACAAACCCCCAGGAATAAACTGACCAGGCCCATCAGACTGGCGTGATAGGTATGTGGGAGGACGGCTGTACCTGTCCATCATACTAGATGTCATTCTCATTCCTGCATTGCTGGAGACTGTCTCGCAAGTAACCACCATACCACCTATCCTTTATAAAAGATTTTGGTCCAATGTTGAACTTACTCCTTCAGATCCTAACCTTACTATTTATGCTGTAAATGGTTAAACAAGTTGGGTTTAGAGAGGTAACAATAAAAGTGGAAGGGTGAAGTTAAAGGGCCAAGGACGTATTTTGGTTGAAACGGACCCTAATGAAAGGCACCCACATATCATATTTGGTACAAATGTGATTGGAATTTGTCTGGATGAAGTGTTGTTTTTACTCTGACAGATTGCAGAAACTGTGAATGCCGGGTAACGGAGAGTTCTACAGAAAGAGATCAGATCCCTCCTGCGTAAACAACAGGTAACCCTGTCCTGTGGTGAATTTGATAGTGTACGGGTGACAGACCAGATTCCCATTGTGGTACCCCCAAAGAGTGAAATGATGATATGGTGTCAGGCAGCAATAGGCCTCAGAGGGCAGGATTACCAGGCAGTAGTAGAGCCCATGAGTCCAGAAGGAAGGCCCACAATCCTGACAGCCAGAGGGGGGTGGTTGATGTACGCAAGGAAAGGATACCCGTACGCATACTAAACTGTGGAGAGGAAGAGGTCAAACTGCCCAAATATTCCACCGTTGCCAAGCTGTTCACTGTAGACAACAACTCAATACATACAGTGGAACCCTTGACCCCGACAGACTCAGCGGGTGACAACAATTCCAAGGGACAGCTGGAGGACTGGTGTCAGCAGCTCCATTTAGGAACTGACTGCACTCTTTCCCACCCACCAGAAGCACGGTGTCTATCGGGTAGTCCAGGAGTACGAACAGGTCTTTAGTAAGCATGCACTTGATTTTGGGAGGATAAAATTAGTACACCACCATAAACCCACAGGTAACCATCCACCCATTGAACAGCGATATAGACCTGTACCACCAGCTCACTATCAGCTTGCCAAGGAGATGTTGCAGGAGATGAAGGACGCAGAGGTCATCAGAGATAGATGCAGCCCCTGGGCAGCTCCATTAGTCCTATTTAAAAAGAAAAACGGCACTATGAAAATGTGTAGATTACAGACAAGTAAATCGCATAACACATAAAGATGCTTACCCGTTACCCCGTATAGAAGAGTCACTTACCGCTTTAAAGACTGCTAATTACTTTTCAACCCTACATCTTACTAGTGGGTATTGGCAGGTCTCCGCTGTAGAAGAAGACCGGGAGAAGACCGCGTTCACGACACCCATGTGCCTGTGTAAGTTTAACAGCATGCCATTCGGACTTTACAATGCACCCGGAACGTTCCAACAGTTGAGGGAGTGTTGCCTGGGGCACCAAAACTTTGAGACTGTGCTACTCTACCTAGCTGGCGTCATGGTGTACTCCAAAATCTATGAAAACACCTAAAACACCAGACAAAGGTATTCGAAGCATTATCAAAGTTCGGGATGAAGCTGAAGTCATTGACGTGCCATTTGCTGAAACCAAAAGTTCAGTACCTCAGGCATGTGGTAAGTGCAGAAGGAGTGGCACCAGACCCTGACAAGATCACCATCATAAAGGAATGGCCAGAACCAACTATCGTCAGAGAAGTCTGTCAGTTCTTGGGGCTAGTAGGATACTACCGGAGGTTAATAAAGGGCTACACGAAGATGGCAGTGCCCTTACAAGATCTCCTGGTGGGCCAGACCAAGAAGGGCAAGACCAGAGGTCCTCCGTTTGAATGGGGTAATAAACAGGAAGAATCCTTCAACCAGATGAAAGAGGCTTTGACTGGAGACAAGAGCCTGGCCTATCCTGACTACAACTTACCGTTGCCAGCAACGTGGGGTCAAGAGCTGTATTGTCACAGAAACAGAATGGCAAAGAGCGTGTGATTGCCTATGCCATCAGAAAGCTCCATCCTACGGAAAGAAACCCCGAGAGCTACAGCTCATTTAAGCTGGAATTCCTGGCCTTGGTCTGGGCTATCGCAGAATGGTTCATAGAAATAAAATAGTTGGAGCGCACATAGAGTGATATCCTCTTAGTTTAGCCACCAGGTGTCCCCCTTCTATGGAAAGACTCACCTGGTCAGGTTGTATGAGTCACAACCAACTTTGACAGCTCTCTCCTCAGGTCGCAGCAGTGCTCAGCAGGGGAAGATAAGATGAACAAACAGAAAGCGCTGAGTTGAAAAGAATCACCGCGCTGACCTCAAATGATGACAAACAGAGTAATGGTGTATACTCCGTTTATTTAACCACTTGCCTAGCCTATGCGTTTCGTTGTGTAAATACAACTTCCCTGATGAAGTCGGTGATTCTTTTCACTCAGCGCTTTGTGTTTGTTCATCTTACAGAATGGTTCAAGCATTACCTGGCGGCTGCGAAGTTCACTGCCTTCACGGACAATAATCCTCTTATACACCTAGATACCACAAACTTAGGTGCAATGGAGCAACGCTGGATGGCAGTGTTGTCTAACTACATCTTCACCATCAAGCACCGGGCATGTCATAAGAACGCCAATGCAGACGCCCTGTTGAGGATGCCTCACTTACCAGATGTGGGGGAAGACGTGGATGAACTAGAAGAAAAAGAGCTACCAGCCTTTCACCGCCACAGTGCATCTCACTGTCAGTAGGCTTGTCAGAAACGTCGTGAGACAACGCTAAACCCATTACCTCACCATGGATGGAAAGAGCACAGGAGAGTGACCCGGCTGTCAGCTTAGTCAAAAAGCTGATAACCCAACAAGACTCACGTTTCAATCTGGATGCTCCACCTGAGGCACAACACCTGTGGAAAGAAAGAAGCAGGTTGTTCATCTACCAGGGAAAGCTGTGTCGACGTTTCATAAATCCTAGAACCCACGAGATGGTGTGGTAAATAGTGGTACCGAAGAAAGATGTCAAGATGGTGTTGAAAGCATACCACGATGGAGCAGGACACTTTGGATGGAAGAAGCTTGAGATGCTATTGCATGAAAAATTATACTGGGTTGGCATGAGGAGAGCCATAGAGAGATGGTGTAGAAACTGTGGGTCATGCAAAAGTCTGTGACAGCCAAAGAGCACCATTACAGCCAATTACCACCAAACAGCCTTTAGAAATAGTAGCCCTGGATCACGTGAAGTTGACACCCAGCAGATCAGGCTATACGTATGCCTTAACAATGGTGGACCACTATTCAAGATTTCTAGTGGTAGCCCCAGTAAAAGACTTAACAGCGGAAACTGCAGCAAAAACCTTTCAAGCCTACTTTTGTAGACAACACGGGTATCCGAAGCAGGTGTTGACTGATCAAGGTTCATTTGAAGCTGAGATATTCCAAGAGCTTTGTCATTTATATGGGTGCAAGAAAATCCGAACCACGCCCTACCATCCACAAACCAATGGCATGTGGGAAAAGATGAACAATGTGGTCATAGACCTGCTAAAAACTCTGCCTTTGGAAGGAAAAAAAATGTGGCCGGAGAAGTTACCTGACTTAGTGGCCATGTATAACAACATACCTATAAGTTCCACCAATTGCATACCAGCATATCTAATGCAAGCAAGAAGTAGACACTAGAGGTAGACAACTAGTGCACAACCTGTAAATACGTCAGTACTATGCAGATCAACCCGTAGTAACCTGGGCAGATACCACTCAGGTACAGAGAGTAAAATGTAAATAAAAGTACTTGTATGTAAATAGACAGTAAATAGTAGTGTACGGAAGGGAGAAGGAACTGGACTAACCCCCCTGAATATTAAGTTAGAAAAAGAAAGTTCCTGGGGGTGTAAAGTGAAAGCCAGGACCCCTAAGCCGAGACGGCCATAGGGAACTATTGGTAAATGTAAATGTAAACGTGTATTTATGTGTTGAATATTTATTGCAACCAGAGACCTAAACTTTATTTAAACATGGACTATAGCCACGGGACTGGTAGTGGCAAAAACTCCTTTTAACAGCCTTCGGCGTATGGACTAGTGACGTATGGACTGCACCTTTACCTGTTTTTTTCCTGTTTTCTTGGTTTTTGTATTTTTGAATTTTGAGATTCTGTTCATAATACCCGTTATTGTTAATGTTATAATGTTTTGAAAATTGTGTTTCTCAGTCCTCGAGTACTGCATTTAACTAGGGGAGAATGTGGCACCCCTACAAGACGATTGCCACAGGACCACCTAGTGCACAGAGGGATTTCCACATCAGGTACCCTACATATGCAACACATTCCACCTCAGACCTGAAGGGGAGCTCTACTTGCCACTTTCAGGCAAGATCCCCCATAAATTCAGGCCCAGGTGAGGAGTTAGGCAGTTCAGTACGGAGCAGGACTGGGGAGGACACCTGGTGAACGGAGCCACGCTAGGCCCATACCAGAGGGAAGCCTAGCCAGTGCAGGGGCCCAAGAGTGAGGGTCGGAGGCAAGGCGAGGAACAGAGTGGGGACAGAGGAACCATACCAGTTCACACCCAGGAAGGAACCCGGACACCAGAGTACAAGTCTGTCAGGGACTACTTAGCCCAGCTGAAAACACTGGTCAACCAAGGACATTTCAGTCTTCTGGAACACTAGTAGCACAGCAACCACGAGACCCAGGAACTGCAGGAGAGATAGCGGCAGCGAACAGAAGGTTCTCACCGCCTGCAATACAAGCGAGAGACACAGGGGCGGTCAAGCCAGATTCCAGACAGGCCAGGACTTAAACACACACTAGGACAAGTAGGCCTCACAACTCACTGGGTGTAGAGATCCTGAAGTGCTTCCCGACCACCTGGAGTGTACCCTAGAAGTTACCTTGCAACAAAATCAGTAACAGCTACGGAAACAACTTTCAGTATGTGAGTGTCAATTCTTACAGCCCCTGCTCCTGTCCAACACATAGACTGTGTCAGCACCCACCTTGCAGAGCCACCTCCCTGTGCAAAAATCCCTATTCTACATCACTGCCTCAGGGACCCCGCTCCACCTACAGGGAGCATTATGATCTGGCTGCAGCATCACCATCCCCGGAGGTCTGAAAGCAGTGCCAGTATCATTACCGGGTACCATAGGTGGCGTCATGAGACTTTCTTTCATTTTATTTTTCCCCTTTTTGCCATTTGTCAGCGACCTCCAGGGCCACAGGCTCGGGCAAGCCACGCGTGACATCCCCCATTGCAACCACCCGGGACTGGGTACCCCAAGGGCCCTGGGGTGGGACACTTGATCCAACATTGTTTAGATATACCAAATGTGGAACCCTATAATGATCTGACTTTGTTTCAGTTGAAGTACTGGAGGTAAGATTGTTTTGTTCAGTAGTATGAACTATAATATATGCTCAGCATGAAAGCAGCAGAACAAAATATTGACTGTAGATTTTAACTACTTCTGGACTGCCCATACACTATAAACATCCGTGCACTCCACGCACTACTTTGCATTAACGTTCTAAAACATCAATGTATTGTAAGTAGCTAGCAGTAGATTGTGCAGCTGTGGGGTTGGAAGTCGGCTATCAGACACAGCCAGACTCCCCACAGGAAAGGTAAATATGGTTTATCACCATGTTTAATTTATTCATAGTTGTGTACACAGTGTTAAACCAGATTAGGAAGGTATTAGCAAGCACTGATAATGATTCTTTCTCCAGACCCAGAAGTCCTGTGATCCCTGGGAATAGAAAGGGAGCAGGAGTGGCTGTGTCTTACAGTGCATACTCACGGTCAGGGAACACAGCGTTTTGGACGTGGTGTATTGCCGCTGCGTCCAAAACGCTGCATTGTATAGTAGAAACATAGTGGATGGGATTTTAAAAAATCTCGCCCTTACTGTTTCTCCCAACCGCAGCGTGTTTTCAGTTGTGGTGTAGTTGTCATGCTCCTGCATCTCTGCAATATGTTAATTTTGTGTTGCGGAGTTGGGAGTGATCTCCTGTGGGTGAATGCAGGGTGTAGGCAGCCTGCACCCACCACAGATCATAGGAACAAGGCGGCTCTGTTCTCCCTGCGGTCACCTGCGGGCTCCCACGGCTTCCTTGCCTCCGGATAGTGAGCACATACCCTTAGGAAGTGAAATCAGATCTGTTATGGAGACAGGAGGCTAAAATTCCCCTGTAATTAAGGCTAATATACCAGTCTCAGTTACAGGTGAAATCAGAAATAATTTACCCACATAAAGTCTTAGCCACGCCCCTCTTAAAAATGTTTTCCAAAATATAATAAATAATTTCTAGAAAAAGAGGAGCCCAATTTAAAATGTTTTAGTGGTTCATTGTAAATAAAAAATGAGAAAAACACACACATATTTCACATTTTTTTTGCATTTCCCACAAATATCAGCAAAAAAAAGGAATATACAAAATGACAAACATTAACCTCCATATATCTGGTTAAAGAAGCACATAAACATGGATGACCACAGTAATAAATGAGATACATAGATTATGCAGACCTAAGCAAATTGTAAAATTAATTCAGGCACAAAATTATAGTTTAATTCAGACTCCAGATATATTTTACTTTAGACTCCTAAATTATTTAAACTCCAGATCGCGCATCAACATTAAGAAGTAACCAGCATTTTCCATTGTCTTCATAAATCAATAATACATACACTGTGTTCCAAATTATTATGCAAATGTTCTTTTTCTCTGATTTTTCTAAATGGTTGGTGTAAATGACGATCAGTGTAATAAAAGTCATCACCCGTTAGAGTATACATCGAATTTTATTGAAGAAATCTCCCTATGATAACAGTATAATTTTCAAAATTAAAAAAACTCTAAAAGCACTGTTCCAAATTATTACGCACAGTAGAGTTTCTAAACATTTGATATGTTTGAAAGAACTGTAAAAACTGCTCATTTGTTGAATTTGCAGCATTAACAGATCACATTCACTGATATAAAAAGCTATTTAACTCCAAAACATCCTAACAGGGCAAGTCACATGTTAACATAGGAACCCTTCTTTGATCTCACCTTCACAATTCTTGCATCCATTGATATTGTGAGTTTCTGGAGAGTTTCTGCTTGTATTTCTTTGGATGATTTCAGAATAGCCTCCCAGAGCTGCTGTTTTGATGTGAACTGCCTCCCACCCTCAATTTTTTGCTTGATTGTACTCCTAAGGTTCTCTATAGGGTTGAGGTCATGGGAAGATGGTGGCCACACCATGAGTTTATCTCCTTTTATGCCCATAGCAGCCAATGGCACAGAGGTATTCTTTGTAGCATGAGATGGTGCATTGACATGCATGAGGATGATTTTGCTCCTAAAGGCACGTTTTTGCTTTTTGTGCCATGGAAGAAAGTTCTCAGTTGGAAACTCTATATACGTTGCAGAGGTCATTTTCACACCTTCAGGAATCTTAAAGGGGCCTACCAGCTGTTTCCCAATGATTCCAGCCCAAAACATGACTCCTCCACCTCCTTGCTGACGTCGCAGACTTGTTGGGACATGGTGGCATCCACCAACCATCCACTACTGTATTCATCTGGACCATCCAGGGTTGCTCAGCACTCATCAGTAAACAAGACTGTTTGAAAATTAGTCTTCATGTATATCTGGACCCACTGCAACTGTTTTTGCTTGTGAGCACTGTTTAGGGGTGGCCAAATAGTAGGTTTATGCACCACAGCAAGCCTTTGAAGGATCCTACATCTTGAGGTTCGAGGGACTCCAGAGGCACCAGCAGCTTCAAATATCTGTTTGCTGGTTTGTAAGGCCTTTTTAGCAGCTTCTCTCTTAATCTGATGAACTTGCCTGGCAGAAACCTTCCTCATTCTGCCTTTATCTGCACGAACACATGTGTGCTCAGAATCAGCCACAAATCTCTTCACAATACGATGATCACGCTTAAGTTTTCGTGCAATATCAAATGTTTTCATCCCTTGTCCAAGGCATTGCACTATTTGTTGCTTTTCGGCAGCAGAGACATCCTTTTTCTTTCCCATGTTACTTGAAAACTGTGGCCTGCGTAATATTGTGGAACATCCAGTTTTCCATTCATTGGGCTCACCTGCCAAACTAATTATCACAGATATCTGAGATTGATTTCAATGATCCAAAGAACCCTGAGACGCAATACCATCAATGGGTTTCAGTGAAGAAAAAAAAAAATAAAACCCTATGACACTTAAAACCAATTTGCATAATAATTTGGAACACAGTGTATAGTACATGTGAAAATAAGAAACTTTAATATATCTTATCAGAGAAATTTCCTTTTTTCTCCTCCTGGACTGATCCTTCATTCTCATTATTCTCAATTTACAGGTAAAATCTGTCTTCAGCTAAAAGAGATCTCCCTATAGCGGCCGTCACACGCTACGATATCGCTAGCGATATTGTTAGCGATCACGTGCACGCGCGATCGCTTACAATATCGCTCACATCGCTGGTGAGATGTCACACAGACAGACTCACTAGCGATGTGGACCAGCGAGATCGCTGGTAACTATGGTACACATCGGGGTACTAGGCGCCGCGCGTCGCTTAGTTACCCGACGTGTACCATAGTTACCATCTCCCAGCATAGGCTCTGCCGCTGGGAGATCGTTCATCGTGGTGTTATACACCACGATGAGGCAGATCGTGAAATCGTTCATCTCAAGATCTGAGCTCCGGAGCTCAGATCTCGATTTTGCAATTTTATCAATTCTCGCTCGTCGTATCTTGTCGTCACACGCAGAGACATCGTTCAAGCGATGTTTAATCTGGCGCGTTCAAGCGATATCTTTCAAGATATCGTAGCGTGTGACGGCCGCTTAAAATGGTATGTTTACATGCTAGGATATCCTTGAAACATCATAGATTTGTGATCGTTGAAAAGATATCGTTCGGGCGTCGTTGCGTGTAAACGAACGATGTAGGCTGAAAAGATCATTGGATCGTTCATCCTAGATTAGAGATCCTGACCTCAAATCTATCGTTCATCGTCCAATTAACGCTGCTTCAGGAAGCAGCATCGTTCAGTGTGACAGCTTTTTGAACGATATCGTTCAAAAGCTCCTATTCCTGATGCTTTATTACATCGCTCACTCCTTCCTCCCCTATTTAACAGTTGCGCTGCCGCATAGCATATCGTTAACGATATCCTTGTGTGTGACAGCGCACTAACGATGTCGGAACAATATCACGTTGACGTTTCAGGACCTTGGACAGCTCAGTGGCGGAGCAGGGCAGCTTCACAGTACTGTTAAATCACCCAACAATTGCCGGGAGCAGAAAAATAAAGAAATTAACCCCTGCACTGCCATGGTGTGTTGTCACCATGTATACACAGTCTATATACTCTGTGTATACATGATGGCAGCACACCCACAGCAATTTAACCCTTCCGACATGTAGTGCAGAGCCTGCAGAGGCGGTTAAAATGATTAATAACATACAGAAATGTATTATTTTGATCTCTAACTGAGTTTATTACACAATAATGTTCCAGCACTGCTGTGAGAGCGCTGGAACATTATTGATTACTGTCCTGGCAAAGCGGTACATTTAAACTCAGTGGCTCTGATAGCCGGGGAGTTTAAATTCACCGCAAATGCTGTCCGCGCCTCACCACACGCACCACACTCGCACCACACACACCCAAAAATACGCATCACACTCTTATCACTGTCATGCACCAAACACGCTCCATGTGTGGCACCCCTGCTGGAGATTGCCACAGGACCTATCCGGTGCAAAGATGGATTTACACTTTGGTACCCACAGCACACAACATCTACCACCCCAGACCTGGAGGGGGAGCTCTACTGGCTGCCTTAAGCCATATCCCCTATAAAAGATCCTGAGGGAAGGAGTCAGTTATGCAGTTAGGCAGTTAGTCTGCTCTGAGCAGTGAAGAGAGCAGTGAAGTTCAGTGGAGCAGCCTAGAGAAGGTGCTGGAAAGACCGGTTGCTGGGAAAAGCAAGGCCCAGAACCAAGGGACACTGACCCGCTATGGAGCACCCCAAAGAGAGGGACGGAGGCCAGTGGAGGAGTAAGGAAAAAGAACAAGGGACCAGATCTAGGATCCCTTTAGCTCACCCAGACACCAGAGTCCGGCCCTGCAGGAGAAACACTAAAGCAGAAATAGATCGGAGAAACCAGGAGGATCTATTCCCCTGAGGTATTGACTTAATAGAGACACTCAAAACTGACCAAGCACAGGACCAGGGACCCAAGAGGAGTATAGGGACCCCACAGAAGGCTCTCATTGTCGGTTAAAGAGTAAAGCCCTGAGAGGGAGGAAAGCGGCGAGTTCAGCTATAGGCAGGACTTACCCCAAACCACCGTACACAGTAGCAGAGGAGGCCTCACAACTCTCAAGGTAAAAAATCTCAAATTGCAACGAGAACCTGGTACCCCTCTTGGACTGTACCTGTTATCGGACATCAGTAAAAGGTACCAAAACAAGACTATTGTGTGTGTGAGTCTGCTTCCCCACCGCTGCCCACCGCGTCGCCTGCAAGCCGCTACTACGACTCCCCTCATCCACCCTCGCTGCCCTAAGGTAAAGCTCCACCTGTGGGGAGCTGTACTACACTGAGCTGCACCACCATCACCTCAGCGGCCGGCCGCAGCGCTGGTATCCACCGTTACCAGGAACCACAGGTGGCGTCACGACACTACTACCCCCATCCTCATCACCATTTCCCCTAATACCCGCCACGGAGGGACCAGGGCACGGAACCGGGAATTGGCCAGCTGTGATCCCCTCATCGAAGCAGTTATCCTGTCATGGGATCAGAGTACCCACCTACCCTGTCGACTGCCTCAGTCTGGCGTCACGAACAGGATCCCATGCCTGGTAAAACCGGGTACTGTGTGCCTAGAATTGGACTTCAGTAACTGTTTATGTGCTGTAAAATCGGGGCCGCCATTACTCCGCCATAGAAATTGTACTGCGTCACAGCGCGGGCAGAAAAGAGCGGGAAGATAAGCCCCAACTCTTCACTCTGCCGGAGATCAGCGAAGCGCAGTTCCGAAAATACCTGAGGTGCTCAACTCCCCCTGCAGAACCGTCGCTGACCGAAAAAGTTTGTTTTTACCTCACCGGCTGGCAGCGATTAAGTAGGGGGGCCTGATCATGAGTGACTCGGACAACGCACAGGTCCCTGACAGAGGGGATGCCCGGAATGCAACACCCCGAGCAGTGGCTCCGATAATGCCGATAGCCTTGCCGTACATACCGGGCGCAAAATGGTTACCAACATATGAAGGTAAGCCCGGTACCTTAGCAGCCTTTAAGCAAAAGATGTGTGCAGTGCTGGACATGTATGCTATGACAGACAATTAACAGGCACAGCGGAGCTAGAGGTTAAGTCTTTGAGTGATGCTGACAGAGACTCTGCAGCTAAAGTATTTCACAAGCTCAAAGCTGCTTTCGAGAAACGCACAGTATGTGTTGAGGATGCTGTTCTACCAGTGCAAA
Source organism: Allobates femoralis (assembly GCA_033576535.1). NCBI lineage: Eukaryota > Metazoa > Chordata > Amphibia > Anura > Aromobatidae > Allobates > Allobates femoralis. Next base: position 43,567,469 of record JARQOC010000007.1, read on the forward strand.
CAGAGACCGCAGGATACTATCAGAGACTTTGCCCTGCGTTTACAAGGGGCACTCCGGTCCTTAAAACAGGTAGACCCGGCAAGTGTACTGGAAGAAGATAAATGCTAGCGGAACAGTTTATGGATGGATTGAGGTCATACTACCATCGCCAGCAGGTACACATGTGGGTTTTGGACCATCCTGATGTGAACTTTAATGATTTAAAAGATCGTTCAATCACAGTGCTACGAGCCTCAAAGCCTGCAGAGCCTGCAACCCAACCCTGACAGGTTGACACCTCTCCCATAGACTTTGAACCCAACCCCAAAGTCTGTGCAAAAGTAGCAGAGCAAGCTGTAGTATCCAACCCTGTTGATGACTTACGCAATCAGGTGCAACAGCTGACTACAAACATGGACTACGTCCTAAAACTCTTGCAATCTAGGCCGGGGGCACCCCCATCAAGCCAAATCCAGCCAGCCAATTGCCCTGAGGATGTTCCATGGAGGAGGAAGCCTAAGTAGCCCGTGGAGGGGACCAACGCACCATTCCAACGTAGAACCATGTCGCCCGTGGAGGGGACCAACAAGTCGCCCGTTCAGTGGATCGACGCACCATTCCAACGCAGAGCCAGGGATTACACGGATTCTTCAGGACAACCCATATGTCTATGCTGCCACAAACTAGGCCACTTTGCAAGAGGGTGTCCTTTAAACCCGAGATTCCTGGGTCAAAGGGCAAGCTCCCAGGAGTAGAATGTCTGGGGCCATATGACTGGCGTAATCGGTACGTGGGAGGCCGTCTGTACCTCAACATAACGCTGGAAGAAATCCCCATGTTGGCCCTTCTAGACACCAGGTCACAAGTTACCACCATCCCACGTATCCTTTATGAACGATTTTGGTCTGATACTGATCTTAGACCCCCAGACCCCAATTTTGTTATTATTGCTGCTAATGGACAACCACAGACTAAGGTGGGGTTCAGGGAAGTGACAATAAAGTTGGGAAGGGTGGAGTTAAAAGGCCAAGGGTTATGTGTGGTAGAAGATAATCCTGATGAAAAATACCCCTACATGATAATTGGTACTAATGTGATTGAAAACTGCCTTGGAGAAGTGTTGTTTTTACTCCAACAGATTGCTTTGACTGCTGGCTATAGGCGGAGGAGAGTCCTTCAGAAAGAAATATGTGCCCTCATCCACAAGCAACAGGTAAATCTGTCTGGGGGAGAGATTGGCAGTGTGCGGGTAACAGACCCGTTTCCTATTGTGTTACCACCAAAAAGTGAAATGATGATATGGTGTCGAGCAGCTATAGGTCTCAGAGGAAAGGAATACCAGGCAGTTGTAGAGCCGGTATACTCAGAGCATACACCTACACTACTGACAGAAAGAGGGGTGGTGGACGTACGCAAGGGACGAGTACCAATCCGTGTATTAAACTACTACTACTACTACTGCTACTGTAGCAAAGCTGTAAATTGTCTGTAACTACAACATACAGGTAGTAGAGCCCGTTTCCCCGTCAAACCAGGCGGAGGATAACAACTCCCAGGGACAGCTGGAGGAGTGGTGTCAGCAGTTGCACGTAGGAACTGATGCCACCCCTTCTCACCAGAAGCACGGAGTCTACCAGGTAGCACAGCAGTTCGAACAAATATTCAGCGAGCATCCATTACATTTTGGGAGGATTAAAGGGGTACACCATCGCATACCCACAGGAGATCACCCCCCCCCCAATTAGAGTGAGACACAGACCCATTCCACCAAAGAGATGCTGCGGGACATGAAGAAAGACGGGGTTATGAGAGATAGCTGTAGTCCCTGGGCAGCCCCCTTAGTCCTAGTCAGAAAGAAGGATGGCACAATGAGGATGTGTGTGGATTACAGGGAAATCAATAAGATCACTCATAAAGATGCTTACCCGTTACCCCGCATAGAGGAGTCTCTTGCTGCATTAAAGACTGCTAATTATTTCTCCACATTAGATCTCACTAGTGGGTATTGGCAGGTCTCCGTGACAGAAGAAGACCGAGAGGAGACCGCATTCACAACACCAATGGGCCTATGCGAATACAACAGCATGCCATTCGGGTTATGCAATGCACCAGGAACATTTCAAAGACTCATGGAATGTTGCCTGGGACACCGAAACTTCGAGACGGTGCTGATATACCTGGACGACGTCATCGTGTATTACAAGACCTACGAAGAACATCTGGAACACCTGGCGGAGGTATTTACAGCTTTAGCAAAGTATGGGATGAAGCTCAAACCATCTAAATGTCACCTATTAAAACCTAAAGTCCAATACCTCGGGCATGTGGTCAGCGCAGATGGAGTAGCACCAGAACCAGAAAAAGTGACAGCTATCCAGGACTGGCAGAGACCAACCACCGTCACCGAGGTACGTCAATTCTTAGGTTTGGTTGGGTACAACAGAAGATTCATTAAGGGCTATACAAAGATGGCAGCGCCCCTACAAGATCTTCTGGTAGGCCATTCTAAGAAGAGAAGGTCTTAAGAGTCATCATTGGAATGGGGAGAAGAACAAGAAGTCTCTTTCCAACAGATGAAGCAGGTTCTAACCGGTGAGGAAATCCTGGCTTATCCTGATTATAATCTACCATTCATCCTCTACACCGACGCAAGCAATATAGGTTTGGGAGCAGTCCTTTCCCAGATACAAGATGGCAAAGAACGAGTGATTGCCTACGCCAGCAGAAAACTTCGATCCACTGAGAAGAACCTGGAAAACTACAGTTCCTATAAGTTGGAGTTCCTTGCCTTGGTCTGGGTTATAACAGAGAGGTTCAAGCATTACCTAGCAGCTTCAAAATTTACCATCTTCACGAATAATAACCGTTAACACACCTAGATACCGCAAAGCTTGGTGCATTGGAGCAACGCTGGATGGCCCGACTATCGAACTATGACTTTACCATCAAGTACCGGGCAGGCCGTAACAACGCAAATGCTGATACCCTCTCCAGAAACCCTCAAGTACATCTACAAGGGCTTGAAGAAGAAGAGGATGACTTACAGGAAGTAGAACTCCCAGCTTTCCATAAAAGTCAAAAATGGAAGATGACCGAAAACCATATATACCAAAACTGTCAAAACGTCGCACTGAACCCGTTGCCTCACTATGGATGGAAAGAGACTCAAGACAGTGATCCGGCCGTGAGCCTAGTAAAGAAACTGTTAACCCAACTGGATTCCCAAATTGAGAAGAATGCTCCACCAGAGGCCCAACACCTGTGGAAAGAAAGAAGCAGGTTATTCATCTATCAAGGTCAATTGTGCAGATCCTAGAACACATGAAATGGTATGGCAAGTTGTGGTTCCAAAGAGAGACGTCCAAATGGTGTTGTAAGCATATCATAATGGAGCAGGACACTTTGGATGGAGAAAACTGGAAGTATTGTTACGGGAGAAATTCTAGTGGATCCGCATGAGGGCCTCCATCGAAAAATGGTGTAAAAATTGTGGACCATGCTCATTAAGAAGAAAAGACGGTAACAGCCAGAAAGCACCACTCCAGCTTATCATTACTAAACAGTCATTGGAACTAGAAGCCTTAGATCACGTCAAACTCACACCCAGCAAATCAGGATATACCTATGCTCTTACCATGGTAGACCACTATTCCAGATTTCTTGTGGTAGTTCCCGTAAAAGACTTAACAGCTCAAACAGCAGCAAGAACCTTTCAAGCATATTTCTGCAGACCCCACGGTTATCCAGAACAAGTGTTGACAGATCAAGGTTCCGCCTTTGAAGCTGTATTATTTCAAGAGTTTTGTCGATTATACGGCTGCAAGAGAATTCGTACCATGCCTTACCATCCTCAAACCAATGGAATGTGCGAAAAGGTGAATCACGTAGTAATTGAAATGCTCAAAATCCTGCCTTTGGATGAACGACACAGATGGCCAGAGAAGCTACCAGACCTTGTTGACATCTACAACAACATCCCCATAAGTTCAACAAATTGTACCCCTGCATACCTCATGAGAACAAGACCAGGAAATTGCCGGCGACTTTGAAATAGGCATAGTAGTTCCTGAAGAAGAGACCACAGATGCAGATTTGGATACTAGAAGAAAAGAACAATACCAGAAAATACAAGAATGCGTTGACAAAAGTCTAGTAAAATCAAGAGAAAGGCAAGAAGCCAATTTTAACAAAACCATGCAAGGAACACCCTTAACACCCGGTGAATTGGTTTTGAAGAGAAAAAGAAGAATGCACAAACTAGATGATCAATGGGAAAAAGAACCATACACTGTGTTACCATGCAACTTTGATAACCAGAAAACCTGTCTAGTCAGCAAAGACAATGGTGAAACAACACCAACAGTGTCCAGAGATCATTTGAAGAAGTGCCTTCAACAGTTACAGCCAAAAGAAGATGTACCTTGTCCAGAACCTGAAAAAGAGGAGTCAAAAACAGTCCAGACACTCATTGGAAAATGACCAGCGAATTGGCCTCAAATAGAAGATACATACCTAATTCCAACTTTGATGTTTCCACCAGCAGTAGAAGTGCCAAGAGTAGAAGAACCACCCGTTGTACCGGAACCAGAGATCCCTGCAATCGGTGAACCTGCCAGTCCACTAGAGAGACTACACCAATACTACGGTATTCCAGACACATGTAGATCAAATAGACTGAGAGACAGCGCATACACCGCACCAGGTACAGACACTAGTGACACACCAATGCTATGCAGATCAACCCGTAGTAATTTTGGTCAGCCACCACTTAGATACAGAGAATAAACTGTAAAATGTGGGAAATGTAAATATGTTTAAAATGTATATATGTTATTAATGCTCGTGTACAGAAAACGGTGAAGAGTAGGCTAAAACAACCCAAGCCAGGTACACAACAGCAGTAAGAGGGATGAGTAGAGTTGGCGTAAGGAGCTGTCTAGGGAGAGCAAAATCTTGGCCAATAGGTGACCCCAGGGCCAGGAGGCCTACAGCGCTTATGACCCAGTAGAGACCCTTGCAGTACCTAGGACTCCTACGCCGAAGCACCCATAGGAAATGTTTTGTTGCATAAGGTTGAACTTTTAAGCCTACAGAGACTTTACCTGTTTGGACTTTTAAATTTGTTTTTTTTTTGTAATTTAAAAAAAAAATGGACCGTAGCCACAGGACTGGTGGTGGCAAAAATACTTAAACAGCCTGCAGCGGATGGACTAGCGTTGTATGGACTGGTTACCTGTTTTTCCCATCTCTCCCTGGTTTTAGTACATTTTTAATTTTGAGACTCTGTTCAAATTTCAAATGTAAATAGATATGTTATGTTAATGTTCATGAAAAATGTTTCAGTCCCAGAGGACTGAAGTTAACTAAGGGGGAATGTGGCACCCCTGCTGGGGATTGCTACAGGACCCATTCGGTGCAAAGAGGGATTTACACTTTGGTACCCACAGCACACAACATCTACCACCCCAGACCTGGAGGGGGAGCTCTACTGGCTGCCTTAAGCCAGATCCCCTATAAAAGATCCAGTCCTGAGTGGAGGAGTCAGTTATGCAGTTAGGCAGTTAGTCTGCTCTGAGCAGTGAAGAGAGCAGTGAAGTTCAGTGGAGCAGCCTAGAGAAGGTGCTGGAAAGACCCAATTGCTGGAAAAAGCAAGGCCCAGAACCAAGGGACATTGACCCGCTATGGAGCACCCCAGAGAGAGGGACGGAGGTTAGTGGAGGAGTAAGGAAAAAGAACAAGCGACCAGATCTAGGATCCTTTTAGATCACCCATACACCGGAGTCCGACCCTGCAGTAGAAACACTGAAGCAGAAATAGATCGGAGAAACCAGGAAGATCTATTCCCCTGAGGTAATAACTTAATAGAGACACTCAAACCTGACCAAGCACAGGACCAGGGGCCCAAGAGGAGTATAGGGACGCAACAGAAGGCCCTCATTGTTGGTTAAAGAGTAAAGCCCTGAGAGGGAGGAAAGCGGCGAGTTCAGCTATAGGCAGGACTTACCCCAAACCACCGTACACAGTAGCAGAGCAGGCCTCACAACTCTCAAGGTGAAAAATCCCAAATTGCACCGAGAACCTGATACCCCTCTTAGACTGTACCTCTTACCGGACATCAGTAAAAGGTACCAAAACAAAGAGTATCATGTGTGTGAGCCAGCTTCCCCACCGCTGCCCACCGTGTCCCCCACAAGTAGCTACTACGACTCTCCTCATACACTCTCGCTGCCCTGAGGTAAAGCTCTACCTGTGGGGAGCTGCACTACACTGAGCTGCATCACCATCACCTCAGCGGCCGGCCGCAGCGCTGGTATCCACCGCTACCAGGAACCACAGGTGGTGTCACGACACTACTACCCCCATCCTCATCACCATTTCCCCTAATCCCCGCCACTGAGGGTCCAGGGCACAGAACCGGGAATTGACCAGCCGTGATCCCCCCATCGAAGCAATCGTCCTGTCCCGGGATACGAGTACCCCCTACCCTGTCGACCGCCTCACATGTTTGATTCACGACAGTGTGCCTTCAGCCTGAGAAACAAAATCTGCAGCAAGCTGCAATTAACTCCGAAATCAATACAGTGCAAGAAAAAAAATTCAGATGCCATGTGGACCATCAGTATGGCATTTGATTTTTTTGGACACATTAAAACTCTGTAAGGCTAAGTTCACATGTCCAGTAATCATCCAGCATCATCCATCCTTTCTTAAGAAAAGTTGTGCAGATACGTTTTTTTTCTCCATTTTTAAATAACTGATGTCAGCTGGAACCATTTTTGTTAACATTGAAGTCTAAGGAAAATGGATTTGTTAATGGATTGCTATTTATAATCCATTCAAAACTGATCAGGGGCAGAGACAACGCACAGGGGGCCAGAAACAGCACACAATGTGGCAGAGCAGCACACTCGGGGGCAGAGACAGCACACGTGGGCAGAGACAGCACACGGGGGGCAGAGATAGCACACATGGGGGCAGACAGCACAAAGGGGGATAGAAACAAGCACATGGGGAGAGGCAGCACACAGAGGAAAGAGTGCACAGGTGGAGGTGTGAGTGCACAGGGGGCGAGCGCACAGGGGAAGAGAGAGCACATGTGGGAGATAGCTCAAAGGAAAGGGGAGAAAAAAGCACAGGGGAAGAGAGATGTTACACAAGAGTGAGACAGCTCAAAGGAGATAGCATAAAGGGGAGAACACAGCACAGGGGGTAGAGACTGCACACAGGAGGGAGAGCGCACAGGAGTAAGACAGATCAAAGCAGTGAGCACAGGAGGGGAGGAGACAGCACTAGGGGGAGAGAGAGCAGACAGAGGGGAGGCAGGTCAAAGGAGAGAGCATAGAGAGGACAGCACAGGGGGAGGGAGATAAAGAACATGCGGGAGAGCACACAGGGGGAGAGACAGCCACAGCCCTCCCAATGCAATAGCATCGGGCACCCACATATACAGGTGCATATCAATGAATTAGAATATCATTTAAAAGTTAATTTTTTCAGTAATTCAATACACAACGGGAAACACATATTATATAGAGTCATTACAAACAGTTATCTATTTCAAGTGTTTATATGTTGAAGATATGTCTTGCAGCCAATGAAAAACCAAAGGTCATTATCTCAGAAAATTAAAGTAGGACGGATGAAGGTTTAAAAACCATGTTGCTGTATTCCACGAGACATGAAAGGGTGAATATATTGATGTAATAGTCAATGCATTTCAGGGCTCCCTGAAAACACCTGAAACATGACAATATGATATTGATTTGTCCTGAGGAAGGGGCCAGGGAGCCCTGTTGAATAATAAATCAATGTTATATTAACCCTTTGATATCTCATGAAATACGACAGCAAATCACCCCCAACCCTATTAATACCTGTCCCTGCACCCTAACATATCAGTATTAGTGCTCCTTTTCTATAAAAAAAAAAGCGCTCTGTAACATTGGAATAATCAACAATATACACTTACATATCTAAGACTTCTTGTCCCTGAATAAGTCTCACAGGGCGTCCCCTGTGAGACTCTAAGCTCTCCCTTGGTGCTCATTATCACGCCCCAAATAAACCACCCTCTCTCCCTCTGTGCTGCTGTGATGTGGAGCTGAAGGCAGGACTAATGTTTTGCATTCTGTGAGTGATAGAGAGGGGGGAGGGCAAAGCCTGCACAAGCAGAAGAACACAGACAGAGAGGGGCTGGATCCTGGAGCTGCAAAACAACATGCCCTAAGGGTTAAAGAATATAGCCCCGGCTAATTGTAATCACTAATGAGTGAGTATTAAAATGTTTTTATGCACTTTCACAGGATGCTTTTAGGAGACAAAAGGAGTGTGAGATTAGTGATAGGATTCTGCTGGGATATGATTTGGTAGCTTAGGAGGCATTCTGGAGGTGACAGGATCCCTTTAAGGACATACATTTCTCTATTGATTTTTACTCTGCATTAAAAGGGTTGTCCTCTTTTAGAAAACTTTCTCCCATACATTGATATAGTTGGAAAATAACAAACTGAATATTACTTCAATCACCCGACTCTGGTGCTGCTCTCTGCCACTGCCCCAGTCTTTGTTGTTTTGCAGTGAAATCAGGTTGACAGTGCTCCAGTGAATCACTGCATTTAGCAGCTCATTAATTGGCAGCAGCCCTGTCGACGTGATGTCACAGCCGCAGCCAAATAACAAAGCTAGGCGCTTGACATGGGAAATAAAGGTTGTGGAGTTCAGTCTTAAAGGGAACCTAACTGCTGATACGTACTCCACAGGCAGCATGTAAATGACAGTGGCTGTATGATCTCAGCCAGGTATGTTGTCAGGGCTGCCGATAGTGCCTTAAAGGTCTTACTAGAGTGAGGGGCCCGGAAATCATTGGAGGGGGCATGGCCATTAGAAAAGGGGCAGGGGGGCCGGGCTTGCTGGTGAGGGCATGGAGGTTTGCAGTAAGACCAACATTACAAGGCAGACACTTTATAATGGAAACTGAAAGTGGCTGCTCACCACCTGAAAGAAGACTTGGGGATGGGTTAGGAGGCCTCTGCACTGAGTGATTCCCGAGCTTCTCTGATTCCTGTGACTTCCTGTTTCTATCTCTCCTGGGCTCCAGTCAACTTGCTTGAAGTAGGTGATTGTACATATTTGGTTGTATATGTGTTTGAAAGTATGTATGTATGAGACCAGTCTGTGTGTGTGTCTGCTGCATGTGTGTGTACATGGGCTGCATGTATGTGTACATGGACTGCATGTTTGTGTGCCTGCATGTGTGTACATGGGCTATATGTGTGTGTGCCTGTATATGTGTGCCTCCATGTGTGTGTACATGGGCTGCATGTGTGTGTGCCTGTATGTGTATGCTTACATGTGTGTGTACATGGGCTGCATGTGTTTGTACAGGGGCTGCATGTGTGTACCTCCATATATGTGTCCATGGGCCATGTGTGTGTGCCTGCATGTATGCCTTCATGTTTATGTACATGGGCTGCAAGTGTGTGCTCGCATGTTGTGCCTGCATGTATGTGTCCATGGGCTGCCTGTGTGTGCCCATGGGCTGCCTGTGTTTGCCTGCATCTGTGTGTACATGGTATGCATGTATGTGTACATGGGCTGCATGGGTGTGTGACTGCATGTGTGGGTACATGGCTACATGTGTGTGCCTGCATGTGTGTGTCCATGGGCTGAATGTGTGTGTCCATGGGCTATGTGTGTGTTCCTGCACGTTTGTGTACATGGGCTGAATGTATGTGTGCCTGCATGTGTGTTTACAAAGGCTGCATGTATGTGTACATGGTTTGCATGTGTGTGCCTGCATGTGTGTACTGGGGCTGCATGTGTGAGCCTGAATGTGTGTACATGGGTTGCATGTGTGTGTCTGCATGTGTGTGTACATGGGCTGTAAATATTTATGCCTGCATATGTGTGTACATGGCTGCATGTGTGTGTGCCTGCTTGTGTGTGTACATAGGCTGTATGCGTGTGCCTGTATGTGGCTGCATGTGTGTGCCTGTATGTGTGTGTACATGACTGCATGTGTGTACATGGTTGGCTGTGTGTATGCCTGCATGTGTACATGGTGACATAGCTGTGTGTATGTGCAGGTCTGAATATGTGTGTATGTGTATGCCTGCGTATGTGTGCACTGCTGCATGTGTGCATACTTACGTGTGCGTATGTGTGTGTGTACATGGCTGCGTCTGTGTCATGGCTGTGTGTGTATGTACACATCTGCATGCCTGTATGTGTGTGCATGTCTGCGTGTGTGTATGTGCATGCCTGCATGTGTACATGGCTGCACATGTGTATGTGTCCTTTTCTGTGCGTTGTGTGGCTGCATGTCTTTGTACTCTGTGTACAGGTCTGTGTAATGTGTGCGTGCATGTATATGGAATTGTATGTATTTTTTGTAAATTAAGGGTATGTCAGGGCATATCTGGGGGGTGAGCAGGACATTTTCCCCTGGCACAGCTGGCAGAAGGTGCTATTGTCTTGTGAGGAGAAAGTAGGGAGAGTGAGCGGGTAAATATGTGATGAGACTTTAGGGTAGAAGAGAGAAGGGGCTGCATGGGGGGGACAGTGTAAGGGCTCAGCAAGGAAAGGATAATATGCTGAAGAAGGAGAGTGTGAAGAGGGGGCATAATACAGAGACTGGGCAGTATGGATGGGGCACAGTGTAAAAGTACCATGTGAAGAGGTGGCCCAGTATGGAAAAGAGTGGGAGTCATATTTTGTCCCGGGAACACAGTGAGGGGCAATTATTTATTCAGGAGCACAGTGTAGGTAGATATTTTTAGTCAGGATGATTATAGTAATTCTGCTATCTTTAAGGGCACCGTGTCAGGATGTGCTGCAAAAGACCAGAGAAGATGAAAGTCTGCAAGGACGAGCTGTGGATATGAAAAGTCATCATGGCGTTCGGACCTGGTGGTACTGGTGATGTATTCATCTGCTGGTTGCTATGGTGATTTATTTCTATACTTTTGGTGATTCTTTTGATGTATTTCTATACTCATGGGTGATGTGATGCTTTATTTATGTACTGTTGGTAGTTCTAATTAGGTCTTTCTGTAGTAATGAGGGCATTGATATTGTGTTTATGTATAGATGGGGGATCTAATAATGAATTTTGGTACTGGTGGTTGTCCTGGGGATGTAATCATGTGAAGTTATTGGTACTGTTCCTGTACATGTAACAATCTGTAACTTGCAAGGTTACTTGATACATGGCTATAGTTGTGCTCTAAAGTTTACATACTCTGGCAGATTTTTTGCTTGCTTGTTCACGGAATATGAATAACACAAAAACTTATTTTGCACCCATGGTTATGATCCGCCATGGGGTCTTTGGGAACTCGGTACCCAGGCGTTAGTGCTGGGGAGTGATGTCTCAGTGGCCGGTGCCCGGGCCCATACCCTGGGGGTCACTGGGTAAAAGGGAAAAATAAAAATAAAGGAATAAAGTTTTTGATGTTACCTGCAGTTTCTGGTGATCTCACCAGTGCCGCTGTCAGACTGCCAGGGATTGTAGTATTGCAGGCAGTTGATAATGCTCCCTGCAGGCATAGCAGGGTCCCCGGGGCAGTGATGAGGTGATGAGGATTTTCACAGGGAGGCGGTTAGGCAGCCGGGCTGCTGCTACAGTCTCTAGGCCAGACTGGTTCAGGGATGGACAAACGGACACACACACTTGGAATCGTTTCTGTACCTTTACTGGCAGGGGCTGGCTGGCAGATTTCAGCCTGGGTGGCAAGCACAGTGCAGAGGCCCATTATGACGGGTCGCCAGCCCCTCTGCCGCCTGAGGCCAAGTGAGGAGCGGGGGGGGGGGGTGCTACCGCGGGTGAGGAGCAGGAGCGGGGAGGGGGCATCAGGGATCGGGGAGCGAAGCACAAAGCAGGAAAACCAGTGCAGAGGTCCTCTTCTTACCGCAGGTTTCCCCGCCTGTGTCTTTCGCTCCACAATCCTGATGCTGCGCTCCCTCCTCCCTGTAGTTGCTCCCCAGGCCCGGTAGTGACATTAAAGCAAAGACCGCAGCCTTATCATTTATAATGTGACGTATGGTGCCTGCAGATGCTTGCAGACCGCCGTGCGCTCCCATTGCCCGTCATGAGTGATCTGTGCGCATGCGGAGACATGCGCACAGATCACACACTCTCGTCCGCACCGGGAACGCGACAGGTCGGGTTTTCGGTGCGGATGGGAGTGTGTGATCTGTGCGCATGCCTCCGCATGCGCACAGATCACTCATGGCAGGCAATGGGAGCGCACGGCTGTCTGCAAGCATCTGCAGACAGACACCGTGCGTCCCATTATAAAAGATAGGGCTGCCGGCTCCTTGCAGATGTCCTCCACAGAACGCTGTGGAGGCATCTGCAAATGTGAACCCAGCCTTACATTTAGGCTGCCTTCACACTGGCATTCCCCTCCGCAGAACACTGCGGAGGGGAAGCGCCATGTGTGCGTAGCCAGCACAAGCCCCTATCTTTATAATGGGAGCGCACGGTGCTGCACTTGACTGCGCATGACCGTGCTCTCCCATTCACTCCCATATGTGATTTGTACGCCTGCGCACAAATCACACACTCTCCTCAGCACCAGGGACGCGACATGTTGCATTTGCTGCGTACAAATCACATATGGCAGTGAATGGGAGCACACGGTCATGCGCAGTCAAGCGCAGCACCGTGCGCTCCCATTATAAAGATAGGGGCTTGTGCTGGCTGCGCACACATGGTGGTTCCCCTCCGCAGAACGCTGCGGAGGGGAACACCAGTGTGAAGGCACATAGCACTAGCAGCAGCAGGACACCAAACTCAAAGTCACACACACAAGCCGTGAGTGCACTACTTGTCATCTTTGCAGCAGCAGCACCAGGCAGGGAGGTAGTGGGGGACTCGGACTGGCCTGGCCTCCTCCAGACAGTCCTCCTCAGTCAATCCTGTGGGGCCACCAGACTGCAGTCTCACCGGCAGCAGAGCAGCCAGACAGTGTCACAAATCACAATCACAATTTCAAACAGTATGGCGGCCGTCACTGTCTGTCTGCGCTCCGCTCTGAGGGACCGGGTGGGTGGGTTCACACAAGGTTCACTGAGACACTACACACCGCTCTGAACCCACCCTCCCTCCCTGTCTTTGCTGGGCTGCCTGGCGCAGTGGCAGTGGCGTAACTAGAGTCTGGTGGGCCCCGGTGCGAAATTCAGACCTGGCCCCCGCCCCCCACGCACACACATTGGTCGGATGCTTGAGTCCCGTGTAACGTTCAAAGTTCTATAAAGACTCACAAATTGACCCCTCTATGTATTAATGTCCCTCACCCTGCTATATATGGTCCTCCTCCTGGAGTATGGCCCTTATCCTGATATATATGTTCCCCTTTTTAGTATATATGGTCTTCCTCGTCCCATCATGATAGGCGTCCAATTATTGTAACTCCCATATTCCTCCACTCCAAAACCCAGTGTCACCCCACATGTTAGCCTATTCCAGTGGTGGAGTCTTCTGCTCTCCTCTGTCCCCCGCTCTTCACCTCTGTGCCCCACTCTCCACCTCCTCCTGTGTCCTCCTCTGTCCCCCATTCTTTTTTATCTCCCGCTCTCTCCTCCTGTGTCCCCCGCTCTCCTCCTCCTGTGTCCTCCATTCTCCTGTGTCCCCCACTCTCCTTCTACTCTGTCCCCTGTGATCCCCACTCTCTTGCTCCTGTGTCCCCGCTCTCCTGTGTCCCTCGCTCTCCTCCTCCTCTGTCCCCGTTCTCCTGCTCTCTTCCTCCTCTGTCCCCTGCTCTCCTCCTCCTGTGTCCCCCGCTCTCCTCCTCCTGTGTCCCTCGCTCTCCTCCTCCTGTGTCCCTCGCTCTCCTCCTCCTGTGTCCTCCATTCTCCTGTGTCGCCCACTCTCCTCCTCCTCTGTCCCCAGTTCTCCTGTGATCCCCACTCTCTTCCTCCTGTGTCCCCACTCTCCTGTGTCCCTCACTCTCCTCCTCCATCTCCCTGCATCCCTCGTTTTGCTCCTCCTCTATCCCCCGTCCTCCTGTGTCCCCCGCTCTCCTTCTCCTCTGTCCCCTTTTTCTGTCTCCCCCGCTTTCCCCCTCCTGTGTCCCCCGGCGCTTTCCTCCTCTCACTTCTCTTCTTCTCTTCTGCGAGTATTCAGCAACACAGTGTCCTCACTTTCTGGATGAGCGGCCAGGACTAGACACACAGCGGGAGACTGAGGAGGCTGCCGCCAGACTCTCCGGACCTCCAGAAGCTCACGGCTCTGTCCTGAGATGCAGCACGTGACGAAGCAGCCGCGCCACCGCGCCTTCCTGTCCTCCGGCAGCCGGAATCAACCGCCTGGGGACCGGCCTGGCAGAGCGCTATGCAGAGACATGGATGTGCATCCTAGGGATGCACATCCATGTAAAGCAGTCGCAGGGGTTGGCAGGCGCCGGGGGCCCCTAAACTTCCGGGCCTGGTCGCACTTGCGACCTCTGCAACTGTGGGTGGTACGCCACTGTATGTATGGTCCTCCTCCTGGAATATGCCTTTATCATGGTATGTATGGTCCTACATTATAGTAAAATGCAGCCTCACAGTCCTCCATAAAGTATAATGCAGCGTCCCAGCCCGCCATATAGTATAAAGCTGCATCACAGCCCTTTATATAATATAATGCAGCCTCACAGCCCTTCACATAATATAATGCAGCCTCACAGCCCTTCATATAGTATAATGCAATAATGCAGCCTCATAACCCTCCATATAGCATACATCCTCTCAACACACATACACACACAGGGACACAGACACGCACATGGGGACACAGGGACACGCACGGACACGCACACAGGGACACAGACACGCACACAGGGACACAGACACGCACACAGGGACACGGACACGCACACAGGGACACGGACACGCACACAGGGACACGGACACGCACACAGGGACACGGACACGCACACAGGGACACGGACACAGCAGCACCGTACACTAACGGCATCTGAGGCAAGGAGATGACTGCAGTGCCGCTGTTCTGGCCAAACACATGCCACGAGCCGTCTGGGCAGCCAAGTAGCTGAGGTCATGCGCCGACTGGCCTATGATTGGCCAGGACAGTGGCAGGGGCAGAGAGAGAACGGTGCTGCTGGACTTTATACATCTGGCGGCTGTGATCAGCCGCCTGGGGACATGGATATGCGTCCTTAGGGATACACATCCATGTAGAGTGGATGCAGCCAGGGGTCGACGGGCCCCTGTACCTTCTGGCCTGGTCGCAGCTACGACCGTGGATGTTACACCACTGGGAAGGGTGCACACAGTATAGGGGGTACAGTATGTGGGGTGGGCATGCACAGTATGGGGAGGGGGCACAAAGTATATGGGGAGGGCACAGAATAGGGGGCACACACAGTATAGTGGGAGGGGGCACACAATTTATGGGGGTAGAGTATATGGAGAGGGAACACAGTATATGGGGCAGGGGCACAGAACACTGTGTCTGACCTGTTACAGGATCTGCAAGTCCCCCCTGGTGATCAGCTTGCAGCGGTTGGCCCCCAGCACCCGCACCTGCTCCTCTGTGCACACCACCACCGGGGTGATGTCCTGAAACTCCTGCGGCAGACAGATTAGCTCCTGCCTGTCTGCTCCAACATCCGGCACTCACTGCCGCCCCCGGGAGCCGGGCTGTACATGCCCAGCAGGCAGCAGCTCTCAGCAGCACTACAGGAGGAGCGGAGGCGCGGACACGGCCCTGCTCTCGGCTGGAGGCAACAAGCAGCTGCCGCTGCTGCCTCATAGTGTCAGGGCCAGAGTGCAGAAGCGGCCGGCCACACACATCGGCGATACTAGCCTGCTTAAACGCAGGCCGGCGCCAGGACTACCACCTCCCCTCCCCTCCAACACATGGCCATGCAGTTACATGGATGTGCGTCCTTGGAGACGCACATCCATGTGAAGCGGGGGCTCGGCGCTGGTATCAGCGGTCGCAGGGGGCTGCAGGTGGCCCGGGCCCCTTATAGCCCCGGGCCCCGTCGCAACCGCGACCCCTGCGACCGCGATTGGTACGCCACTGCATACACACATAAAACACACACACACACACACACACACACACACACAAACACACACACATATATATATATACACACACATAAACACACATACACACACACATATAAACACACACACACACACATAAACACACACACTTCCCATCTAGCAATGTCTTCCCCCTTGTGGCCTCCTCCCCCCAATGTTGTCTCACCTATGTGCTTGGTGTCTTCTTCCTGGCGTTGAGCTGCACCGTGACAGACTTTACTGCAGGGGATCAGCACTGTCCCGCAGCTGACGTCACAGGCCTCTGCCGGCTTATGCATATTCATGCTGGTAGCTGCCTGGGGAGGAGAGCACAGCACTGTCTGGGAGGTATGGTTGAGGAGCGGGGAAGGGGGGGGGGGGTTTGGGTGTTGATGGGGGGTGCTGTCAGGAACATTCAGCCTGACAGCACAGTGGAGGTGTGGGGAGCCACCGCACTTACTTGCAGAGCCGCTGACAGGCAGGTGGAGAGGAAAGGTGAGTGGAGGGGCGGGCACAGCTACAGGAAGTGCCGCTTCACTTCCTCCACATCCTCCCTCCTCGCCTTGGACACCCGCGGTCGCGGCGGGCGGCTGGAGGCGCAGGCCCACCCGCGTGGAGGCGCAACCGCTGCGACCGTGGTAGGTACGTCCCGCGGGCCGGCCGGGTGCCATGACAACGCACCCGCTGCTGCCCGGAAGCCCGGACCGGTCCCGCGGTGGCGCTGCCTGCAGAGAGCTGAGAGCTCTGCTCTGCTCAGAGGTGAGCGCGGCTGCGCCGAGCCGACAGACGTCACGGCCGCCCGCCCCGCTAGCAGTGACTCAGTCAGTGAGTCAGTGACTCACTCGCGCCCGGCGTCCCGCCGGTTGCCAGGACGACGCAGCCCTTGCTGCGATTTGAAGCCTGGAGCGGTCCCACTGCGGCCGCACCGCGCTGACAGCCGGCCGCTCTCACATCATTTCACTGTTCAGGGCGGCTGCCGGCAGTATCGGGCGGCCCTGAACTGTCACTAAACCGGCGGCCTGGAGGGCAACTGCCCCCCAGAAACCCGGGCCAGTCCGCCCCTGTTTACTGGTGTTATGGCAGGCACTGTCCAGGGTACACTCCAGGTCGTCGGGAAGGCACTTCTATATTTCCAGTGAGTGTTGGATAAGGCGTTCTTGTCTCTTTTCCCTCGGTGAAGTCCCCTGACCTGTGTAGAATTAGGCCTGACCTCCTCTGTGTCTCTCCCTCATCCGTGTCGTAGTGTCGATAACCTTCCTGTGGGCTACTGCTATAACTTCTTCTGTGGTCCCTGGCTCCCCTGTTGGTTGAGTTACAGGTGTCCGGGAGACTGGAGTCTACTCAGTGAACTGGTGTTTTCTGCTGAGCTGGATGCCCTCCTGCAGACTCTGACTCCGGTGTCCGGGTTGCTTCCTGGGGTGAACCGGTATGGCTCCTCTGCCCCCAGTCTACTCCTTTACTTTGTAATTCTCACACCTTTCCTTCGACCTCACTCTCAGGCCCTCACACTGGCTAGGCCAGTCTACTGGCTCGGGCCTAGCATGGCTCTGACACTCCAGGACATCTTCCTCAGTACTGCTCCGTACTGAACTAGCTAACTCCGCCCTCAGTACCAGTATTTATAGTGGATCTCGCATAAAGGCAGCCAGTGGAGCTCCCCCTACAGGTCTGAGGTGGAAGGTGTTGTATGTGCAAGGGTACCTACTGTGGAAATCCTTCCATGCTTTAGGTGGTTCTATGGCTACCTGTAATGGCAGGGCACCACATTTTCCCCTAGTTAACATCAGTACTCCTGGACTGAGAAACATTTTTCAAAACATTCAACAATAACAGGTATAATACAGAGTCTCAAAATCAAAAATATACAAAAACCACAGAAAAAATGGTAGAAAACAAAACCGGGTGCAGTTCATACGGTGCTAGTCCATCTACCGCAGGCTGTAAAAGAATTTGTTGTCACAACCAGTCCTGTCACCATGGTCCATGTTTAAAGGTAAAGTGGGGAAACTCCAGGGAAAATGTTTAAGTCCTTACAGCAAGTCTCTGTAGGCTTAGGATTTAAAGTCTTTCAAAAGTCCAATACACACAAACAAACATTATCCCTATGAGCGTAAATAGTAGTGTACAGAAGGGAGGAGGAACTGGGCCTAGCCCCATGCACATTAAGTTAGGAACAGAAAGTGCCCTTAGGAGACCTGGTACCTCCTCTCCACCCCAGGCACTTTCTGTTACTAACGTAATGTACATGGGGCTAGGCCCAGTTCCTCCACTCTTGTATACACTACAATTTACATTTAAGGTACATTCTGGTTCTTTTTTACAGGTTACCCTTTCAAAAATTTATACTTTACACATTATACCCATTCTCCATACCTGGACAGGGGTTGACCTTGACTACTACGACAAGACCTACGTAGTGACTGTGTCTAAGGTGGTGTGCTCAACACTATGTGATGTGTAGAGGTATATGTGCTTTGGGTTGCTCTATGTATAATAGGCAAACTGGGTAGTTGTCTGCACGGCCTTAGTCTCACTACAGGGCTGGCAGTTTCACCGATTGCAGGATCCTCTGGTTCTTCTACAATGGGCGATTCTTCTGAGACTTGAACAGGTATTTCTGGAATTCTTGCAGTTTCTTCCAGTGTTCTCTGTTCTTCCCTTGGCTGGTAAAAGTGTATTACTGGCACAATTACAGCTCGCTCACTTTGGGGCCAATCTTTTGGAAAGTCTCCAAGTATTGTGTAATCACTTTTTCTTTTGGCTCTACTGGAGTTATACAAGGTATTTCTTCTTCCTGTTCTCTGAGTTGTTCCGGACATATTTTTAGATGATCTCTTGATACAGTTGCAGTAGTTCTACCTCCATCTCTGCTGATTAAACAGGTTTTGCTATTGTCAAAATTAAAATCCAACACAGTATAGGTTTCTTTTTCCCACTGATCATCAAGTTTGTGATTTCTTCTTTTTCTCTTTAGTATGAGTTCTCCAGGTGATAAAGATTCAGCTTGTGCACTCTTGTCGTAGTTTCTTTCTTGTTTTTCTCTGATTTTATTCAGCTTGTCTTCTACACATGCTTGCACCATTTTGTACTGTTCTTGATGACTTGAGTCCCAATCAGTATTGGATGTTTCTGCTTCTGGTACTACAATTCCCATTTCCAAGTCAACTGGTAATCTTCCAGGTCTTGCACTCATTAGCTAAGCTGGCGTGCAGTTGCTGGAGCTCACAGGTATGTTGGTATACATGTCCACTAAATCAGTTTCTCTGGTCACTGATTTCTCTTTTCCAAAGGCAATGTCCTCAACATGTCTATGACTATGTTGTTCATCTTTTCACACATGCAGTTTGTTTGTGGATGGTAAGGTGTGGTCTTAATTTTCTTGCACCCATATGATGTCAAAACTCTTGAAATAACTCAGCTTCAAATGAGGAACCTTAATCAGTCAGTACCTGTTCTAGATTCCCGTGTGGTCTACAGAAATAGACTTGAAAGGTTTTTGCGGCTGTTTCAGCTGTCAAATCCTTGACTGGAGCTACTACTAGAAATCTTGAGTAGTGATCTACCATTGTTAAGGTATAAGTGTAACCCGATCTGCTAGGTGTTAGCTTCACATGATCCAGTGCTACTATCTCAAGGGGTTGAGTGGTTACAATTGGTTGTAGTGGTACTCTTTAGGTACCGTCACACGCAATCTCGCCTGGAAATCTGAAAGGTGATATGTTGCCCCAGTGCAATCGCCGCGGAAATGCCTCACGGTTGCTGTGTGTGATTGGGCGATTTCGCGGCGATAAATCACCCATCAGCCGTCGCCTGATTCCTTAACAGTGCTCAGTAATCAGGCACAATCGTTAAGGCGATATTTCCGTGTTGTGGCGTGTGACAGGGCGATAGTGATGGAAAGAGCGTTGTCTATAATTTTCCGTAGGTGTGCCTCAGCGTGCTGTAGTCCGCGCCCCGTCTGAGATGATTGGTGTGGGCTACTGTATTCCCCTTGGCTGTCAGTTGACACCACGCCATATTTGAAGAGCTGTCCATTCAGCACAACACACATCTTCAGGTACACAACCGTCAGCAAACTCAGTGCAATTACGCGCACCATTGAATAGCGCAAGCTATGTTTCCGCGTGTATTAAGTTGCGCTGTGTGGAGTATAGTGCTACACATGACAGCTCAGATGTTGGCCTACATATCGTAGATGGGTGCCATAGGCCACGCACTACAATCATCCTTGATGTGTGATTTTCGTGACGCTGCTGGGTACATTTTACTGCTCCCACTCCGCGGTCGTCTAAATTGTTAGCGCCCTCAACCTTGTTTGGCAGCGCCAGTGTGCGTGGTGATGTCATCACATTTCTGCTCGTTCTGCTCGTTCCTCCCTGCCTGCCAGATGCCTGCCCCTCCCCTGCACATAGTAGAAGAGTCATGGTGGTCGCACCTGATCGACCTGTGTGACCTGCATGACTACTGGTGCCACCAGCATCACTGCCACCCACGGCTGCGCAAGCAGCACATCCTGCACCAAATCCGGCAGGCCCTGATCCAGAAAGTGGGTGTTGAGAGGACCCGCAAGCAGATTCAGAAGAAGTTGGTGGACCTCAAACACAAGTCCCCGGGGCGGATTGTGGAGATTTGTGCTCGGATTGCCAGGCTGGTGAGTATGTGGCAATGCCAAACACACACATGCCAATCATCCTACTCCAAACACTACTCAACCATCATGTGGTATTGTCCCAAGGCACATAGTGTGATGTAAACCACCATGTGGATCTGTCACCAATGTGCATTTGCATGTTGGTCACACTGCAACATGAAGGTGCAGAATACACTCATATGTTTTGTTAATGCTGACGGCTATAGTGGTCCTTGACCTGTGTATGGTCAAACATACAGTCATATGAAAAAGTTTGGGCACCCCTCTTAATCTTACTCTTTTTTTTTTGTTTAAAATTGTTTTTTTTGCAACAACTATTTCAGTGTGATATATGTAATAACTGATGGACACAGTAATATTTCAGGTTTAAAATGAGGTTTATTGTATTAACCAAAAATGTGAAATATGCATTATTTCAAAATTTGACAGGTGCAAAAGTATGGGCACCCTTCTGATTTTCATGATTTGAATACTAACTACTTTTTCCTGACTTACTGAACCACTAAATTGGTTTGGTAACCTCATTGAGCTTTATGCTTCATAGCCCGGTGTATCCAACCATGAGAAAAGCTATCTCAGGTGTCCACTTGCAGTTGTTCTCCTAGTTGCATCTTCTCTGAGGAGTGGCATCATGGGCTCCTCAAAACAGCACTCAAATGATCTGAAAAAAAAAGATTGTTCAACATAGTTGTTCAGGGGAAGGATACAAAAAGTTGTCTCAGAGATTTAACCTGTCAGTTTCCACTGTGAGGAACATAGTAAGGAAATGGAAGACCACAGGGACAGTTCTTGTAAAGGCCAGAAGTGGCAGGCCAACAAAAATATCATAAAGGCAGAGAAGAAGAATGGTGAGAACAGTCAAGAACAATCCACAGACCACCTCCAAAGACCTGCAGCATCATCTTGCTGCAGATGGTGTCACTCTGCATCAGTCAACAATACAGCGCACACTGCACAAGGAGAAGCTGTATGGGAGAGTGATGCGAAAGAAGCCGTTTCTGCATGCACGCCACAAACAGAGTCACCTGAGGTATGCAAAAGCACATTTGGACAAGCCAGTTTCATTTTGGAAGAAGGTCCTGTGGACTGATGAAACAAAGATTGAGTTGTTTGGTCATACAACAAGGCGTTATGCATGGTGCCACAAAAACACAGCATTCCAAGAAAAACACTTGCTACCCATGGTCAAATTTGGGGAAGGGTCCATCATGCTTTGGGGCTGTGTGGCCAATTACGGTATCAGGAATCTTGTTAATGTTGAGGGTCGCATGGATTCCACTCAGTATCAGCAGATTCTTGAGAATAATGTTCAAGAACCAGTGTCAAAGTTGAAGTTACGCCGGGGATGGATCTTTCAGCAAGACAATGATCCAAAACACCGCTCCAAATCTACTCAGGCATTCATGCAGAGGAACAATTACAATGTTCTGGAATCGCCATCCCAGTCCCCAGACCTGAATATCATTGTGGGGCGTTTTGAAGCGGGCTGTCCATGCTCGGCGACCATCACATTTAACTGAACTGGAATTGTTTTGTAAAGAGGAATGGTCAAAAATACCTTCATCCAGGATCCAGGAACTCATTTACAGCTACAGGAAGCGACTAGAGGCTGTTATTTTTGCAAAAGATGGATCTACTAAATATTAATGTCACTTTTCTGTTGAGGCGCCCATACTTTTGCACCTGTCAATTTTTGAAATAATGCATATTTCACATTTTTGGTTAGTACAATAAACCTCATTTCAATCCTGAAATATTACTGTGTCCATCAGTTATTACATATATCACACTGAAATAGCTGTTGTAAAAAAACAATTTAAAAAAAAAAAAGATTAAGAGGGGTGCCCAAACATTTTCATATGACTGTAGGTGTGTAATGACAGTTGACCACAACATATTAATGCTATTTTGAAGGGCCACATCACACCTGCCACCACATATGTGCGCACTCTGACACATAGCATTTCACAAGACACTGATCACAATCCGGAAAAGTGACTACAAGCTGACTGCTATGTGTATGCCCCCATGGTGGCACCACCAGATGCTTACTGTCTGCTCTTGTGTTTGGTGTCAAAATCCATCCCCTGCTAATCACAGGGTGTTTTACATCCCAAATATGTGCTCACTGGTGTTGTGGTCATGTCCAAAAACACACTGGCCCCTAACCATAGGGTCGCTCAAGACCCAAACCTTTTAGGCTAGGCTTCACGCCCTAATGACATTGATGCACACACAGTATATGTTTTCCCTATGTTGTGTTCCTTTTGTAAAATCGGTGTCTTGTTAATTTAGATATTACAGATGAGGAGGACCCCCTGTCTGAGGAGGGCCGACGGTCCCCTACACCACCCGGGACCCCCCCCCCCCCACCTTCCCTGGAGGGCCCAGGAAGTCCTGCACCCCCTGGGCCCCCTCCCTCACCTTCCCTGGTGGGACCAGGAAGTCCCGTACCACCCGGGACCTTACCCTCACCTTCCCTGGAGAGACCAGGAAGCCCGGTCCTCTTGCTCCCTAACACCAGCCCAGGATCAACCCCCCCCCAAGCATCTCCAGCTCACGGGCCCCACACAGTGACATGGAGCCTGCTGGATTTGGGATTGGTGGTAAGTGTTTTGGAAATGGGCTCCAAGCTTTGCAATGTACATGTTGGTGTGTGTCCCTGACATCAGCATGTGAGTCATGATGTTGATTTTTTTTCCTTTCTTTGTCTAGGGGCAAGAGCTCGCACTGCAGGATGGGCAGGATGGGCAGTCAGCGCATCACCATCGCATGAAAATGGAATCCGGGATGGGGATATGCCACGTAAGTGAAAACCTGACCAATGACGTCACCCACCCACACCTAGACATGTCACTGACTAATGTCCTTATTTCCCATATAGGTGTATCAACTATAGAGCTGCAGGCTCACAGGGAGGAACAGCAGCAAAAGGAGCGTTCCCACCGAGAAGGGCAGCAGCAACATCCCGGTTGCCCGGTTGGGTGCCATGATCCACTCCCTCCAGACAGCCCAGTCCGCCATTGCCACCATATCCCCCCCAATAATGTGGCCAATGGCCCTTGTTTCACTCTGTCCATGTTGGACCTTTGTTTGTTTTTCTGTTGCCATGTTGGCACCTTCCTTTCTTAGGCGCCATTGGCCTCTTTTCTTATAGTATCCCACATTGGGTAGTATGGTTTGCCTACTACTAATCTGAAAAAAATACATCTTTTTAAAAAAAAAAAAAAAAGAACACAATAAATGTGCTTGCAAACCAAAATACTGTGTGATCCCTTGTCTCGGCACACACAGGGACACCTTTGGGAGGTCAAATTGTTAAACACAACACATGGCTAATGACTTTGCTTAGGTGTGCAGTGTGACATGATAAAGATCTGACCATACTGCACCATTTCAACACGGATGAAGCCATAATTTACATCAAGGTCTCCAATATCACACCCACATTAACAAACACACAGACCCAAACATAGTCGCCTATGTCGGCCAGAGAAGACTCGTAATCTCTCAATACTCACACGTCACCTAGGGATAGGCTCCTGTCTGCTACAATGACACAACTATGTTATTGTGGACATGAGGCCTCTCCTTCTGCCACACAAACATCACCATTACACCCACAACACACTACACATACAACCATACTGCTGAACCTGACACATATGTGGATGTAGGTACTGGAAATCAAACTATGGTTTATTACACTAAATCAAAATAAAAAAACACTTGGTTTGAGTGATAAAAATGAAAAAACAAGTCCATCATGCAATATAGCGCATTGCCTTGTAGCGTCTTGGTTCTTCGTCCTCTGCTGGATCAGACAATGGCTCCTCCTCCTCATCCCCGTACTCCCACACGTTGGGGACCCTTCTGTGCTGTAGTCTTTGTGGGGGACGTGGGGGATCCTGATTTTGGTGACCTCTAGCCATGGGTTGTTGGGGCGCAGAGGGCACTGGGGCTGTTTTCTTTGAGATGGCAATATACCCACCCCATCTCAGTGCCCCACCAACGCCCGCAGTGACCTCTAGCCATGGGTTATTGGGGCGCAGAGGGCACTTGGGGTGTTTTCTTTGGGATGGCAATATATCCACCCCATCTCAGTGCCCCATCAACGCCCGCTTCCAGGACCCGAATGATGGCCCTCTCGGCGATGGCACGTTGTTCTGGCTCCATGCGACACACCCACTCATTGGCCATATGCCGATTGAAGTGGCGGGGGTCCTCTCTCGGTCCAATAGGACACGTTTTGCCCAGGTACCCAGCTCAGTGTTGGGTGGGGCCTGTGTGCGTCGCCTTTGTATTCCTGAGCTGGGCCCTGGGCACGGCCCCCCACCACTGGGATCAGGCACCTGCTCCACCAAACATGTTGAGGGTGGAGCCTGGCCAGCGGGTGGGTCCTCTGCACTGGAGCCAGACTCCCGAGGGGCCTGTAAACCAAACAAAGAAAAAACAAAAATTAACAAGAGTAGCAATGTACTGACATCAATTACCACAACCAACCACCCAGCACCAGATAGTGCATATCTGAGCATGCCAAACACCCAAATCAACAGTAGGAGGGTTGGAAACAGAGATGAAGAAGGAAGTAGACCAGTGCTCTGTAATCACCTGAGGCTCCAAATTGATATGTGAAGTGCTCCAACATAACACAGTACAATCTGTGCCAACAGCCACGAGCCAACACACAGCAGAAGACACAGAAGAATGGTGAAAGTACAACACGATTGTGCCTTTGACATGTCCATGAACCCACACATCAGTGCAACCAACAAGGTGTGGACATAGGTAGCAAAACAACAATTACGCACCTCCTGTGACGGGCCAGGCTCTTGGCTTGTGGCCGAAGATGGTTGGGCAAGCACCTGCTACACCATGGGCTGATGAGCCTCCTGGCCCAGGGTGAAGGTGAGGAGGTCATAATACCACAGATGTGGCTTAAGGACCTCCTCAGCTCCAGCCCCGGACCAAGCCTCAAACCACTTTTTGTGCTCTTTAGTGAACACGGTGCGCAGCCGCTTGATTTTTTCCACAACCATCTGCATCGTCCAGGTCTTACTTTGGTTGAGCTGGTTTGCCAGCTCGACAAGGTGCCTGTAGGCCATAGCCCTCGCCGCCTTGTTCTTGTAGTTGGGCGACGCAACCAGCCACAGGCATTCATGGTCCTGGTACATGGCTAGGAGATCACGCACAAAATCAGGACCCTCAGCCATCTGCCAAAAAAAAACATAGTGTGTTACCCAAACACATACATGTACATATCAGGTCACACCCTACTCTGTGTGGCCAATCCATGTCCAGCACTAGCAATGACAGGTGGTCTGGTAGTTAGCTTATGTATAGAGAAGCATTAATGGCCTTCAAATGTGTACACAGATGTCACATGCTGCACATGACACGGGGCATATGTGGTTTGGGGCTGGGCAGGCAAAGTTACAAAGCTCTATCACGTTGAAATGGCATACATGCCGTAACACACAAAATTGAGACACAGGAATTACCTCAACACATATTTATGCAACGATGTAGTGCGGTATGACACATTGTCATTTCATTGGTGGCAAGGATTATGTATAAAACAGGACACACAGGGAGTTAACGATGCGTAGCCGTCGCAAACCACACATCTACATGACGCAACATGGAGCTGAACATAACCCGCCCATACATCTCACAAAATATGGCTTGGAAGCCGAAAATAATATACCATACATGAGAAGCACAATAGCATATCCACCGACTTACTGTCTGTCCAACAGAGTTCTGGGGATGAGACGCTACTAGAACAATGCACATTGAAGTAAGAGCATGGGTGGCGGACCAGCTGGCCACAATTTAAAACACAACATGACCAATCACAAAGCAGCACAGGTGCCTAATCAGTAATCGCACGTGCCAACGCCCAGGCGGCTACGTGAATTAGATAACGCAGATGTGCTGTGATTGGATGGTTACCACGTAAAAATGCTAACAACCCAGATACGGCACACTTGCTGCCCAGAGTCATTAAGTAAGTACTGATGTTGATACCTGATTTGTGATATGGCTGTGTATAGTGTTTGATACATCTTTGCATTATGGATCGTTCTTGTGTACTGTAGCAGACGCCCAAGTCCTGGTGTATGTAGTTTGTAATGATGATGTGTTTGATGGATCGATTGTGTGGCGCAAAATGGATGGATGGCTTTTCTTGCCACAAAACACCCTCCTCATTGACAATCCAATTTGCCTTCTTCATACAGGATCATGTACCAAGGAGGCCTCTGTGGTTAGTTTAGTGGAACATATGAAATGTGGGCACATAGTACTGGCCTTTACCAGACAGAATGGAAGTATTCTGGCGATACTGAGATGTGTAGTGGCCCATGTGGCTTGGGAATGTCTGCCTGTTAAGATCTGGCCTTATCAACACCACAGGGATGTCTGTTGGACATGATGAATATGCGATTGTCAGCTGCGTGGGATGATGATTTGTCATTAGCACATGGCTCTGGTAGGTTTAGCATGTTCTTGTATTCAATTGGTAACAAGCATCTGTCTGTGTGGTTGACCTTTTTACTTTACTAGGCCTTATGGTAGTACATATACATTATGAGCAGCTATATGGGGGTATGGTAATGATGTCTCAATTTGGACGATGGAGATATAGTTGTGGAGGAGGCCCATGGGTGTAGTGATAAGTGGTGTTGTGGTGAGGTAGTGTAATGTTGTTTGTGACCGTTCAATGTTGCAAAATATCTATGTGGGTGGTCATATGAGCAGAGTCTGCTGGGATGTGGGTCACTGGCTAGGAGATGTGTAGGGAAGGAGGTAGTGGTTACTTTTGATGCCTGATAACGTGTTCTTTTGATGATAGTCTTTATTGTTCCTTTGCACATAAATTGAGGTAATTTATGGTGCTGTTCCAATTTTTCACTATATATGTAATGTATGTTTGGGTGGAGACAGAGCTCGGGTGGAGATGGAGCCAGGGTGGAGGCTGGGTGGAGTCTCAGGGGGCCCCAAAATTTTTGCAGTCAGGGGCCCCGAAATTCCTAGTGGCAGCCCTGTATGTTGTACCTGAAGAGCTCTGTCTGAATGAAGCGGTGGCTGATCATGTGCACTGTCTCTATCATTCTAATAGCAGTGCCATAGATCTCCTGAGTGCTGCGCTCAGCAATCTCTAGTGCTCCCATTAACAATGAGTGGGGAGGCAGTGCACATGGTATATAGCAATTTTTTAGGCTTTACTAATTTTGCTGAGAAAAAAAATTTAACAATTATGTAATTAATACATTTAAAGACCAATAGCAATTTCTTATTCAGAGCTGCAAAGGGTCTGATGTTCGAGGAACTAGACATAGATTTTATTTGTGCTATATTGGAATACATAAGATTTTTTCATAACTTTTATTCTGTTTTTGCTTTGTGTATTTATTGTGAGGCAAACAAGCAAAAGCAGTTCTCGTATTATTGCATTGTGGCACGATATATAATTGATTTTTTACATTTTTACGCTATAAAGCTATATTTTATAGTCAAAAGATTTCATTTTGTTCCTTTCTAAATAGTTGTAAACATTTTAGTATTTTCTCAACAGTGTATGGGCTGGGTCTTTAGAAGATATAATGGTGCTTTTTAGTGCTTGGGGGGCGGAGGGGGCGGAGGGGGCGGAGGGGGTGGAGGGGGCGGGGACGTTTTGACTAATGATTTTTAGTGCTTTTTCTAGTTCAGATTTTTACTGATAAGCTAGATTTTTTGGTTCCCATGGTGACACTTTGAAAGAGAAGAATTACATTAGATAGATACTGTAAATCCAAACTGATTCAAAATGTATCTGAGCTATATTAGATTATAAACATAACGCATTGTATATTTATTATGGCAGCAGAAACAGAATATACATCGGGCTGATGTAGAGTCAGATATCATATAAGCATTCACTTATCAACACAGAAACCTGGTTCACCCAGAGGGCGGGTAAGTAGGGATGGACGAAGTCGAACCATAAAGTTCGGGGTCCGGACCGAACACCTAGTGTTTGGGTACAGACCCCAAACACAGACCTCCCTTAGAAATCCATGTTAATGTTCAGGTTCGGAGGCCGGGGGCAGTAAAAATAAACAAAACAGTGATAAATCATCAGCGCCATACTTATGAGGGTCCCGCACTTGTACTTTTAAGGCCGCTCATTAACTTCCTGGTTATTCGCTGCACAGTAGATGCTAGAATGAGCTACTTCCAGGTTTTTAGTCTTGTATTCATTAACATTCTTTGCTCGAATTTCTCTAACTTAGCACACATGCTTCATGAGTTTTGTGCAAAAGTAAACATGTTTATTTTTGTCTTTTTACCTTTTTGACACTTTGCAGAGCAGAAAACAATGTTACATTCTGCCAAATGTTGCAAAAGTTGTAGGGTACATGAGATCACTATGGCAGGTGTCTGGGTGCATTTGCGCAAAAAAACTGTGACTTTTTCAAAATTGATGAATCAGCGGAAAACATCAAGAAACCCCAAATCACGCCCACAATGGTGAATATAAAAAAGACTTTATAAAAAAGAAACATATAAAACACACAGTAAAAAAGGCACACATTATAAGAATAGGGCACAGCTGAAAAACAGGCGACAGACTAAATATAGAAAAAAAAGGTGCAAGTGCAATACTGAATCGAGTCTTTGGTACTTATAGATTGTTGAATTACTTGATCCAGGAAATAAATGTCACGGTTGCGGGGCCGGGGATACTCAACCATCTGGGTTCAGACAGTTCAGGAGACACAGTGGCAGTCCCAGAGGTCGTGGCCCATACCGGACAAGTGAAGGGGATATAGAGGAGAAATTGGTTGTTGTGACTCCAACTGGCATTCTGGCCTGTAGGTGGCCAGGGGCTGCTGTGGGGGACCCCCAAGGAATCATGGTGTGGCAGCCATGTGTTTGGCCCTCTCCAGTTAGGGCCTAGGTCCTTTGGTAGGTGTAGGAGGAAGATAGGAAGAGGTAGAGGAGCAGGGTTGTGGTACAGGGTGACAGCTCTGCAGGTGGGTGCACGGAGATGCAGAAAGGACCAGACAACATACAAGATTCTTGAGGTTCTTACCCTTTACTGATGGTTCAGTGCAGTCACAACCTAGTCGGGGTACATAGTCCAACAAGATTGC
Organism: Allobates femoralis; assembly: GCA_033576535.1. Lineage (NCBI taxonomy): Eukaryota > Metazoa > Chordata > Amphibia > Anura > Aromobatidae > Allobates > Allobates femoralis. Next base: position 43,597,280 of record JARQOC010000007.1, read on the forward strand.
AGCCTGGCCAGCCCGGAGGTATTCAGAGTCTACTTTGCTGAGACACAGACTATTTGGCCTACCTTGCAGCCCTCTTCTCTCTTAAATTTGTTACTCCTGTCTCCTCCTAAGTGTTCTGTGGTTTCCAGTCCCAGCAGGCAGGTGACTGTGGGTTCTCTGAGCGACTGTCTTGCTGGTCCTCTAACCCTATATAATTCCTTGAGCCTGGGGAGGGTCCACTAAGGTAGCTGCTGTACCTGAAGCCCAGTGACCTCCAATCTCACGGCTGGTCTTGAAGAATCCAAACCGAATTGGAGCTGGTACCCATTTTGCAGCTAGTTCCTCTAGCCGGCCTAATCTACCTGCAGCAGATTTGTGTCCTTAGGCCTGGGACTAGCACCTAACTCCACGTATAGTACTAGCTTCCCCAGCTGCTCGACTAGATCTCACTAGAACTGTCGCCTTCTGCTATCCACCCCTAAGCTAACTCCTCCCTCCATCCAGTAGGTGGGAACTGCCCTGAATGTGGGTTTCTTCCACGTAGCACCTCCCTGGCCTGGAGTTTGGATTGCGTTGGGTGCAAGTGGAGTTCTCAACAAAGCTTTCCACTCTTACCTCCAGGCATGGTACCATATAGTGGGGAAAAAAATAATTTAGTCAGCAGCCAATTGTGCAAGTTCTCCCACTTAAAAAGATTGAGGACTGTAATTGACATCATAGGTAGACCTCAACTATGAGAGACAAAATGAGAAAACAAATTCTGAAAATCACATTGTTTGATTTGGAATGAAATTATATTCAAATTTTGGTGGAAAATAAGTATTTGGTCAATAACAAAAGTTCATCTCAATACTTTGTAATATATCCTTTGTTGGCAATGTCAGAGGTCAAACATTTTCTGTAAGTCTTCACAAGGTTGGCACGCACTGTTGCTGGTATGTTGGCCCATTCCTCCATGCAGATCTCCTCTAGAGCAGTGATGTTTTGGGGCTGTCCCTGGGCAACATGGACTTTCAACTCCCTCCAAAGGATTTCTATAGGGTTTAGATCTGGAGACTGGCTAGGCCACTCCAGGACCTTCGTAGCCCTGGCGGTGTGCTTGGGATCATTGTCAGGCTGAAAGACCCAGCCACATTTCATTTTCAATGCCCTTGCTGATTTGCTGATGGAAGGAGGTGGATGCATCTCCCATATAACCCAACCCTTCAACACCCACAGTTTGGAGCTTTTGTCTAGGGATAGAAAAAATTCATGCTGGAAGATGGAGTTAAGTTTTTCCATCACTTCTTTGAAATCTGGCCGCTATTAAGACATAGGAAATTGCTCCCTGGAGATCAGGAGGGAACTGGTTAATACCAATGTTCAAATTCACCAATTGGGGGGTAAGGTCCACAGTACTCTCAGATAAAGGTCCAAGGAGACTGGCTATTACCGTCCAATAAGAAGCGACTTTTGGACAGGTTCACCACATGTGTGTCAGAGTACCCTCAAGCCCACATTGTTTCCAGCACATCGAGGACTGGCCAGGGAGAAGCGTGCCAGAAATGGAGACAAATACAATTGAAGGTGGATCTTTTTCAGATTTTCCAAATGGTTAACACACCGTGTGGCCCTTTGGATCCCCAAGAGAGCTGCCTGCCAGTCTTCATACGAATCAGAAAAGGCCAGGTTCGCCTCCCACCGAGTTTAACTTAGGAGTGATATCTGAAAGAGTAAATTCTCTATAAATGCCCGAAAGGCCTTTGGAGCAGCGGGGGTCGGGTAGGGGAAATCTTTGAAGTGTGGATGCAATTCGGGGGGTCCTCAAGTCCATTAAGTAGGAAGTAGAGGAAAGGAAATGTTTAATTTGAACAATTTGGTAAGAAAATCTCCTAGCCCCTGGAAATTCAGCCCACAGAACATCACAAGGAGAAACTCCCTTTTCTGTATAAGGAACACAACCCTAACTCCTCCAGACCTCTCAGGTCCAGAAATGGGATATGGAGCCGAGGGGCCCATAAGGGTACCCTCTTAAGGGGGTGGAGGATTCATTTCCCCACTACACGCCTCCAATAGGAGAGCAGGGTTTGCATTGCGGGCAGTGGGGGGAGAAGTCCAGTGTGACCGAACATTTCTGAAGCCAGCAGAGCTTTGAGGGAGGTGCTCCCCGCAAAGGATGATTCGATCTGTACCCAACCCAAAGTGGGAGAAGGGTGCCACCAGTTTTTGGCTTCTTCCAGGATGCCTGCTCGATGGTATCCTGACAGGTGGTGAACTCCCATGCCCCCAGAGCAGAAAGGGAGAAATAAGACCCGTCTAGCGACCCTTGGTTTCTTATTGGTCCACACATACCGCAAGATTAAGTTCTGTAGTTTAAGCATAATTCTGCTTGGGACAGCAAGCGGGATACACTTAAAAAAATAAAGGATTTTTGGTAAGAGTACCATTTTGAAAGAGTGAATCCTCGCAAGGTAGGACAGGGTAGATGAGGGACATGAGGATATCTCCCTTCCAAGGGCAGACAGGAGGTGGTCATAGTTATGATCTAAGGTTCGATGCAATGGTGTCAGGGTAATGCCCAAATATGGGATCCCGCCAGGCTCCCACTCAAAGGGAAGTTGCATCTGGAGGTTGTTGATGACAGGTTGCGGGACAAGAATCGGGAGTATCATAAATTTTGAGGCATTTTGTTTCTAATATGAAATGCTGGAGTATGTGGCTAGGGAGGACAGGGCCACCAAAAGGGAAGTGGAGATGTTTGTACAGATTATTATTATGTCATCGGCGTATAGGGCTGTGGCGCCCCAGTGGTCTGGTCGCCACTAAGGGGTACTGCACCCACGCCCGGGGGCAGTATTCCCATCTGTGGCAACCAGGTTTGGTAAGTCCAGTCACCCGAAAACACACCCAACACACCCCAGGGATAGCGGGTGGACCCAGGTAGTGGGACGGCTCAGGCATCCCGTGGGATGGCGGGGGGAGAAAGGTGGTAGGTGGACAGGGAGCAGGAAGTGGTCAGGGAGAGGAAAGGGACAAAGGGAAAACATGTCAGGAAGTAGAGGTCAGTCATCAGGGGAGGTCAGCTGAGGAGAGGACAGAGAAAGAACGGACCCGGAGGACTTGAGCAGAGATGAGGCTCATCCTGGGTCCCGAGGTCAGAGACCACAAGGAGACAGAGGGAGCCCCAGGGGCATGGGCAGTGAGCTATCCACCCGTGCACTTGAATCTGAAGTGAAGCAGAGGGGCAGGGCAAGAACCAGGGACCCGTCCCTGAAGGTGGCGAGGAGACTCCAAACTCCAGCCACAGAACCGGTGGCCACGAGATCTTGAGGAGCTGTGGCCAACTCCTGGCACATCAGCCGAGAAGGCAGCCATACTAGGGCCTGGGGGACACAGCAGGTCGCCCCACGAAGGCCCGTGGCTAGTGGATGGGGGCTCTGTGCATGGAGGTGCATGCAGGAAGAAGGAGAACAGGCAGTGCTAAGGAAGAGAGGCCCATGAGCGAAGGCACACGAAAGGGGTGTACTAGAGAAGCCATCCTGGTTGCTAAGGACTACCCGGACCGCCACGGTACTTGAGCTGTAACTTGTGTTGCATGTGGAAGAGAGCTCAGTAAACCAGGTTTGGAACTCACCATTGTGTCAGACAGTTTATTTCCCACTTGAGGAGCGGTAGACTGCCACGCCCAGCAGGCAGCAGGAGCCTGCCTGGGAGAAGTCCTGATCCTGCCCCACAGCCAGCTCAGCCCCACTGGCTCTTCAGCACCCCAATATCCCCCTTATTCCTGATGCCCTGGCGCCCCGCTACCCACCGTGGGGAACGATACCATCACTGCTGCCATCCCATCAACCCCAGAATTCCCGGTCTGCAGTAGTGGTCACCAAAGACTGCATACCACGGGTGGCGTCACGACAACCACCCCCCAAAAATCCCTTTAATCCAAAAACTCTTTTCCCCTTTTTATTGACCGCCCATCCAGGGTGGCCATGGACCGGGTCAAGCCACTGTGCAAGCCCCAAGACACTCGAGGACATCCAGAAAGGCCCAGCTCCGAGTACCACACGGCCCCCACTGGGGCAAGTCAGGCCGATAACACGATTTTTAGAGCCAACCTGGATACCAGAGATGTCCGAGTTAAAGCGGATCAAAACGGCGACGGGCTCAACACCCAAGGCATAGATAATTGGAGAAAGCAATCCCCCTTGACAGGTCCCATTTGTGATTGGGAAGCTTCGCGAAAGAAAGCCTGAGGAGAGGACCTTTGTATTCGGTTTGGAGTACAACGACAGAACCACGGAAAGGAACAGGCCAGAGAACCTGAACCGACGTAGCAACCGTCCGAGGTACCACCAGTGCACCCTGTTGAGCACTTTCTCAGCATCCAGGGAGAGAAATGCACTGGGGGCCAGTCCTTAACTCCGTCACATGTATGAGATCCAACATCCTCTTAACTCCATCCTTAGCTTGGCGACCCCCCACAAAGCCAACCTGGTTCGGATCCACCAACGATGGGACCACTTCTAGCAACCTGTTAGTTTGGAAAAGACTTTTGCATCGCAATTAAGGAGAGAAATAGGGCAGTAACTTGCTGGGACTCTGGGGGCTTGCCAGGTTTGGGAATAGTAACAGTGGTGGCCTCAAGATCAAGGAAGGGGGGGGATAGACTCTGAGTGTTGCCAGTGAGAAAATGTTCTGGAGAGGAAGGGGGTCATAATATGGTGGAATGCCCAAAAGTACTCATTGGGGAACCCATCAGACTCCGGAGCAGAGTGACATTTAGTGGACTTAATCAACTATGCAATTTCGGCAGGGGAGAGGGGAGCATTTAAACTTTCTAAGTGAAGTGGGGACACCCTGGGGAGATCAAGGCCCAACAAGAACTGGTTGATTTCAGCCATGGATGATTGGTGGGTCAGGGGGTCATCTCTAAGGTTGTAGAGCTGGGAGTAGAATTGGGCAAAGACTTCTGCGATATCTAAGGGATTTTTAACAGGTAGTCATTCTTTGTTAATTAACATCTCAATCACCCCTCTACTCGCTTTCTTCTTAATGTGCCTCGCCAGAAGTGCCTCGGCTTTATCTCCAGACGCATAATAAGCGGAATTAAGCCGCCGTAGAAACTTCTCATGTTGGGCAGCTGAAATCTAACCGGCATTATCTGTTGAGTTCCCTGGGGAGAAATATTTGCCGACTCTAAGATGTACAGATGAGAGATCACAGATTGTCTTGCTCTGTCTTTAGTTTTTTTTAACTTGGGAGGCTTTTTGTAGGAAAACACCCCTCATGTATGCCTTGTGAGAATCCCAAAGTGTCTGATCAGATACTTCTCCATTATCATTTAGTTCAAAGAACTCAAGTAATTTCTTTTGGGCATCCTCCACTATCCCCTGGTCAGAACGGAGACTGGGGTTTAGCCTCCAGCTCTACGGTGGAGACTTCCATTCCGCAAACTGCACCTCCAGACTGACAGGTGCTTGGTCTGACCATGAGATCAGTCCCACGTTCGCAGTGGAAGGCACAGAGAGGAAGGGTGCAACTGTCAACCAGAAAGTAATCAATCCGGGATTATGATCTGTGCCTGTGTGAGAAGGAGTAATCCCTTTCTGTCGTATGGAGGTAGCGCCAGATGTCGTGGAAGCGGAGCTCCCGACAGAGTGGCCTCAACTCCTGTCCCCCCGAGGCAAAACCGGACGATGAATCCAAGTCTCTCTGTGGGGTGATGTTAAAATCCCCGCAGACTATCTGAAAACCTCAAGACACCTCTGCCACCTTCTTAAAGAAAGAAGATCAAACTGCAATGTGCAAATGTGTAATGCAGAAAACTGCCCTGTGCTAAAGTTGAAAACAGAGGTCTTAGTCTCATCAGCGGCCACTGAGGATCAAGCCTGGCACCCACTTCAAGGGGCCTCCACTGCCAGGTCCTGACACTATGCCCTAGTGAAATGGTGAACTGGTGGAATCTGTGTGGGCTTATATGTCTAAAGATGTAATTAAAAACAGGTGTGTGCTAGGACCTCACACTGGAGTCCATGAGTGGCTACCAGACTATGAAAAGAGGAAAGGGGAAAAATATATAATGGGAGCTCAGTCAAAAAAGACAATATGTAAAATATATAAGACTGGCATCAACCGTATACGTAGGTGCTGGCAGAAAATAATCATACTTACAACAATAGATATCTGCCGCGACACTACTATATATATGAAAAATTCAAATTAATGAGTGGCCCTGAAGAGAGAAGATCAAACTGCAATGTGCAAATGTGTAATGCAGAAAACTGCCCTGTGCTAAAGTTGAAAACAGAGGTCTTATGGTGGGTTTACACACACCAATCATTGTATCCAATATCTGAACAGATCTCTGGTTGCAGTGAAATCATGGACACATAGTTCCATTTTGTGGCTGTGTACAACATGGAGCAATCTGTCCATGATTTCACTGCAACCAGAGATCTGTTCAGATATTGGATACAATGATTGGTGTGTGTAAACCCACCATTAGTCTCAGTTTGATCTTCTCTCTTCAGGGCCACTCATTAATTTGAATTTTTCATATATATAGTAGTGTCGCGGCAGATATCTATTGTTGTAAGTATGATTATTTTCTGCCAGCACCTACGTATACGGTTGATGCCAGTCTTATATATTTTACATACCTTCTTAAAGAACCCATGGAGAAATTTGAGTTGGGCATGACTTGGAGCATAAACAGATGCTTTCGTGAAATCAGACCCAGCAATAGAACATGTCAATATTACAAATCTACCGGACAGATCAATAACTGAGTTGACTAACCTAAATTGTACCGAATTCTTAATTAGAACTCCACACCGGCCTTTTTTTGGGTATGGCTGGAGAAAAATACATGGGAATATAAACGATGGTGGAACCTCATAGTATCCTCCTGGAGCAGGTGTATGCTTGTACGCCGAGCACATCCGCTCTCGATTTTTGTGCTTCCCTCCAAAACGTGGAGCGCTTTGCGGGAGAGTTAAGTTCTTTAACATTAAAGGATACAATTTTTATGCTCATGGTGGAAATCTGAAAAAGCGAAAGCAGGTCCCCTGGCTGGACGGGGATGGGGGGCAGGAGAGAACAAGAACACAAGAACAATGGGAAACAAGTATGTAAGCCAAGAAATCAGGCACAAGCCTGAGGGAGGGGGCAAAAGTAGTGCGCACCAGGGTGCACAGGGAAACCGCCTGGCCTCGGTGGTGATAGGTAGTTAGGCAGAAGGAGCTGGACCTCTGCAGGCAGGCTCCAATTAAATGTTAGCACTCTCAGTAAGGTCTCAAGTCCGTAGAGAGGAAGCACGGAGAGGCAGCCAAATCAGTGATCAGCCAACTCTTTCCCAATCGGAGGTGAACCGACCTCCCATCTGGTTGGGAGCCAGCATTGGTAGGGCTTGATCCTGTAGCCGGGAGCAAGTTCCATGACTTTACAGCCTTCCCCAGCTGTTTAGGTAAGTCAAACACATGATGAGAGCCTTTATATCTGAAGTGCACCTTAACAGAGGAGCCCCAGTTGTAGAGAATTCCATGTTCCCTCAGGACCTTACAGAATGGTACAAATTATCTGCGTCTCGCCAGGGTGCCAGGGGAGAGGTGTGGGTAAACAGTAAGCACAGCAAAGGCGTCAGGGAGACTGGGCTTCTTTCTAAGGGCTATCATTAGTGCTTCCCTTGTGGTGTAACTGCATAGGCAAACTAGGATATCCCTGGGGAGGGATTTTTTCACGTGGGGCGGCTTGGGCAGTCTATATGTCTTCTCTATGCTTAAGTCACTCGAGGTGGTCTCCGGGAGGACATGTTGAATAAATGCTGTAACAGTAGAGGAAATCTCTGCCTCCCCCACAGACTCAGGGACATCCTTCAGGCGAAAGATGCAATGTCTTGTTTTATCCACCAAATCCCACATCCTGCATTTCATCTGAAACATCTCCTTCTCCATGATGGCATAATCATCTGCTAAGGCACTGTGGGCTGAGGCATAATCGGCCATCTTTATTTCAATACGAGATGTGCGCTCCCCCAGAGATGAAATGTCCCTCCTCAGTTCCCCAGCATACCTTTAAGATCATCCTGAAGCGATCTCCTGAGCAATCCCAGGAGGAGCTGCATGTGCCATTTGGTGATGGGTGTATCGTCGTCCTCCGATTCAGTCCCAGCTGCAGGGCTCCGGGAGGAGCATGAGGAGGCTGAGAAAAAAGCAGGTGCCATGCTGTGGGAGGATGCAAAGAACTGGCCTAGGGAGAAGAAGTCAGTCACCTTCTGCGGCTCTCCCACACTTCTGATGGATCCCCTCGGCATGATAAGACCTCCGCTCGGTCCCCACTATGTTTCCACTGCTCCAGGACTGTTTTGGAGCCGGCGTTTGCCACTGAAGCTGCTTTTGAGCCAATGCCTGCGGGAGCTCTCAGATCAAGCAGCCGACACCATGAGCTCAAAGGCCACAGCCCCGCACTCAAAATCTTACAATACATGGCCCCATTCATTCTTTCATGTACATGCATCAGTCGTCCCGGTCCCTTGGCAGAGAAACAGCCCCAAAACATGATGTTGCCACCCCCATGCTTCACAGTAGGTATGGTGTTCTTTGGATGCAACTCAGCATTCTTTCTCCTCCAAATCCGACGAGTTGTGTTTCTACCAAAGAGTTCTACTTTGGTTTCATCTGACCATATGACATTCTCCCAATGCTCTTCTGAATCATCCAAATGTTCTATAGCAAACTTCAGACGGCCCGGACATGTACTGGCTTAAGCAGGGGGACACGTCTGGCACTGCAGGATCTGAGTCCCTGGCAGCGTAGTGTGCTACTGATGGTAGCCTGTGTAACGTTGGTCACAGCTCTCTGCAGGTCATTCACTAGGTCCACCCGTGTGGTTCTGTGATTTTTGCTCACCGTTCTTGAGTTCATTTGGACCCCATGGGGTGAGATCTTGCATGGAACCCCAGATTGAGGGAGATTATCAGTAGTCTTGTATGTCTTCCATTTTCTAGTTATTGCTCCCACAGTTGATTTCTTCACACCAAGTTGCAGATTCAGTTTTCACAGCCTGGTGCAGGGCTACAATTTTGTTTCTGGTGTCCTTTGACAGCTCTTTAGTTTTCACCATAGTGGAGTTTGAAGTGTGACTGTTTGAGGTTGCTACAAGTGTCTTTTATGGCGGGTTTACACGTCGCGATATCGCAGTACAATTTCAATCAAAAGTCACGTGGTTCAATCGTTGGACCCGATATCGTGCCTGCGTTGTATGGTGTGAACGTCCAATGCGATGCAGGAACGATGTCAATGCGATATCGGGGATCGAATGAGCGTGCTATTCAATGCCCCGATATTGCATAGCGATTGAAGCCAGATCGTGCTGTGTAAACACCCAATTACGATGCGATTTGATACGTCACCCATTCACTCCCATGTTAACTATGCGATCCTGGATTGGGAGGCGGAGACATCGCACGGACGTTGTATTACGATATCGCAGCGTCTAAACAGTCAATGCGATGCGGGTGAAACGTGCACTAATTGCGCGCTCCCGCGCCATTGAGTTGCGATATCGAAACGATATCGTGGCGTGTAAACCCACCATTATACTGATAACAAGATCAAACAGGTACCAGTACTACAGGTAATAAGTGGAGGACAGAGAAGTCTCTTAAAGAAGAAGTTACAGGTCTGTGAGAACCAGAAATCTGGCTTGATTCTAGGTGACCAAATACTTATTTTCCACCAAAATTTGAAAAAAAATGTCTTTCTAAATCAGACAATGTGATTTGTTTTCTCATTTTGTCTCTCATTTGGAGGTATACCTATAATGTCAATTACAGGCCTCTCTCATCTTTTTAAGTGTGAGAACTTGCACAATTATTGGCTGACTAAATACTTTTTTTCCCTCTGTACATGTAAAATGTATACAATACCAGAAGGACCGCAGGGGCACCACATAAACCCTATGTGTGGACTGCAGGTAATCTCTCATTCCTTACCTTAAAATGTTAAGTTCTCAAGTATTAGAGTACCTTTACACGCCGCATATGTCGCCCTGGCACCATCGCCGTCAAATTGCCTCCCAGTTGCGGCGTGTAAATTGGGAATTTGGTGGCGAGAAAAAACCTGTCGCCCGATTCCAATTTCAGAGCACTGCTCCAAAATCAGAGGCAATTATGAAGGCGAGATTCCCTGTTTTTGGCATGTGAACGGGCGATAGTGATGGAATCTGCGTCGCCTATTGATTTCCCGTAGACGTGACACAGCGTGCTGGAGTCCGCGCCCCGTCAGCGATGATTGGTGGTGGCTACTGTGTTTCCATTGGCTGTCACTTCACAGGGCGCCATATTTGAAGAGCTGTCCATTCACCACCACATAATGGGAAAGCGTCATGTATTAGCCAGCCTTCCAGCACAGGCTGACCAATCATAACGCTATTGCGTTGTCTAATCAGAGTGCTTGGGGCGCGGTATACACCAGTCTGTCACGCCTATGTTCTCGCCGCGCTGAACATGTACGCCCACATTCCTTTGGGGATTGCGGCATGTGAAGCGGCGAGGGGAGTCGATCGGATGTTTCCCAATGTTGGTGTGGCGATTTCCGAGGCAACACATCACCTTAGGTTGAGGACGTAATTGTGGCGTGTGAAAGCGCCATCGGCGATCTGAGGCAACCGTGAAAAACGTGCATGAGCACATTAGATTGCCTCCTATCGCCGCCAAAAATTGCGGCGTGTAAAGGTACCCTAATGGCCACTTTACAAGCAGCTACAGGTAACAGGTTTTCCACAGGTAACTTACTGGCTGCAGTGAAATCATGGAGACATGGTTCTATCTTGTTGCTTGTGTACAAATGGAACTATGTCTCCATGATTTCACTGCAGCCAGTAAGTTACCTGTGGAAAACCTGTTACCTGTAGCTGCGTGTAAAGGGGCCATTAGTGTGCTCGCTCACATTAGCGTATAAACGGACAAGTGTTATCCAATGTTTTATCAGTTAGCTCTAAAGGTACCTTTACACACAGAGATATATTGCTTTTAATTCACTGTTTGCAGGGAAATCATGGACACATTGTTCTATTTTGTTGCCATGTAGAAGTAACAATGTGTCCATCATTTCACTGCAACCAGTGAATTGCAAGCTAATATATCTCTGTGTGTAAAGGTACCTTAAGGGTACCTTTACACGCCGCAACCGCGACGATAAATTCTGACGGCGATATGTCGCCCTGGAACCATCGCCTTCAGATTGCCTCCGAATTGCGGCATGTAATTTGGGAATTTGGCGGCGATATGTCACCTCACCACAGTCGCCTGATTTCAGTGCATGCACTGAAATCAGGCGACTGTGGCGAGGCGACATATCGCAACCAATTTCCCAAATTACACGCCGCAATTCGGAGGCAATCTGAAGGCGATGGTTCCAGGGCGACATATCGCCATCAATATTTCTCGCCTCATAAGTGGCGTGTAAAGGTACCCTTAGACCTATGTGATATTGTGTTGCAGTGTCGATCAGCCTTTTTTTTTCTCATGTCGATTCGGCATGAATAAAAAAGCGCAGCATGCTGTGTGAGTGGAAGCGCAAATTGGATGACATGCACCAATTCAATTGTATGAGTATATGGAAATCATTGGACGGCACTCGTATGACATTCGAGTGCACTCCCATTTCACAGGCTGGAGAACATGGAGAGCATTTGTTCTCCTTCATCTCCTGCACTATGCTCCAATTATCACATCTGAGAGAGGAGGATCACACTTGGGCAGGCTTCACACCATGGTTTTCAGCTGTCAGGTTGGATCCTGCTTTTTGCAGGATCTACCGCACAGAAACTGACAGGACAGGATGTGTTGCAATTGCTGCCAAATATGCCCACGGATCCTGTGTTTTGCAAACCATGGTGCTGATCTTTCTGCCTGTGTGTTCAGTGCTGCTCTCCATGGTGCTGAACTCTCAGCATGTCTCAGAAATGCCACTGTCCATGGTGCTGAATGAGCATGGCAGCATTTCAGAGCATGCTCTGTGCTGAACCTTGGATCCAGGAAACAATCCGATTTTTACATAGATCTGGCGCCCATAGACTCCCATGTTACGGGTGCCGGACCGCCCCGGATCCCTCACTGACCGATTTTGTCCGATTTTTGCACTGGAGGCAAAAAATGATGCAGACTCCAATTTTGTGCCCAGTCAAAAACCGGACAAAATCGGATCAGGCACAGAAAAGACAAAACCAGAAGGCCAAATAGGACCAATCCGGCACCATAGTGATACATTGAAGGCAAAACCAGATCAGGTTATGTCCGGTTCAAAGGGACACAATCTGATGCAGAAAAACGTGGTGTGAAGCCAGCCTAAGTCAACACTCTGATCAAACTCTAATGGTACCTTTACACGCCGCCACTGCAGGATGGATACAATCCGTTACAGGCTACAAATGTAGCTTGTCACGCCAATATCGCCCGTAGTAGCGGCGTCTGAAGACGGGACGACACAGCCGGCTACAGATACATCTGTATCCGTGCACTGCCCATAAACAGATGGCAACAAAGCCGATTATAGCGAGCTGTATCGTCGTGTAAAGAAGGAACAGAAGGGTTGTTCCTACACCATGCTATGTAGCTGGGGCGTGACACAGGCTCCGGGTTACCGCGCCCCTTCAGCAATCATTGGAGGAAGCTCCTGCATTGCGATTGGTTGTCGCCGCACAGGGCGGCATATTTAAAGGGAACCTGTCACCCGATTTTAAGCTCCTAAACTATCTCTAGCTGTCCCTACACCTTCCTAGCAGCTCCCTATCTCTCCCTTTCTTATCTAAAGTGGCCCTATGAAAGTGCATTATGGGCCGTCACGTGATCGGCCCTAGTGCATTCTGGGTCCGATCACGTGATCGGCCCCAGTGCATTATGGCCTTGATCACGTGATCGGCCCCGGCTCTGCGCATGCGCAATGCGCTTATTGAAGCCTGGGCCGATCACGTGCCATAATGCACTGGGGCCGATCACGTGATCGGACCCAGAATGCACTAGGGCCGATCACGTGACGGCCCATAATGCACTGCGCCGGCTGTGACGCCCGGCCAGTGCAAAGAGGTGTAGAGGGCGGGAGATTACAATTAATGGGGCTGAGTGGACCCTGAATAATGCCGCCCAGCGGGGCGTGCATTACAAGATGGAGGTGTGAGGAAGGAACAGAGGCCACGCCTACCCAGTCCCCTAACTACGGGGACTGCAGTAAGTTTTATATTATTTTACACTTCTTTCATAGGGCCACTTTAGATAAGAAAGGGAGAGATAGGGAGCTGCTAGGAAGGTGTAGGGACAGCTAGAGATAGTTTAGGAGCTTAAAATCGGGTGACAGGTTCCCTTTAAGGAGCTGACGAGTCACACTACACAATTGCTCGAGCGTCAAGTATTAATCAGCCTCCTGCGATGCCTGGCCAATCATGGTATTATTGCTTTGTCCTATCAGCGTACGGACGTCTCGTAATCCACAATTGTAGCATGCCTATGTGCTGTCCCTGCTGCACCAGGTACGCCCATAGTAGCTGTTTGTAGCGGTGTGTAAATGAGCTACAGATGGCTACTTGAGACACCCGGCGATGTAGCTAGCTGTAGATGTAGCGTAGCGTAGCGCACCTTGTGGCGGCGTGTAAAGAGGGTGCGTTTCCCGTTTGTAACCGTTTGGGCGTGCTCGTGCACGTGAAGTAGCGGTTGGTATCCATCCTGTTGTAGCGGCGTGTAAAGGTACCTTCAGAGCTTCAGTCGAGTATCGTTAGCATAATTGGCCCCATTCTGTCATATGTGAGAATCAACAGCCTTTTTCTTTGACACATTGGTAACTGATCTGTTGTGTTTTTTTTCAAATCGGCAATGTGTCATCTTCTATTGCAGTGAATACAGTAATACCTCGGTGTTCGTTGACATCGGTTATCGTTAGAGATGAGTGAGTACTAAAATGCTCGGGAGCTCGATGCTCGGGCCGAGCATCCCAAGATACTCGTGTACTCGGCCCCAGCACCGAGCCCAATGTTATCCTATGGGAGACCCGAGTATTTTTCAGGCATGACCCCCGGCAGCATAAATAAGCCCTAAAAATGTCACAAAAGTATCAGAACAGTGCCGAAATGACATGGGAACAGCATGGGGAAGACCCCTGTAAGCATTTCAGACTCCCTGGGGGTTATACATGAAACTACTGCCTAACTTTTGAACGGTTAGGGTCATCATCATCATAAATATGATGTAAATAAATTATGTTTTCGTGGCATCATGAACCATAGTCGCACTGATCATATGATGATGGCGGATGAGGAGAAGGAGGAGCAGTACAGCAAGTAGCCAAAGTCATGACGTGTGTACCCATGTGTGGGTGTGTGGAGGTGTATGGCAATTTACCGGCACAAAATTTAAATTCCGCTATCATTTGGTGGTGGTGTGGTGAAGCCAGACCCAATCCAACCCTTGTTCATCTTGATCAGAGTCAGCCTGTCAGCATTTTCAGTTGACAGGCGGGTCCGTTTATCAGTAATGATTCCACCTGCGGCACTAAAAACACGCTCTGACAAAATACTAGCGGCTGGGCAGGCCAGGACTGCCAAGGCGTAGAGAGAAAATTCCTGCCACGTGTCCAGCTTGGATACCCAATAATTATAAGGCACAGAGGAATCTAGGAGCACTTTTGTACGATCGGCAAGGTACTCCCTCAGCATCTTCGCAAACTTTGCATTCCTTGTGACACTACCCCGCACCTCAGGGCCTGTGGTACGGGAGGTGCTGAGAAAAGTGTCCCAGATCTTTGAGAGTGTTCCCCTACCTCTGCTGTATAGGACTTGTGCCTCTCTCGGCTGGACGCCTTGGTTGTCCACCGAATCGTGAGCTCTGCCGCTAGCGTTTTCAGAAGGGAACTTTTTCACTAATTCCGCGACTATGGCCTTCTGGTACTGCAGCATTTTTGTAGACCTCTCCACCTCGGGAATAAGATAAATAAAGTTCTCCTTGTAGCATGGGTCTAAAAGTGTCACCAACCAGTAATGAGTGTCTGCCAAGATGTTGATAACGCGAGGGTCACGAGACAGGCAGTGTAACATAAAGTCAGCCATGTGCGCCAGACTGTTAACAGGCAAAACTTCAGGGTCTTCACCAACAGCATGACTGGCCATGCTGGCCTCATCATCCTCCTCCTCCTCCTCTCCCCTGTCCTCTGGCCATCCACGCTGAACCGACGATATGACGGTTATGCATGTTATTACCGTCAGTTCTGCATGAAAGTAGCTCTATTTCTTCATCCTCCTCCTCGTCATAGTCCTCCAATGCACGTTGGGATGAGATGAGGCTGAGCTGTGTGTAATCACCCAGTACAACTCATCGTGCTCCGCCTGCAATGCATCGTCTTTGATTTTGAGCAGAGAGCGTTTTAGAAGACAGAGAAGCGGGATGGTGATGCTAATGATGGCGTCATCACCGCTCACCATCTTGGTGGAGTCCTCAAAGTTTTCGAGGAAGGTACATATGTACATATGCACTCTTGAGGTCTTATGTGTGGAGTTTGAACCGTATACCGGCCTAGTTGATGCTGGTACTCAACAACTGCCCTCTTCTGCTCACAAATCCTGACCAACATGTGCAGTGTGGAATTCCAACGCGTGGGGACATCACACACCAGTCTGTGAGCCGGAAGCTGCAAACGCCGCTGAAAGCCAGCAAGGGCGGCAGAAGCGGTAGGTGACTTTTTAAAATGGGCACTCAGGCGGTGTACTTTGACGAGCAGATCCGACAGCTCTGGGTAGGTTTTAATAAACCACTGAACCACGAGGTTGAGCACATGGGCCACGCATGGAACATGTGTCAGCTTGCCTCAGAGCCGCCACCAGGTTCCGGCCATTGTCACACACGACCATGCCTGGCTGTAGGTTCAGTGGTGTGAGCCAGTGATCTGCCTGCTGTTTCAGACCTGTCTACAACTCTTCAGCATTGTGGGGTTTGTCACCTACGCATATTAGCTTCAGCACAGCCTGTTGCCGCTTAGCCGAGGTAGTACTGCAGTGCTTCCAGCTTGGGACTGGTGTGGAGGGTGAAGTGGAGGAAGAGGAGGAGGAGGCTGAGGAGAATGATGTTCCGGAGCTGCAGACTGTGGGTGAAACCCTGACTGAGTTAGGGCCTGCAATCCTTGGTGTCGGAAGGACGTGTTCCGTCCCAAGCTCAGACTGGATCCCTGCTTCCAAAATATTAACCCAGTGTGCCATCAGCGAGATGTACCGGCCCTGCCCACAAGCATTTGTCCACGTGTCCGTGGTTAGGTGGACTTTGCCTGAAACTGCGTTGTTAAGGGCACGTATGATGTTTTGTGACACGTGCTTATGTAATGCGGGGACGGCACACCGGGAGAAATAGTAGTGGCTGGGGACCGAGTAACGCGGGACAGCCACCGCCATCAGGTCGCAGAATGCTTCCGTCTCTGCTAGCCTAAAAGGCAACATTTCCAGCGCAAGCAGTCGCGAAATGTGTGCATTTAGAACTGTGACATGTGGGGCATTGGCAGCATATTTGCGCCTGCGTTCCAAAGATTGGTGTATGGATAACTGAACGCTGCGCTGGGACAAGGACGTGGTTGATGATGGTGCTATTTCTGCTTGTGCAACTACAGGTGAAGGACAGGAGGCATCTTCGCATGCAGTATGGACAGGGGATTGTCTTGCACGCACAACAGTGGAAGACGCAGCGGTGTCACCCGCAGACACTGCTCCTGGACTCTGGTGTACATCCCACAAAGTCGGGTGCTTTGCTGACATGTGCCTGATCATGCTGGTGGTGGTCAGGCTGCTAGTTTTGCTACCCCTGCTGATGCTGGCATGGCAAGTGTTGCAAATGGCCTTTTAGGAATTATCTGCAGACACCTTAAAAAAACAGCCAGACTCGGGAAGACCTAACAGTTGTACTTCTGTCGTGCTGTTGTTTCGGGGAATGGTTGCCTGCCTCCTGCCTGCGGCCACCACCCTGCTTCTTCCGGCCTGTTGTGATGCTACGCCTAACTCCCTCTGTTCACTGCTGTCCTCGCTCTGCATGTCCTCCTGCCAGGTTGGGTCAGTTACTGGATCATCCACCACGTCATCTTCTACTTCCGCACCCTGGTCCTCCTCCTTACTTTCTGGCAATTGTGTCTCATCATCGTCCACCTCTTGTTGAGACAATTTCCCATCGTTGCCTTCGTGAGATGGCGGCTGCTTAAATATTTGTGCATCGGTGCATACTATCTCCTCATGACCCACTTCAACTGGAGCTGGCGAGAGGCCAGAATTTAAGAATGGATAAGTGAACAGCTCTTCAGAGTGTCCAAGTGTGGGATCAGTTATGTCCGGGTCCTGGCACTCGGCATGGTGGGAGGAAGGAGGATCAGGGTGTGGAATGTGCGGTCCAGTCTCACGGCTACTGACACTTGACCGTGTGGAGACAGGGTATTTGTGGTGGTGCCAAACTGATTTGAAGCATTATCCGCTATCCAACTAACAACCTTTTGACACTGGTCTTGGTTTAATAGTGGTGTACTGCTGCGGTCCCCTAGAAATTGGGACAGGAAGGTCGAGCGAGATGATGTGGGCATTTGTCGTGGCACAATTCGAGCTTGCACACGGCCTCAGCCTCTGCCTGCACCACCATCACGTCCAGTTCCTTGTCACTTGCCACCGGCCTTGCACATTTTCAATGTTGTGCTGCCTGTATACAGCTAAATGAAGGCGTCCAAAAGATGGTTTTTAACTGCACACTGAGATTACAGATTAGAGCGGTTTAAACCCAGCAGCAGGAACGGTCAGACACAAATGCTGATGCGTATACAGTGTTTTGGCGTATACTACTTGGAGCTACAAGCCACTCCTGCCGCACTAAGATGGTAAATGAATGCAGACAAGAGTTGTTTTTTAGCTGCACACTGAGATTACAGATTAGAGTGGCTTAATCTTGGCAGCTAGAATGGTCAGACACAAACGCTGACGCGTATACAGTGTTTTGGCGTATACTACTTGGAGCTACAAGCCACACCTGCCACACTAAGAAGGTAAATGAATGCAGACAAGAGTTGATTTTTAGCTGCACAATGAGATTACAGATTACAGCGGTTTAATCCCAGCATCTGGAACGGTCAGACACATACGCTGACGCGTATACAGTGTTTTGGCGTATACTACTTGGAGCTACAAGCCACACCTGCCACACTAAGATGGTAAATGAATGCAGGCAAGAGTTGATTTTTAGCTGCACAATGAGATTACAGATTAGAGCGGTTTAATCCCAGCAGCTGGAACGGTCAGACACAAACGCTGACTCGTATACAGTGTTTTGGTGTATACTACTTGGAGCTACAAGCCACTCCTGCCGCACTAAGATGGTATATGAATGCAGACAAGAGTTGGTTTTTAGATGCACACTGAGATTACAGATTAGAGTGGTTTAATCCCGGCAGCAGGAACGGTCAGACACAAACGCTGACGCGTATACAGTGTTTTGGCGTATACTACTTGGAGCTACAAGCCACTCCTGCCGCACTAAGATGGTAAATGAATGCAGACAAGAGTTGGTTTTTAGCTGCACACTGAGATTACAGATTACAGCGGTTTAATCCTGGCAGCTGGATCGGTCAGACACAAACGCTGACGAGTATACAGTGTTTTGGCGTATACTAATTGGAGCTAACCCCTTACTGCCTATGGAGAGCTAAATTAATCCCTAAAAGCACTGTTTTGGGAAGGATGAGATTTCCAGCCTGTACACCAGCCCCTGATGTGATGCAGGCTGGTATACTAGCATAAGACGTTTGCTATATACCCTGCCTCCCTGCCTGCCTGTATACAGCTGTATTAGTCCTCAGAAGGACTGTTGTGGTATTAGATTAGCAGCCCTGCGCCTACACTAGCTAAAAGGCCACAATTCTGTCCCTCAATCAGAAGTACCTCTCCCTACACTGACTGTCTTTGGAGCAGAGTGACGAGCACAGCGCGGTCAGGTCTTATAAATACCTGATAACGCTGTGCGGCCAGCCAATCACTGTAATGCCACAACCAACATGGCTGTGGCATTACAGTGGCTGTTAGCCAATCCCTGCATGTGGGCTGGCTCTGTAAAGACCACCAACATGCAGGGAGGTGGACCCCGAGCATAGCAAGAGTATTGCGGGATTACTCGGTACTCGCTGAGTACCCCGAGTACCGAGATATTTGTGCAAGTACCGAGTAGTCACAAGCATATTCGCTCATCGCTAGTTATCGTTGGTTTTGGTTTTCATTGATTTTTTCAACGAAAAATGTGTCTCGGTTTTCGTTCATGTCTCAGTTTTCGTCATTTTTTGTCAAAACATCGCTGGAAATTTTGCCATAAAAATGTGATTTTCCTTCCAAAACATAATATGTGCACCCCTCTCTTCCCTCCTCAGCATGATCCATACACTAAAAAGAGCATTTATAAAAATAAAATATATCAAATGTTTATTTTTTTCTTTAAATTAGTCTTTCATATTAATTTTACAGTCTTTTCTGAGTGTCTCCAGTATGAACCGCTAAGTTCATTCCCTATAGAATATGTTTTTTTTTTGTAGGTCATTTTCACTGTCTTGAACTACCGTATATACTCGTGTATAAGCCGACCCGTGTATAAGCCGACCCCCCTACTTTTGCCCCCAAAACCTGGGAAAACCTATTGACTCGTGTATAAGCCGAGGGTGGACCCCAGCACAGGTATACAGCCCCCAGCAGTGTGGTATACAGGCCCCCTCAGTGGTATACAGCAGCCTCCCCAGTGGTAGTATACAGCAGCCTCCCCAGTGGTAGTATACAGTAGCCTCCCCAGTAGTATATACAGCAGCCCCAGAGGGGTATACAGCAGCCCCAGAGCTGTATACAGCAGCCCCAGAGCTGTATACAGCAGCCCCAGAGCTATATACAGCAGCCCCAGAGCTATATACAGCAGCCCCAGAGGGTATACAGCAGCCCCGGAGGGGTATACAGCAGCCCCAGAGGCGTATACAGCAGCCCCAGAGGCCTATACAGCAGCCCCAGAGGGGTATACAGCAGCCCCAGAGGCGTATACAGCAGCCCCAGAGGCGTATACAGCAGCCCCAGAGGCGTATACAGCAGCCCCAGAGGGGTATATAGCAGCCCCAGAGGGGTATACAGCAGCCCCAGAGGCGTATACAGCAGCCCCAGAGGCATATACAGCAGCCCCAGAAGGGTATATAGCAGCCCCAGAGGGGTATACAGCAGCCCCAGAGGGGTATACAGCAGCCCCAGCTGTATACAGCGGTACCCGGTTGTATACAGCCCCCCCCCGTGGTATATAGGGCCCCCCCGTGGCAACCTGTAAAGGAAGAGATGATTATACTTATCACATTATTATTACATTTTCACATCGTAAATTCATGAACAACATATATAATCCACATATGATTTGAACAATAGTGTTTTTTCAAAGCCAAGTAACAGGAAGTATCCAAAACAAAGCAGCTTTATTTAAAACTAGATGGTGGCCCGATTCTAAAGCATCGGGTAGTGTAGAATAGTAGTTTGAATGCCGCTTCTTTGATTGGTCGCCGCGTTCAGCGCCGACAAATCAGAATAGCGGCGCTCGCCCTGGCTCCATATTTAAAATACAATGTGCTCAGTATATTTCAAATATGGCGCCATGGAACGCGCCACTATTCGGATTGGTCGGCGTTGACCGCTTCGAACAATTAGAGAAGCGGCATTCAAACCGCACGCTGCGTCTCTGATTGGTCACCGCATTCAGCGCCGACCAATCAGAATAGCGGCGTGCGCCATGGCGCCATATTTCAAATACACTGTACTCAGGCATTTAAACCGCGCACCGCTTCTCTCAATGGTCACTATGTTCAGCGCCGACCAATCAGAATAGAGGCGCGCGTCATGGCGCCATATTTCAAATACAATATGGCGCCTTGGCGCGAGCCGCTCCTCTGACTGGTCGACACTGAATGCGGCGACCAATCAGAGGAGCGGCATTCAAACCGCACGCCAAGCCGCGCTACTTCTCTGATCAGAGTACTGCTGCTTGGCACGCGGTTTGAATGCTAACGCCGGTCATCTCCTGGCTAGCTTGCCGCTGACCGGAGTTTAGACCGGAGCTCAGTCACGGCTTCTGCAGCACAGAGGTCAGCGGCTCGCCAGCTGGGAGATTACCGGCTAACGCCGGTCATCTTCCGGCTGGCTCGCACGCGCTAAGTCCACCGTTTGCCGGACTGCGTATACCTGCGGAAGCGGCACTCAGGCGCCACTTCCGCCGGGCTGCAAATTGGCGTGAAATTTGAATGTTCAGCACGCGCTATTTGCACACTCTGACCAATCAGAGGAGCAGCATTCAAACCGCGCGCCAAGCCGCTCTACTTCCCTGATTGGTCGCCGCGGCCGCGGCGACCAATCAAAAGAGTGCTGCTGTTTGGCACGTGGTTTGAATGCCGCCAAGGGCACCACCACTGCAAGCAGCCTGGAGATGACCGGCTGACACCGCGGCTGAGCTCTGATTAGCGGCTCGCCAGCGGCTCGCCGATTCCGCCGGGCTGCAAATTGGCGTGAAATTTGAATGTTCAGCACGCGCTATTTGCACACTCTGAGCTCATTGGCCGCCACCAAATGCGGCGGCCAATGGGCTGCCTCTATGTGGCGCGCGATTTCGGCGACAGACTCAAAAAACCCTTAGACAATTATATAGTAGATATGATATATCAAGAGGACACCAAATCAGCAGCTGAAAAAACCACACCCAGTGCCTAATCTACCTAATAGGTGTAGAAATGATACAAAAAAATTAGCAACATCAAAGACTAAACAAATACTCATCATGGGAACTTTGTCTAAAGCAGGGGTCTCAAACTCGGCTGGGTTGGTGGGCCGCACACAGAAAAAAATTGTTATTGGGGACCGCATTGCTTGTAGGACTAAGGGTACCTTTACATGTCACAACATTGCATGCAATTTCACTGGCAATTTGCTGGTTGCAGTGAAATCAGGGGACACATTGTTCCATTTTGTTGCCGTGTACAAATGTAATGATGTGTCCATGATTTCACTGCAACCAGTAAGTTGCAAGTGAAATTGCATGCAATGTTGTGGACGTGTAAAGGTACCCTAAAGGCCACGTCACACGCATCAATCTTGTGAGCGATATTGTTAGCGATCACGTGCACGCGCGCGATCGCTAACAATATCGCTCACATCGCTGGTGAGCTGTCACACAGGCAGACTCACCAGCGATGTGGGCCAGCGAGATCGCTGGTAACTATGGTACACATCGGGTTACTAGGCACCGCGCGGCGCTTAGTAACCCGACGTTTACCATAGATACCATCTCCCAGCATAGGCTCTGCCACTGGGAGATTGTTCATCGTGGTGTCACACACCACGATGATGCAGATTGATCAAGCGATTATCGCTTGATTTGAGCTCCGGCTCACAAATCTGCGATCAAACAATCAAGCGATTTTACATTGTAAAATCGCTTGATTACACGCAGCGACGGACAAACGATATCGCTTAAGCGATCAAAAAAGCAGATCGCTTAAGCGATATCGTTCAAGAAATTGAAGCGTGTGACGTGGCCTTAAGTAACATTTTTAGTAATACCAGAATTTTTTGCTCAGTGTGGTAATTTCAAATCCTTATCCTCTTCTTTTACACTGTGTGCAGAATTATTAGGCAAGTTGTATTGTAGAGGATTATTTTTATTAGGCTGGAAACACAATGGCATTAGAACCGCGCGAGCGTAATGCGTGAAATAATCGCATTGCACTCGGAGCTGTATCTTTAAATGATACAGGTCATATCAATGCAATTTTCTCGCATTACATTCACATTGCGATGCACACGATTTCCTTACGTGAGTGTCCATTAAAAGTATATGGGTGCAAGTCAAACTCGCACCCGTACAGCACACGGTGCGATAGTCGCACGAGCGTGCTGTCAAAATTGCTCCAATCTTAGCGGCTCTCAAAGCCGCCAAGTTTGAATGTGCAGGTTTGGCGGTACAGTAATCAATAATGTGTCACAGCAGTGCTGACACATCATAGTTAAAAACTCAGGAGGTAATAAAAGATTTAAGTTCTAGGGCTTAACCCCTTCATGACCGAGCCTATTTTGACACTAAAGACCGTGGCATTTTTGTCAATTCTGACAAGTGTCCCTTTATGAGATAATATCTCTGGAACGCTTCAACGGATCCTAGCGATTCTGAAATTTTTTTTCGTGACATATTGGGCTTCATGTTAGTGGTAAATTTAGGTCGATAATTTTTGCGTTTATTTGTGAAAATTAAAATTTGGTGAAATTTTTACATTTTTATTCTGTCAAACCAGAGAGTTATGTGACACAAAATAGTTAATAAATAACATTTCCCACATGTTTTCCAGCAAAATTTACAAATCCATTTTTTTTAGTGACCACATCACATTTGAAGTCTCTTTGAGGGGTGTACACGACAGAAAACACCCAAAAGTGACACCATTCCAAAAATAGCACCCCTCAAGCTACTCAAAACTACATTCAAGAAGATTATTAACCCTTTAGGTGCTTCACGGGAACTAAAGCAACGTGGAAGAAAAAAATGGACATTTAAATTTTTCTAACAAAAATGTTCTTTTAGCCTCAATTCTTTCATTTTCACATGGGCAACAGGATAAAATGCATCCTAAAATTTGTTGGGCAATTTCTCCTGAGTACACCGATACCTCATATGTGAACATAAACCACTATTTGGGCGCACGGCAGGGCTCAGAAGGGAAGGAGCGCCATTTGACTTTTGGAGCTCATTTTTCACTCACAAAGTGAAATAGCGCTCCTTCACTTCTGAGCCCTGCCGTGCGCCCAAACAGTGGTTTATGGCCACATATGAACTATTGGTGTGGGTTGCAATTTGCAGCGTAGGGGGCCCACAACGTTTGGGTCTCTCCACGCTGAGGATTCCAGCCCCCCAGCTGTCAAGTTGTGCCTGGCTGATGACCAAAAATACAGCAAAGCTCCATGTAATTTTATTCGTAGAAGTAATTTTTTAAAAAAATGACATGGGGCTTTGCCATATTTTTGGTCCAGTCAGGTACAACCTGGCAGCTGCAGCTGCCACCAGTCCCCAGCTGCCTCGTTGTACCTGGCTTGCAACCAGAAATACTGCAAAGCCCTTTTTTTTTTTCTATTTCCAGAATTAATTTTAGAAAAAAAAATGACATAGGGCTCCACCATATTTTTGGTCCAGCCAGGTACAACTAGGCAGTTGGGGGCTGGAATCCTCAGCATGGAGAGGCCCAAGCGTTCTGGGACCCCCATGCTGAGAATTGCAGCCCGCAACTGCCCTAGAAAATGGCGCATTTATTGAAGCGCCATTTTCTGGCGCTGTACCCAGACTCATCCAGTCGCCCTGGTGCCGGTGGCAAACTGGGTAATAAAGGGGTTAATTCCAGCTTTATTGTTGGCAGCTGGCACTAAGCCCAAGATTCATAATGTTGGGCAAATGTTAGACCCTTCCATTAGGAATCTCTAGTGAATAGTAAAAAAAATACACCACACAGAGAAAAATATTTTTATTTGAAAAAAAAAACAAACACAAATTGAGACTCCATCTTTATTAACGTCCGACGTAGTCCAAAACGAAGGTCCCACAACGCTCGATCGCCTCAGACATTGTACAAAACGAAGGTCCCACGACGCTCGATCAGCTCTGCTACATCCAGAGACTGCAGCAAGAGATCAAGTGTCTTGTTGCAGTCTCTAGTGTCATAGTGATGGTGCACTGTATGTGCACTGTATGTGTGATCTGCTGTACCGTGCACCATAGTAAAGCAATTAGCACAGTCTCTTGGACGCTCAGAACAAAGCCAGGATCCTGATCGGTGGAAAGTCCTTTATTAAGAAAACCTCCGTCACCACGACATGTTTCGACGTTGTAGTGCCGTCTTTCTCAAGTGATTCCACTTGAGAAAGACGGCACTACACCGTCGAAACATGTCGTGGTGTCGGAGGTTTTCTTAATAAAGGACTTTCCACCGATCAGGATCCTGGCTTTGTTCTGAGCGCCTAAGAGACCGTGCTAATTGCTTTACTACATTTGTTCTCTCCTGGAGGACACGGCAGGAGCTGCTCGTCTTTAGCTCCAGGACCTGTATCACTGTGGCAACGGCTATTACTGAAGACACAGGACCTGTCTACGTCAGCGTGCCCGGTCACATGGGACGCGAGGAGGTGGAGCCTGGGCAACACTAGGAAGCGAGCAGGGACGCTGCTGCAGACCGGGCTGGGGCCGCAATCCTTCCTTTTTACATCCACTGCAGATTATTCAGGACAGGAGGGAAACCCTTGTTGCTGCTCACACCCTAACCAGTGTTGTGCATGGACTGCACAACACTAATAGGTTAGTAATTACTCAGCCACTAATTTACTGAGTTTTTGATGATATTGCACCATTGCGCCCCCTTTTCTCTCTTTGTGTCTCGTACCCTGCACCATGACTCTGACCCCAGAGACTACAAGAGGACACTTGATCCCTTGTTGTAGTCTGTGGGGTCAGAGTCATGGTGCACTGTATGGCAATGATCTGCCGTACCGTGCACCAGAACACTGACCCCATCCATCCCATCCATTCATCCACCTATCTATCCATCCATCCATCCATCCAATCCATCCATCCAAACCATCCATCCCATCCATCCATCCCATCCCATCCCCCATCCATCCATCCCATCCCCCCATCCATCCACTCACCCATCCATCCCATCCCCTCATCCATCCACCCACCCATCCATCCCATCCATCCATCCATACTCACCTCACCAATCCTCCTGGCAGCCCTGTGATCGGTGTTCTGCAGCTGGAAGGGCTGGAGAACAGATGGCGGCGGGGAGCGGAGGTATGTGGGGGCAGCGGGGGAGCACCGGCATGGAGGGAGGGGCAGAAGGGTAGAGATCAGGAGTGGAGCGGGAGGGGAAAGCACAGGGCACGGTGGAGGGGGAGGCTCAGGAGATCAGGAGTGGGAGGTGGGGGAGCACAGGGCATGGAGAAGGTGGGAGGAGATCAGGAGAGGAGTGGGATCACAGGACACAGAAGGGGGCAGGATAAGGAGGACAAAGAGGGCGGGAGGAGAAAGGAGCAGGAGGCGGCGGCGCCGCCGGAGCAGGAGGTACATGGAGGTGCACGGCGGCTGTGGAGCGCTTTTGATGGGGGTGATCATCCCAGATCGCTTCCATCAGAGCTGGATGGGGTGATGCCCCCCTCCAGTTCTGATAGAAGAGATATACTGGGATGATCACTCCCATCAGAGCCGCTCCACAGCCTGTTCCATTGATAGCAGAGGATCATGGCGATTGGCTGTTCAGTCAGCCAATCACTGTGATCCTGGGGGCGGGGTGGGGAATCCACCCCCCCTGAATTCCAGCCCCAGTGCTCAGTGATGAGGATCACTGAACACCAGGCCCGATGGCGGTTACAGCGACAACGGTGCCGCAGTAATCGCCATGACATTGTACAATGTCATGGGTCGTGAAGGCACCGACTTTCATGACGTTGTACAACGTCAAAGGTCGGGAAGGGGTTAATCATCACTTTAACCCCTCTGCAAGCTCTGCGCTGCATGTCAGCACTGAGCCTGCAGATGCGGCTAATCAAAGCCGGTGTATGAAGGGTTAATGTGCTGTTCTGTGTTGCCATCATGTGTAAACAGAGTGTGTACACTCTGTGTACACATGGTGACATCCCACCCTGGCAGTGGAGGTGTTTAATAGTAAGAATTATCTGATCCTGGCATTTGTTGGGTTATAGTTTCATTTCATTAAAAGCGGCTCAGCTTCAGCACTCAGGGTACTGTCCGTGGTCCTGTACGTAAATTGCGTAGAGGAGCCGCGGCAGTGCTGTAGAACTGGTGAGCTGTCCCTGGTACTTACGCGAATAGCATACGCTAACAGCACTCAGTACCCTGAGTGCTGAAGCTGAGCGGCTTTTAATAAAATGAAACTATAATCCGACAAATGCCGGGATCAGATAATTCTTGCTATTAACCTCTCCACTGCCAGGGTGGGATGTCACCATGTGTACACAGAGTGTACACACTCTGTGCACACATGATGGCAACACACAACAACACATTAATCCTTCATACACTGGCTTTTATTAGCCACATCTGTAGGCTCTGTGCTGACATGTAGCACAGAGCTTGCAGAGGGGGTAAAATGATGATTAAGCCCTAGAACTTAAATCTTTTATTATCACCCGAGTTTTCAACTATGATATTTGTCAGCGCTGCTGTGACAGCGCTGACACATTATTGATTACTGCACCGCCAAACCAGCATATTTAAACTCAATGGCTTTGACAGCCTCTGAGTTTAAAATTACTGGAAAATGCTGTCCACGGACCTGAAGTTTGCTTCAGGACCATGGACAGCATTACACTGACATACAGCACACACGCACTCAAACCTCACACTTGCAGCACACTCACAGGCATACAGCCATGCACACTCACCACACACTCATCACACTCGCACCACACTCAACCAAAAACACACTTTACACTCTCATCACTGTCATGCATCAAACTCACTCTGTGTTTGATGCACGACAGTGTGCCTTTAGCCTTAATGATCAACAACTATGTTTTCAATCAACCCAAAAGACTCAAATATCAAAGCTTAATATTTTTGGAAGTTGGAGTGGGATTTTTTTTAGATTTGGCTATCTTAGGAGGATATCTGTTTGTGCAGGTAACTATTACTGTGCAGAATTATTAGGCAACTTAATAAAAACCAAATATATTCCCATCTCACTTGTTTATTTTAAAATTCCATAGAAAAAAGACGTCACTCACCAGATTAGTGTAGCGGTGGTTCTTTATTCCAAGATTATCGGTGGTACATAGTGCAGGGAGGGAGTGGCAGGATGGATGACGGCACCGTTTCGCGCTGGTATGCGCTTCTACGGGTCCACACTAACCCAGATTATGCTCATTCTGTACCCAACATAGCCTGAATGCTTAGCAGCATTACCTGTGCTCCATATCCTCTTCAAATTTGTCACTTGTTTATTTTCACCAGGTAAACTAATATAACTGCACAAAATTTAGAAATAAACATTTCTGACATGCAAAAACAAACCCCCCAAAAAATTAGTGACCAATATAGCCACCTTTCTTTATGATGACACTCAACAGCCTTCCATCCATAGGTTCTGTCAGTTGCTTGATCTGTTTACGAGCAACATTGCATGCAGCAGCCACCACAGCCTCCCAGACACTGTTCCCAGAGGTGTACTGTTTTCCCTCCCTGTAGATCTCACATTTTAGGAGGGACCACAGGTTCTCTATGGAATTCAAATCAGGTGAACAAGGGGGCCATGTTATTATTTTGTATTCCTTTAGACCTTTACTGGCCAGCCACGCTGTGGAGTAGTTGGATGCATGTGATGGAGCATTGTCCTGCAGGAAAATCATGTTTTTCTTGAACAATACCGACTTCTTCCTGTACCACAGCTTGAAGAAGTTGTCTTCCAGAAACTGGTAGTAGGTCCGGGAGTTGAGTTTTCACTCCATCCTCAACCCGAAAAGGTCCCACAAGTTCATCTTTGCTGATACCAGTACCCCATCTCCGCCTTGCTGGCGTCTGAGTCGGAATGGAGCTCTCTGCCCTTTACTGATCCAGCCTCTGGCCCATCCATCTGGCCCATCAAGAGTCACTCTCATTTCATCAGTCCATAAAACCTTTGAAAAATCAGTCTTAAGATATTTCTTGGCCCAGTTTTGACGTTTTATCTTATGTTTCTTGTTCAAAGGCGGTCATTTTTCAGCCTTTCATACCTTGGTCATGTCCCTGAGTATCGCACACCTTGTGCTTTTGGATACTCCAGTAACGTTGCAGCTCTGAAATATTGCAAATCTGGTGGCAAATGGCATCTTGGCAGCTTCACACTTGATTTTCCTAAATTCATGGGCAGTTATTTTGCGCCTTTTTTGACCAACACGCTTCTTGCGACTCTGTTGGCTATTTGCCATGAAACGCTTGATTGTTTGGTGATCACGCTTCAAAAGTTTGGCAATTTCAAGACTGCTGCATCCCTCTACAAGACATCTCACAATTTTGGACTTTTCAGAGGCCGTCAAATCTCTCTTCTGACCCATTTTGCCTAAGGAAAGGAAGTTGCCTAATAATTAAGCACACCTTATATAGGGTGTTGATGTCATTAAACCACACCCCTCCTCATTACAGAGATGCACATCACCTGATTTACTTAATTAGTAGTTGGCTCTCAAGCCTATACAGCTTGGAGTAGGACAACATGTATAAACAGTATAATGTGATCAAAATACTAATTTGCCTAATAATTCTGCACACAGTGTAGTAATGTCCCAACTGTGGTTCCCTTCTTGTAGTAATGGCCCCATCCTGGTCCCCATCCTGTATTAATATCCCACATCCTGGTCCCAATATTGTAGAAATGTCCCCATCCTGATCACTATCTTTAGACAAAACCACAAAAACATCTCCACTACCAAAATAAGTCGCTATACACCTTATGTCAATTTATTCTATAGGTAGGGGAAAATAACGGACCCATTATAATTGGACCAATCGTATTTGAACACACACATACAATTTCCCGAAGGGGAGATAAAAATGATTTACGGTCCACTATTGTATTAACAAGTACAAATTTTATTAATAAACAAGTGTGGTACAAAGGTACAATCATTGAGGCACGGTCGTGCACAGTGAGTCTAAACACGTGAGAGATCCTGTGAACAGCTAAGCCTGTTGCATTAGTGGTTTCAGATATATGAGCAATAGATGATACAATGTGGCAGCGTGGTGAGCTGTGCTGATAAATCGGTCACAGTATAATTTAATATGCTTCACTGCTATATAGATTATAAGGCAACAGGAGTTGATATTGGTGTCTTATTGGATGCTTCTAAATAGACGCACAAGCGTGGATATTTTCAGTAATCAGATTCATAATAGATGATTGGGAGAAAAAGCAGGCTGTTCTCTGACAAAGCTTAGATATAATCATTGAGACACAATTGTGCACAGGTGAATATGAATACGTGAGGGATCCTATGAATGGCTATTACTCACAGTATAACATAATGTGCTGCTATATGGATTATAGTGCAATATGATATGCTTCGTTGCACTATGGGTTATGGCGCAACCACTTGTTGAGTAACTACATCTAAGCATAGGTTTGTATATATTGATTAGTAGAGTTTTATATAACACAGAGTCACAATAAAGTGCTTGACAGTATTGTGAATAAATTTATATATTGTATTGTATATATCTATAATGTATAATATTTAATCCTCATGTACCTGTATGATTTTTGTGCTATGGGATTATCACCCTTCCTTACCTTTGTACTACACTTGTTTATTAATAAAATTTGTACTTGTTAATATAATAGTGGACCGTAAATCGTTTTTTCTCCCCTTCGGGAAATTGTGTGTGTGATCCCTATCTTGTAGTAGTGTCCCCATCCTGGTCCCCATATTGTACTAATGTCCCCATCCTGGTCCCCATATTGTATTAACGCCCCATCCTGATCCCCTTCTTGTAGGAATGTCCCCATCCTGGTCCTCATCATGTAGTAATATCCCCATCCTGATCCCCTTTCTTGTAGTAATGTTCTTTCCCTGGGCTTCATCTTGTAGTAATGTCCCCATCCTAGTACCCATTTTGTATTAATGTTCCTCATCCTGGTCCCTTCTTGTAGTAATGTCCCCATCCTGGTCCTCATGTAGTAATGTCCCCATCCTGGTTCCCTTGTTGTAATAATGCCCTCATCCTGGTCCTCATATTGTAGTAATGCCCCATCCTATCCCCTTTTGTAGAATTGTCCCCTTTCCTGGCCCTCTTCTTGTAGTAATGTTCCTCATCTTGGTCCCCTTCTTGTAGTAAGTGTCCCCATCCTGATCCCCATCTAGTAGTAATGTCCCCATCCTGGTCATCATATTGTAGTAATGTCCCTTACTGATCCCCTTTAGTAGAATTGTCCCCTTTCCTGGCCCTCATCTTGTAGTAATGTTCCTCATCTTGGTCCCCTTCTTGTGGTAATGTCCCCATCCTGATCCCCATCTAGTAGTAATGTCCCCATCCTGGTCATCATATTGTAGTAATGTCCCTATACTTATCCCCTTTTTGTAGTAACGCCCCCCATCCTGATTCCCCTTTTGTAGTAATGTCCCAATACTGATTCTTTTTGTAGTAATGTCCCCATCCTGGTCCCCTTTTGTAGTGACGTCCCCCATCCTGGACCCTTTTGTAGTGACGTCGCCCATCCTGATCCCCTTTTGTAGTAATGTCCCCATCCTGGACCCCTTTTATAGTAATGTCCACATACTGGCCCCCATAGTGTAGTAATGTGCCCCATGCTAGTCCCCACATTCTCACACACTCACATTCTCACACACACAAACACAGACACACACACTCTCACACACATTGTCTCACACACTCTTACACACTCACTCACTATCACACATACTGACACATCACATACACAAAAACACTCACATACATAAACACACTCTCAGGCCTTGTTCACACATACCATCCATTTTTGCCTTAAATCCGTTTTTGGGAACATTTTGGATTGTTTTTTTTCAAACTCCAAAAACACATATGCGTTAACGCATAGTGAACTTAAGTGTAGCTGCGTTTTTTAGCAACACATGCATTTTTGTTCAGCATCCCAAAAAACACTGCATGCAGCGTTTTTTGGGTGCTGTAAAAAAGCGCATGCGTTTTTTTAACATGGGGCCCTATGGGAAACGCATGCGTTAACGCATGGCACATATAGGCACCTGCGTTAATGCATGCATTAGCACATATGCGTTTTTAATGAAAAAATGACTAAGTCCAAAAACTTGCCAAAAACATCCAGGACCTCAGGGGACACTGTTGGCACCCTTAAAAAAATGGATCCGTTTTTCTAAGGGCTTAAAAAACAGATTGGTATGTGTGAACAAGGCCTCACATACACACTCACTCTCACACATTCTCTCTCACATACACACATTCTCTCACACACTCACATTCACATGCTCACTCTCACACACGCTTACATTCTCACAAACACACTCTCACACACACAAACCCACTCATATAAACACATTCTCTCACACACTCACACACACATTCTGTCACACACACTCACAATCTCAGAAACACACATACACACACACTCTCACACACACACACTCACATACAGACATTCTCTCACACACTCACACTTACTCACATTCACACACTCACTCACACACTTTCATTTTCACATACACACTCACCCTCACTCTCACACATGAAAACACACTCTCACATACACACACTCACTCTCACACACACTCTCATATACACACATTTAGAAACACACTCACACACATTCTCTCACACACACTTACATTCTCCTATACACACTCATACTCATACACTCTCTCACACACAATTTATAACCTTTAACAACTAGCGGTACAGTGCAGAAGGGAGCCGCACTCCCCGCTGTGCTATATTTTACGGCTGCGGCACTGACAAGCCTCTGCTGCTCAGTAACATAGATGCAATCCACCGGCCAATGAGAGGCCCGCAGCTGCCGTCGGCGTATGACGTCACCTGCATGCCTCTCATTGGCTGGCAGCTTTCATTGATATTACTGAGTGGCAGAAGCTTGTCAGTGCCGCGGCCGGAAATTATAGTACAGTACTCCCGGCATGTTTGTCCACAGTTCCACCGGCTGCACAGTGAAGCCCCAGGGATGCGGCCCGCGGGCTGCGTGTTTGAGACCCCAGGTCTAGGCCATCACACTGCATCTGCGGCTTACTTTATTAATAGTGCATCTTGGCAGCATCAATTTTCCAGGTGAGGAATGATGTAAAAAAATGTGAGTCATAGGATCAGGCCACCATCTATTACTCCATAGTTCAGTTATGATGCCTATGTGCACACCCATTGTATGTGGCTCTAGTGGTGGACAGGGTCAGCATACAGGGCAAGATATATAGCCCCATACATTGCAATGCATTTGTGCTCTGACATCTATCACATCCATCAGGGTACAGTAAATAAAAGGAGAAGTAGATTAAAAAAGGAGTAACAGTGCTCGTCCTTTAAACTTTCCTTGTTTTTATGATCCACGCCAGGTTTTGGCATGAAAGCTTCCTCAGTAAAACCTGAATGGTTGGCCTCATCTTCAGTGTTGTGGTTGATCTGTGCAGATCTAGTATACACCAATGTAACCCCAGGGTAATATCTCTGCGTTAAGAAGTATGTGAACTTTTGTTGACATTCTTGTAATGCTTTTTGGCACACCATTTTTTGTCTGTAGGTCACTTTTTACAGCCCCAGGGGATGGTAATGAGCACCACAGGTGTGCCATTACAAATATATCCATGTTCATGTGCTTGGTAAAGAGATATATCTATTATTAACCTAGAAGAGGTCATTAAAATCGTAATTTCTCTGTGCAGATGTATAAATAATAAACCATTTTGGATCTTAAAAAATTATTTGAAGAAATAAGATACAGTGGGAGAAATGTAACATATAGGCTAAACAAAATGTAAGCACATATGTATGATAGCCACATAAAATACAAATAAGTCTAAGTGCCAATGAAAGACACCAAACACAAAGTCCAAAGGCATTTCAGCTCTTAAATGAGTTAGGCAAAAATGACATGAGAGTGCCATAAATTGCATAATATCTCAGTCTCGAGTTGTGCCAAAAGTATGCTATTTTTTAAACCTCTTTTTAAGCCAGAATACTGGTGTAAGAGTTTTGATGTATTGGGCCCATAGTTTGAAATAGCTGGCTACAGGAAAAGACCCAGTCGGATAACATCCCTCACTGGCTTTTTTCTTCTCCACTTGATTGACAGATCTCCCTATTGTACACACATTGTGAAAGTGGAATAAAACATGTGGTTTTAAGGATTGCTAGGGTAATAAAAAAGGGAAGAATATTAAGAGTGGTTCAAGGTACAAACCTCTTTATTGTGTTACTTTGCAATGCCACAACGCGTTTCAATAGCCTCTGCTATCTTCAATCTTCATCAGGTACCACCTGATGAAGATACCAGGGGCTATTGAAACACATTGTGGCGTTGCAAAGCAATATAATAAAGAGGTTTGTGCCTTGAACCACTTTTAATATTCTTCCCTCTTATTACCCTAGCGCACCTTAAAACCACATGTTTTATTCCACTTTCACAATTGCTGCCCTTTGGGGAATGTGATGGTAGCTGCTAATCTCTGTGCAAAAGAACCTGCAGTGACGTGATCGGACTCTGTGACCAGACTGCGTGACTGACTCTTGGAAGACGCCGTTCAGTGCCACAGGGGTAAGAAGTGGGGTCTTCCTGGGTATCCTACCATACAGTCCCTTTTCTTGCAGACGCCGACGGATAGTACGGGTTGACACTGTTGTACCCTCGGACTGCAGGGCAGCTTGAACTTGTTTGGATGTTAGTCGAGGTTCTTTATTCACCATCCGCACAATCTTGCGTTGAAATCTCTCGTCAATTTTTCTTTTCCGTGCACATCTAGGGAGGTTAGCCACAGTGCCATGGGCTTTAAACTTCTTGATGACACTGCGCACGGTAGACACAGGAACATTCAGGTCTTTGGAGATGGACTTGTAGCCTTGAGATTGCTCATGCTTCCTCACAATTTGGTTTCTCAAGTCCTCAGACAGTTCTTTGGTCTTCTTTCTTTTCTCCATGCTCAATATGGTACACACAAGGACATAGGACAGAAGTTGTCAACTTTAATCCATGTCAACTGGCTGCAAGTGTGATTTAGTTATTGCCAACACCTGTTAGGTGCCACAGGTAAGTTACAGGTGCTGTTAATTACAAAAGTTAGAGAAGCATCACATGATTTTTCTAACAGTGCCAATACTTTTGTCCACCCCCTTTATGTTTGGTGTGGAAATATATCCAATTTGGCTTTAGGACAATTCTTTTTGTGTTTTTTCATTGAAAACAAATTAAATGAAGATAATAATACCAAAGAATTTGTGATTGCAATCATTTTCAGGAAGAAAATGAGTATTATCTGACAGAATTGCAGGGGTGTCAATACTTTTGGCCACAACTGTATATTTATATATACTAGCTGTAGAGCCTGCTGTTGCCCAGGCATAGTAACAAACTGGTGTTAGTTAAAAGCTGAGTGTATGTCTGTGTGTGTATGTCTACTATATGTATCAATCCTGCCCCCCCCACACCTCTCCCCAACCTGCCCCATCCACCCACACTCCCCCCAAATCTACCCCTCACCCCTACCCTGAAATGTCTCCTGCCCCCAAACCTGCGCCCCCACCCCCCTAAAAAATGCCCCCCCTCAACCCACACCCCTCTAAACCCACCCCCCAAAAAAAAAAAAAACGCTGCACCCGCACCCCTAAACCTGCCCCCTCCAACCTCCAAACCCTGAGTGAAATGGGGTGTGTGTGTACAAAAATTTGTGATTGTAGATGCAATGGTGCAAATTCATTTAATGGACATATACACATACATAACATACATTCATTCATTTCTGTAATTCTAACCTCCCTTTCTTCCATGTCCCTAGAGAAAGCAGCTCTTGCCTCCCTTTCTTCCATTTCTGAACTTATTTCTGTAATTCTTGTCTCCCTTTCTTCCATTTCTGTTTACGTGATCACGTAATCAGATCAGCTTTTCTCTTAGCGACAATTATTCAGTCACATTCTTTTTCTTATGAGTCTTATAAGATCAGAATGATCTTGACACTGAATTTTATAAGCTAATACTCTACATTCTTCATTGTGACATCACAATGGAGGGGTCATGGCTATGTGTAGTGGGCGTGGCTATATGGAGGTGGTGTGGCTATGTGTAGTGGGTGTGACTACATGGAGTGAGAGTGCTATGTGAGTGGGTGTGACTGTATTGAGTGGGTGTGGCCACATGGAGTGGGCGGGGCTTGCCACATACACATACATATATACATACACTCAACTTTATATATTAGATATATGTACTGCTCAAAAAAATAAAGGGGACACTTCACCATTACATTATGCTGTTAAATATTCCCTTTATTTTTTTGAGCAGGATATATACACAGTTAGGTCCACATATACAGCTCTGGCAAAAAATTAAGAGACCACTGCGCAGTTTTGTAAATATCACCATCTCTACATGTCTGACAGCCATTCCATTCCAGGTTCAGTTGATTTCGAACACAAAATACCTCATTCTACTTAATGTGCTTCTGATTAAGTGATCACCTGAACCAAATCTTATTTAACGTGGGAAATTATAAAAAACACTGCTGTGGTCTTCACAATCTTCTTGCAATAGGACAAGCTGGATGGCAAAACAAGTGCTAGAAATAGCCCAAAAGTAATTTGAATGAAAAAATAACATAACCATGCCAAAGGAGTTGAAAAGAAAAGCCTTGAGTGCGGA
Organism: Allobates femoralis; assembly: GCA_033576535.1. NCBI lineage: Eukaryota > Metazoa > Chordata > Amphibia > Anura > Aromobatidae > Allobates > Allobates femoralis. Next base: position 43,633,684 of record JARQOC010000007.1, read on the forward strand.
AAAAAAGGGCTCAATTCTGGCTTTACTAGCAGAAGGATACAGTGAGTGTCATGTTGCCTCCATCATTAAAAATTTCGAAGACAGCAGTCCATTGCAACATGGTCAAGCAGCAGACATTGGGGACAGGAAAGGTACAGACCAGCAGAGGGCGAAAGCGACTCTCCACTGACCGGGATGATCGTCATCTTATTCGAATGTCACTCAGCAACCGCAGGATGACATCAAGGGACCTACAAAAGGAATGGCAAATGGCAGTTGGGGTGAAGTGCACGGCAAGAACAGTTCATAACAGGCTCGTAGAGGCAGGGCTCAAGTCAGGTAAAAATAGAAAAAAGCCTTTTGTCAATGAGAAGCAAAGGAGAGCCAGGCTGAAGTTTGCCAAAAACCATAAGGTTTGGACCAAAGAGGACTGGAGTAAGGTAATCTTCTCTGATGAGTCTAATTTTCAGCTTTACCCAACACCTGGTCGTCTAATGGTTAGACGGAGACCTGGAGAGGCGTACAAGTCACAGTGTCTTGCACCCACTGTAAAATTTGGTGGAGGATCAGTGATGATCTGGGGATGCTTCAGCAAGGCTGGAATTGGGCAGGGTAATCTTTGCGAAGGTTGTATGAATCAAGCCGCATACAAGATTATCCTTGAAAAGCACTTGCTTCCTTCTGCTCAGGCAATGTTCCCCAACTCTGAGGACTGGTTTTTTAAGCAGGACAATGCCCCATGCAACACAGCTAGGTCAATCAATGCGTGGATGAAGGAGCACCACATCAAGACCCTGTCATGGCCAGCCCAATGTTCTGCCCTGAATCCCATTGAAAACCTCGGGAATATAATCAAGAGGAAGATGGATAGTCACAAGCCATCAAACAAAGAAGAAGTGCTAAAAAAAATGTTGTGCCAAGAATGGCACAAAAGGGCACCCAAAAGCAGTGTGAAAGACTGATGGAAAGCATGCCAAGACACATGAAAGCTGTGATTAGAAATGATGGTTATTCCGCCAAATATTGATTTCTGAACTCTTCCTGAGTTAAAACATTAGTATTGTTTCTAAATCAATGTGAACTTGTTTTCTTTGCATTATTTGAGGTCTGAAAGCACTGTTTCTTTTTTAATATTTTGACAATTTCTCATTTGTTGCAAATAAAGCATTTTTATCTTTGAATTTCGGAGACATGTTGTCAGTAGTTTATGGAATAAAAGAACAATGTACATTTTATTCAAAAATATACATATAAAGCGAAAAATAAGAGAAACTGAACATTTTGCAGTGGTCTCTTAATTTTTTTCCAGAGCTGTGTTTGGACACTGACACAAATTTTTGTTTTTGTTATCTGTTTTCTGAAACATGTTCAAGTTATATAACGGCCATGGACATAAAGTCCAGACTTTTAGCTTGCATTTGAGGGTATCCACATTAAGATTGGATGAATGGTTTAGGAGTTTCAGCTCCTTTACATTTGCCACCCTGTTTTTAAAGGGACCAAAAGTAATTGGACAACAATTGACTAAAAGGCTGTTTCATGGGCAGATGTGAGCAATTCCTTCTTTATTTCATTCTCAGTGAAGCACATAAAAGGCCTAAGGTTGATTTGAAGCGTGTTTGCATTTTGAAGATTTTACTAAGAAGTAAATATATGGTCAAAGGAGCTCTCCATGCAGGTGAAACAAGTCATCCTTCATCTACAGATACAGAAAAAAAACATCCAAGAAATTGCTACAATATTAGGAATGACAAAATCTACAGATGGTACATCCTGAGAAAGAAAGCACTGGTGACCTCAACAATGCGAAAAGATCTGGACGCCCACAGTAGACAACATTGGCGCATGATCACAGAATAATTATCATGGTGAAGAGAAACCCCCTCACAAAAGCCGACCAAATGAACAACACTTTCCAGGATGTAGGTGTATCAATATCCAAATCTACCATAAAGGTAAGACTGCATGAAAATAAATACAGGGGGTTCACTGCACGGTGCAAGCATCTCTTAACCCTCAAGATTAAGAAGGCAAGATAGGACTTTGCTAAGAAAAAAAAAACAAAATAAAAAACCAGCACAGTTGTGGAATAACATTCTTAGGACAGATGAAGCCAAAATCAACCTCTACCAGAGTGATGGAAAGAAAAAAGTGTGGTGAAGGTGCGGTACAGCTCATGACCCAAAGCATACCACATCATCTGTTAAAAAAGGTGTAGGCAGAGAGATGGCCAGGCATGCAAGGCACTGGGTCCCTAGTGTTTATTGATGATGTGACATAGGACAAAAGGAGCCTGACAAATTCTGTGGTTTTCAGAGACATACTTTGTTCTCAAATACTGCCAAATTGATTGGTCGGCATTTCATAATACAGACAGACAATGACTCAAAACATAAAGCCAAAGCAACCCAGGAGTTTATTAAAGCAAAGAAGTAGAATATTCTTAAGTGGCCAAGTCCATCACCTGATCCAAACTAATAGAGCTGCATTTCCCTTGTTAAAGACTAAACTTCAGATATAAATAAAATTATTATTATTATTTCTATAGCGCCAACATATTACGTAGCACTTTACAATTCGGAGAGGACACGTACAGACAATATGAGACAATACAGAGTAACAAAAATTCAAAAACCATGAGGAGTGAGGATCCTGCTCGCAAGCTTACAATCTAGAGGAAATAGGGAGGTACAAAAGGTTATAGTAACAAATGATGTCATATATGGTCCAGCCATCAATATAATAATTAGGGGATTCACTTAACGCTGCATGAATCGGTCATTGGTCGGGATCTGTACAAGTACAGATAAAGTGCTATATTATGCATGGGGGACAGACAGACAGTCTGCAGGTGCAGACAGATGACAAGAGGCCAGATTTAGAATAGGGAAGATAGTAATAGTTAGACAAGTGAGGTGAGGTGATAGGCCAGTCTAAAGAGATGTGTTTTTAATAATCGCTTAAAACTATTGGCATTGGGAATTAATTGAATTGTTCTTGGTAATCCGTTCCAGAGAATTGGTGCAGCTCGTGAGAAGTCTTGAAGACGGGAGTGGGAGGTTCGGATTGTTGCTGATGTCAGTCTTAGGTCACTTGCACAGCAGAGGGCACGTGTAGGGCGATAGACAGAGATGAGGGAGGAGATGTAGGGCGGAGCAGAACTATGAAGGTCTTTGTGGGTGAGAGTGATAATTTGATATTGTACTCTATAGCGGATTGGCAACCAGTGCAATGACTGCCCTAGGATAGAGGCATCGGTGAAGCGGTTGGAGAGAAATAGGATCCTAGCTGCTGCATTGAGGATGGATTGGAGAGAGTTTTGTAAGAGGGAGACAGATTAGTAGAGAATTGCAGTAATCCAGGCGAGAATGAACAAGGGCAACAGAGTTTATGCAGAGTCAACAGTAAGAGAAGGTCGAATTCTATAGATGTTTTTGAGGTGTAGGTGACATGAGCGAGCGAGAGACTGACTTTGGGGAGAGAAGGAAAGAAGGAGAGTCAAATATAACCCCAAGACAGCGGGCGTGCTGTTGAGGAGTAACAAATGAACCGCATACAGAAATGGCAATATTAGGTTTCGGAAGATTAGAAAAGGGAGGAAACACGAGAAGTTCAGTCTTTGACAGATTCAATTTAAGGTAGAGAGAAGACATGATGTTAGAGACAGCAGACAGACAATCACTGGTATTTTGTAGTAATGTGGAGGTGATGTCAGGAGAAGAGGTGCATAACTGGGTGTCGTCAGCATAGAGATGGTACTGAAAACCAAATCTACTGATGGTTTGTCCAATTGGGTCAGTGTATAGAGAGAAGATAAGGGGACCTAGGACTGAACCCTGAGGAGCCCCAACCGTAAGGGGAAGAGGAAAGGAAGAGGAGCCGGTGAAAGATACAGAGAAGGAGCGGTCAGAGAGGTAGGAGGAGAATCAGGAGCGGTGTCCTTAACCACAATGGAGCAGAGCATAGAAAGAAAGAGCTGGTGATCCACAGTATAGAATGTAGCTTAGAGATCCAGAAGGATCAACAGGGAGTAGTGATCATTAGATTTAGCTGTTAGTAGATCATTAGAGACAGGGACTGGCTGGCACATTTTGGCCTGGGGGGCAATGAGTGAGCGGTGGCCCAGAAGTTGTGACAGCCTTTCTTTAGCCCGATTATCTCTGGCTTCTACATTAAAGTAGCACAAGTAACATTTGCAGCTATAGGATTAATCTGCAGATAAATAGCATTTTAAACTTGGTTAGCTGACTTACAGGAAATGTGTTCAGTGAGAAAATTACATTTTATGCCCCTTGATGCCACTTGCTTCCTGTCATAGGTTCAAAGCAAGAAGCCGTTACAGTCACCGCTCACTATAAAGTGAGAGTGCAGTAATAATTGCCTAATACATTTGTATTGGAGGGACATGTGTGGCACTTGCGTTTTCATGGCGATCCGGCACTTCTGGCACTTCAGGCACTGGACAAATACCGCTACTAACTGCGGTTTTAAGATAAGCCAGAAGTGCCAGATCGCGATGAAAACGCAAGTGACGCACAAGTCCGGAACTCCTATACAAATGCATTGCACAGAACAGAAAAAGAAAATGTATCCCTAAAACCCCCATCGGTACAGAAGCACAGTACAACTACCGTCATCAGTACAGAAATCCATAATCAGAACCACCAACAGTACATAAAGAAAGCATAACAACACCCATTAGTACAGAAATACATGACAAGACCCAAACGCAGTACATAAATACATCCCCGTAGTAACCACTAGTTGATACATCACCAGGACCACCATTAGTATATGCATTAATCAACAAGACCATCATTAGTACATAAACCATCAGAACCACCATCAGTACATGACTAAATCACCAGGACCACTATTTGTATATGAATTTGAGAACCAGGACTACTATCAGTACCTAGTACAGCAATTGTAATGTCAGGTCAGACCTGTATATATTTGTACTGCATGAACCTCCAACTGCCAGTATGTTCTTAATAATAGTAAGAAGATACAGGGAGTTGTTGTCATCGGTCATAAGACTGCAGATCATACAGGAATCTCAGTACTGATGAGATGCAGGCAGGATCACAAAAGACATTTACACCCAGGTACCATATAGGTGACATTTTCTCTGGTTGGAGTAATTATCTTTCTTTCTCTTTCTTCATCTTGTTCAGATGCCATGAAGACTCTTCATATTTACAGCTCGTCTCTGCAGACTTCCATCTTCTCCAGTCTTCAGCAGTACGTCCCGGTATGATGCCTTTAAAAATACCAGAATTATTATAATGCTCCTGAATAAAAAAAAATCTGCTCTACAAGGTGCCCCTGAATAAATATGATTTACGCACTGTCCCTCTTATGGGACATGCTCTCCACACTGTCCTCTCACACTGTGTCCCCCTATACTGCCCAGTAGGGTGACCACAAAAAAATCGATGTTGGAATTTTGTCCGTATGGACCCCACAAAACGATTCCCCTTTCCAGATATTGAGATAGCCAAAATTTGAGCTCGATCAAACGACGTTAACCCGTGCCGCTCGTCGCTCAAAGTTTGAAAAAATCCAAATTTTTGGCCAAAAAGCTGACATATGGAGCCATAACTCCAGAATGGTAAATAATAAAAACACGCTTAATATCTCAAAAGAAAGCTAATGTTGTTCTTCAAAATTTACATTTTATACATAATTGTTATTTTAAGTTAAACTGAGTTACAACAGCTTTTAGCCCCAAGAACGTGACCTGGTACCACTAGGAGCATACTTCGTATATTTAGCGTGTTTTTATTATTTACCATTCTGGAGTTATGGCTCCATATGTCAGCTTTTTGGCCAAAAATATGGATTTTTTTCACACTTTGAGCGACGAGCGGCACGGGTTATAGTCGTTTGATCGAGCTCAAATTTTGGCTATCTCAATATCTTGAAAGGGCAATCGTTTTGTGGGGTCCAGACTAACAAGATTCCGACATTTGTTCCCCCCCTATGAGATCTGGTCACTCTACTGCCCAGTCTCTATAATATGCTCCCTCATCACACTCCCCCACCTCAGCATTCTGTCCTTTCCTTGCTGCGCCCTCACACTATCCTCTCATGCAGTCCCCTCTTTTCTGCCCCTATGATGTCTCCTCGCATATTTGCTCATTCACTCTCCTTATTATCTCCATATATGCAGACAGTGCCCCTGCCCATCCCCAAGATATGACCCTGACATACACACATTTTATAAAAAATACATACAATTATATATATACAGATATGCACGCACACATTACACAGACCTGTACACATGCAGCACGAAGACATGGAGACAAGCACACATACACATATAGGCATGCACATACACATATAAGCAAACACACATACACATACACGCAAACACACATACACATACAGGCAGGCACATACACATACAGGCATGCACGTACACATACAAGCAAACACACATACACATACAGGCATACACATACAGGCAAACACACATACAGGCATGCACATACACATACAGGCATGCACATACACATACAGGCAAACACAAATACACATACAGGCATGCACATACACATACAAGCAAACACACATACACATACAGGCATGCACATACACATACAGGCAAACAAACATACATGCATAACCGAGAAAAAAAAGAAAAGAAAGTAGTTAAAGAGATGCGCACACCAGATAATAGAGTAGATTTCTAAAAAAAAAACAAAAAACAACAAACTTTATTATATACTAAAGGGACATATAAAAACAATTAAAAACATAATATGATGATAATAAGCAACTGCACAAAGAGCCCTCCTAGCATAAATATACTGTACTAATCACAGGACAATACATTAAAGCAGCAGCACTGATAGGTGGCAGATCAATTAGTGCTCATATAATTCTATGGAAAATCAATAGCAATGAATACAGGACTAGATTCTAGCACACAGATCTGGTATGGGGATCTTGCCCTGCCCATTTATTGTTTTTTTTGGTCATTTTTATAGTTCTGCCTTGACTTTCCATAGAATTCTATGAGCACTAACTGCTCTGCCACCTGATTATAAGACGCACCCCCAAATATGGTGAAGGAAAAGAGAAAAAAGTAATTTTTCATGTTAAATGGGGTCTGTCTTATAATGCCAGTGTCCGTCTAACAAATCATATAGTGTATATGTCCCTCATAGCACCGTCATCCTGGTACATTGTCCCTCATATTGGGATATAGCCCCCCATCCTTAAATTAGCCCCCTAAATCTGGATATGGCCCCCTTATATTGGATATAGCCCCTTTGTGCTTGCACACATTCCCCAGTGATGCCACATGTCCCCTATTGCTTGCACACGTCCCACATGGCAGGCACACATCCTCCATGGCTGGCATACGTCCCCCATGGCTGGCACACGTCCCACTGTGCTGGCACACATCCCCCATGGCTGGCACACATCCGCCATGGCTGGCACACATCCCCCATGGCTTGCACTCATCCCCCATGGCTGGCACACTTCCCCCGTGGCTGGCACATGTCCCCCATGGCTGGCACATGTCCCCTGTGGCTGGCACACATCCCCTGTGGCTGGCACATGTCCCCTGTGGCTGGCACATGTCCCCCGTGGCTGGCACATTTTTCCTATGGCTCGCATACGTCCCCCATGGCTGGCACACGTCCCACTGTGCTGGCACACATCCCCCATGGCTGGCACTCATCCCCCATGGCTGGCACACTTCCCCCGTGGCTGGCACATGTCCCCTATGACTGGCACACATCCCCTGTGGCTGGCACACATCCCCTATGACTGGCACACATCCCCTGTGGCTGGCACACATTCCCTGTGGCTGGCACACGTCCCCTGTGGCTGGCACACATTCCCTGTGGCTGGCACACATCCCCCATGACTGGCACACGTCCCCTGTGGCTTGCACATGTCCCCTATGGCTTGCACATGTCCCTGTGGCTGGCACACATCCTCTATGGCTGGCACACATCCCACATGGCTTGCACCTGTCCCCTGTGGCTGGCACACGTCCCCCATGACTGGTACACGTCCCCTGTGGCTTGCACATGTCCCCTATGTCTTGCACATGTCCCCTGTGGCTGGCACACATCTCCTATGGCTGGCATACATCCCCCCAAGGCTGGCACACGTACCCTGTGGCTTGCATATGTCCCCTGTGGCTTGCATACATTTCCCCTGCCCTGGCTATGGCCCCCATGCTCTTTATTGTATTATAGGAGAAGAAAAAGAAGTTGCACTCAGAGCTTCTATAAACAGCGGTTCTTTATTGTGCTTCAGTGCACACAGCAGGTGAACCGCTGTTTATAGAAGCTCTGAGTGCGACTTCTTTTTCTTCTCCTATAATACAAAACTGGATGTGACGTATCGGACTTTTGGGAGTGAGCACCAGAGCGTGCAGAGCGGTGCAGCAGGGAGGACCCTCCTCATCATCCTCCATAGCCAAGGGCTGAAAGCTTGCAGGCAGCGGTGAAATCTCCCCAGGCTGTATGGGAGACGCTGCAAGGTGGTGCTGACCCCATCCTAATCTTCAAAACCCCCATGCTCTTTACTCACCCTCCTCCAGTGCTGTCCTTACTCTGGGTCTCTCTGCTGCCGCTGCGCTCCTCCACTTCCTGCTTCTCGGTGACGGTCTTGTGTTCAGCAAAGCAGAGAGACATCGGCAGCAGGGAGAGTGGGGAGACAGCGGGAGATCAGCGTTGGAGGAAGGTAAGTAAAGCTTTTTTATTTTACTCTGGGCAGCAGCATGGGGGCCATATGGAACACAGGGGGGGCATGTGCCATCACTGGGGGGGGGCGCAGGCACATATAATATGCGCTGCTCCCCCAGCCCATCACCGCGGTGTGGTTTCAGCACCACAGTGATGGACAGCGGCAGTGTATATTATATGAGCGGGAGCAGGAGATCTCCCGCTGCCTCCTGCAGCCTTCCCCAGTCCCCAGACAGGCTCCAGAGCCCTATCACCTTCCCTGCAGTATAATCCATCTAATCATTAGATGATGCGGCCGACGGCCCTGAACTGCTGATAAGTCACCAGCCCGGGGAGCAAATGCCTCCCTGCCACCCGGCACAGTCCGCCCCTGATTAAAGACTTTAGTGAGGGCAGTTTCAGTAGAATGTAAGGAGCGGAAGCCGGATTGTAGAGGGTCAAGAAGAGAATTGTCGGAGAGATAGCGGATCATATGGGAGTGGACCAAGCGTTCCAGAAGTTTAGAGATGAAGGGGAGATTAGAGACAGGTCTGTAGTTAGCAGCAAAGTTCTGGTCGAGGGATGTTTTTTTTTAATAATGGATGTATACTGGCATGTTTGAAGGAGGGGGGGGGAAACACTAGATGAGAGGGAAAGATTAAATATTTTAGTTAGGTGAGAAGTGACAGCTGGAGAAAGGAATGGAAGGAGATGTGAGGGAATAGGGTCACTGGTGAAGGTAGCAGGGCGAGAAAATGCAAGAAGCCGGGTGACTTCTTCGTCTGTGACCGTATCAAAGACCGAAAGTGAGTTGGATGAAGTGCAGGAGGGAGGAGAATGCATGATGTCTGTAAGGAAATTTCCTGTCGTATGTTGTCAATATTGTCCTTAAACTATTTGGCCAGATCGTCAGCTCTGAGGCTGGTGGTTGAGGCCTGTACTCTTGGACTAAGGAGAGAATAGATAGTGTCAAAGAGTCGTTTAGGATTGTTGGCTAGTGAAGTGATAAGGGTGTTGTAGTAAGCTTGTTTGGAGAGGTGAAGGGCGGTGTTGTATGTTTTTAGCATAAACTTATAATGGATGAAATCTTCGGCCAGGTTGGATTTTCTTCACAGGCGTTCTGTACACCTGGAGCACCGCTGGAGAAACCGTGTTTGCAGTGTGTGCCAGGGTTGCCGCTGTTGGTGCAGAGTTGTTTATAAGTGTAGGAGGTGCAGCTTTATCCAGGGCACTTTGCAGTGTTTCATTATAGAGTTTTAGAGCAGAGTCGGGACAAGAGAGGGAGGAGATTGGGGCGAGTGAAGAGTGTAAATGGCACATATATTCCTATAGATGAACGAGTAGGGAGTGTCCAGACAGTATTTGACTGGGAATGAAAGAAGGTTGTGGTCAGAGAGTGGAAGAGAGGAATTTGTAAAGTCATGCACTAAGTAGAGCCAGGAGAAGATCAGGTCCAATGTATTCCCATCTTCATGTGTGGCAGAGTTACAAAGTTGTGAAAGACCAAGAGAGGAGGTTAGGGTTAAAAGATGAGAGGGGGATACGGAGATGGGGTTGTTGATAGGAATGTTAAAGTCACCCATGATGAGAGTGGGAAGATTGCAGGCTAAAAAGTGGGGAAGCCAGGTAGCAAAGTGATCAAGAAATTGACGTGGGGGACCTGGGGGTCAATAAACTACTGCCACTCGCAGGGAGAAGTGTTATGAACCGATGATTCAGGAGTAACATTCAGATTCCGTAGAAGTTGTTGGTAACTGTAATGAACGCAATCCCTGACTACACACCGCAACTAGAAGTAGCCGTAGGATGTAACCAACCAGACCTTGACACCTCTGCACAGCCGGAGAACTAACTGCTCCTAAAGATAGATGTAAGAAAAGCTATCTTGCCTCAGAGCAGAACCCCAAAAGAATAGCAAGTCCCCCACAGATATTAACTGGGAAATAAGAGAAGGAAAAACAAACACAGGCAGAATATAAGGTTTAGCAAAAGAGGCCGCACTAGCTATATAGGAAAGAAAGGATAGCATACTATTGCGGTCAGTATAATACACTATCAAAAAGCACCAACAGCAGATATTACAAAAATTACCCTGAGTCACTAAGATTTGGCGATAACTATATCTGCAGACTTCTATAAATCAAATGCCAGCAAAACTGGAAATAGCAGATAATAGTGAATGGTAAAATTCCTAGGAAAAAAACTTCCTATCTGAGAGCAGATAAATAAATATACAGACTAGATAGCAAACCCACATCTCAGAATAAAACAAAACATAAGCAGATCCTTAAGCACACAAAAGTGTGCCAGAAAATATCAAAAAAACATTCACTTATCTTGCAAAGATCTCCACAGAGCAGAAGAAACCAGAGAGATGTGAACTCCTCCAGGAACAAAAGACAACTGGCAAGGATTGATCCACTTCCAACCATTATATGCTCCAAGAACCAGATTGCCAATCACCATCACCTGTGAAGTCCACACAGTCAGCTGCATCAGCAGCAACAACCACCGGAGGGAGCTCCAATGAATTCACAACATTACCCTTCCCCCAGGCCTATTAGGATGAGCCAGATGACAAGCACAAACCAAGTCAGTGGCATGAACATCCGAGGCAGAAATCGAAGAATTATCCTCTTGGCCATAACCCCGCCATTTAACAAGGTACTGGAGCCTCGGTCTCAAAAGACAAGAATCCAAAATCTTCCCAACCTCATACTCCAACTCACCATGAATCAGGTCCGGGGCCGGAGGGACCACAGCAGGAACCATGGGCTCAACAAATCTCCTCAACAAGGACTTATGAAAAACATCATGAATCGCAAAAGAGCTCGGAAGCGCCAACCGGAAGGAGACAGGATTAACAACTTCAGAAATCCTGTACGGACCAATGAACCGTGGCTTAAATTTAGGAGAAGAAACCCTCAATGGAACATGGCGGGAGGACAACCAAAGCAAATCACCAACACGAAGCCGAGAACCAACACACCGATGATTGTTAGTAAAACGTTGAGCAGCTTCCTGAGAAAGATGTAAGTTGTCAACCGCACAATCCCAAATCTGCTGCAACTGCTAAACCACAGAATCCACACCCGGACAGGCAGAAGGCGCAACCTGCCTCGAAGAAAGACGAGGATGAAAACCAAAATTACAAAGGATGGGCGAAACCAAAGTAGCCGAACTCGCCCGATTATTAAGCGCAAACTCGGCCAAAGGCAAAAAGGCAACCCATTCATAGTGATCCGCAGACACAAAGCACCTCAAATAAGTCCCCAAAGTCTGATTAGTTCTCTCCATCTGACCATTAGGCAAAAAGAAGAAAAAAGATACCCCTGTATAGCGAAGCACAACCGAGAAGAAGTATTTCAATGCAAGTGAAGTTTATTAAATAATTAAGTGTATAATGGCATAAAAGAGCCAAGCAGACATATAAAAACAATTAAAACAAAGACTGGTCCGGACCAGCCCTACCCTCTGTATAAGGCATATATATTACTAAGTAAACCCCACAAGATCAGGCAACAGAAACTATACAAATATAGTAAGATAATGACATCAATTATAAGGTACACCAGTGCACAATCAATTACAGTCAGTAGTCATATGTAAAAAAGGGGGGGGGGGAAATAATAACGTATGGTCAGTGGCACTTGTAACATCACAACAGGGACATCATACAGAAAATAATAAAGACATCAGACAGTGTCCTCAATGGGTTAACATGAGATATATATCAATACAAGAGGGAGGTCACAGCCACTCTCTAAGGGACACAGATAAAGGAGAATGTTAAACAGTATCCAACATACACGGTAGTCTAGTTATACAGAGAGACCACATATTAGAACAACAATGTCCAGGAGGTATAAGGAGATAAGATGAGTTACCAAGTGCCAAATACCAATGCCCACAGAGGGAGAGAGCAGGTCCGGGCAGGCCCCACGCGTATCGCCAAGCGGCTTCGTCAGGAGCTGGTGTGGAAATCAAAATGAGGCTCATTTATAGGATAATGCCAGGTGTAATCTAATCAGATGTTATCCATAACATCCAGTATCTCCCAGCGGGGAGATTGTGTGCAGGGTGGACCAGGAAACCTCCAGCGTCATATCCGGTGACGTGGCGCCAACCAACATGTCAAATACCTGGTTGGCGCCCACGTCATATCCGGGACCGCGGAAAGGAGGAGTAAGTTGTAGTGAACACGGGCCGAGAGTTTACCCGCGTCACTTCCGGTGACGCGGCGCCAACCATATGTGTGAAATCTCTGGTTGGCGCCCGCGTCACATCCGGAACCGCGGTACAGAGGGGAGGGAGAGGTAATTAGTAAATCTGCAGGATGAATGAGGAGCATAATAGCCCTGAAGCCCCCGTGTGGCGGTAGCATCACACCCGGGACAGGGCTACCTGAGTATCTAGAGAAAGGATACATAGGAGAATATGTAACCTAGGTAAGAAAGAAAAAAGGAAAAATGAGTTAAAAATAACAAAAAGTGACCATATGGGGAATAGAAAAGCAGATTAGCACAATATAATTACTAGTATTAAGAATGAAGGTGAAAAATAATAATGTAAATACGGGGTGATATGACGACCTGATGGAGCTAAAAAGTCAGTCAAGGGTAGATACAAAAAGGTACACTGAGTAGGAACAGACACAAGGGAGCAATTCAATAACAGGAGTCCACCATTAAAATGGATGAGTAAATAACTCAAATCCATTATCTAGAATCCATACAGGTTCCAGAATGGAACGCAGAGACAGTAACAAGGATATATATAGGAAGCTCGCTCCTTCTTTTAGGCCATTGATATCCAACGACATATTTGTAAAGGCAACCATCGTTGGGCCACCATCCATGTAATGATAAATGTCTGTGTGTCCATGAGAGGGAGGGCATCGATCCGAGTTAGTCTCGTGAAGGCGGCTGTTAGATGGTTAGGAAGAGTCCTCAAAAAGTATTCCATATATGCAAGTTGTTTGAAGTGTGTCGATCATCGCGTAGTATATAACTGCGGATTTAGATGATGCTCCATATAGAACAATGGTAGTAACCATGTAATCTATTGATCCATAATGGAATCAGGGGACGTACCTGTAGAAAAAATATATATATAAGAAATAAGTAGAACATTGCAATGAACAGATAAAAGCCAAGAGGCAATTTTAGTCACCTAGGAATCCAGAAAAGAGGAGCTCCTCATTCAAGCCATAGGGACGGACTGTGTGGAGTTCAAAGATCCAACGGGCTTCATATTGAAGTAATTTGTTGCCCAAGTAATCACAACGGCCAGTGCCCATAATCCTCTGTAAGCCAAAGGTACGCAGCCCATTGGACCTCCCTTGATGAAAGTCCAAGAAATGGGCTGCCACCGGTTTGAGGTATTGGCCGTTAGCTCGAGTATTGGCCGCTAGATTGATCGTAGAAATGTGGCTCTGAATCCGCTTACGCACTTCCTGCGATGTTTGGCCAATATAAAGTTTATTACATGGGCAGGCCAGGGCGTAGATTACGTTACGTGTCTTACAGTTGATATAGTTTTTTAGAGGGAAGTTCTTATTAGTAGATGGATCGGTAAAGGAGTCTCTAGTGGGGATCATCATAGGACAGATATTACATGTTCCACAGGGGAAGGAACCCTTTAGCCGAATCCCCCTATTAAGTCTAGTGGTTGGACGTAAAAAAGTGGCTTCTAGTGAGTAAGTCACTAAAGTTGGGTGCACGTCTGGCAGATAGGGAAGGAAAGGGACCTATTAAATCAGCTACCAATTTATCCTGGGTGAGTATATTCCAATGGGTATGTAATATGGATCTCACCTTGTTCCATCCAACACTGTAATCAGAAACGAATCTGATTTTGTTGTCCGACGTCTTATTCTTTGGGACGAGGAGATCCGCTTGTGAAGTCGCTTTTGCTCTTTCAAAGGCTTGTGATATGACCTTTCTTGAATATCCACGATCTCTAAAACGAGAGGAAAGGTCAAGAGCCTGTTTACGGAAATCCTCGTCAGATGTACAGTTTCGTCGGATCCGTAAAAATTGACCCGTTGGAATACCCTTCCGGGTATGTGGTGGATGGAAGCTGTCAAAACGCAGGAGACTATTGGTAGAAGTAGACTTACGGTAAAGGTCCGTAGTGAGATGTCCATTGGTCACTTTAATCCTTGTATCAAGAAAGACGGCTTCAGACTGTGACATTGAAAAGGTTAGAAAAATATTCAATGAGTTTGAATTCAGTCTTTTAATAAAATGATGGCAAGCTGACTCCTCCCCTGACCAAATAAAGCAGATGTCATCAATGTAGCGTTTCCATAAGGTAACGTGTAGTTTGAAGTCGTCAGATGGAAAAACCACAACTTCCTCCCACCATCCAAGAAAAAGATTAGCTACGGCCGGGGCGCACCTTGCGCCCATTGCCACACCAGTGACCTGGCGAAAATACTGCCAGTCAAAAATAAAGAAATTGTGTGTGAGTACAAATCGTAGGAGGTCGATTAGGAAAGAGTCATGCATGCGATTCGAGTCCAATTGTTTATCCAAAAACGTCATAACTGCGTGAATACCATCCTCATGTTGGATGTTTGAGTAGAGAGACTCGACATCGCATGTGACAATCCAGTCCCCCTCCTTTAGTGAGGTGTCCCTACACACACGAATAAATGCACTAGTGTCTTTCAGGAAGGAGGGCAAAGCTACAACGAAAGGTTGGAAGAAAAAGTCAAGATAAATACTAGCCTTTTCATTCAGGCTGCCAATACTGGCCACTATTGGACGTCCCGGGGGTTTATCAAGACATTTATGCACTTTAGGTAGGAGGTAAAACGTGGGAGTAGTTGGATGTTCGACAGTGAGAAAATTCCTCTCTTGATTCGTAATGGTCCCTGCCAAAGACGCGGCTGAAAGGAGGCGTTTAAGTTTAGCACTAAAGATCAAGGTGGGATCAGAGGGCAGTTTGTTATAAAATCTCTGGTTTCTAAGTTGTCGGTTAACCTCCTCCAAGTACATATTAAGAGGCCAAAGGACGACATTCCCTCCCTTATCGGCCTCTTTGATTAAAAAGGAGGGATTGGAACGTAATGACTGAAGGGCCCTATGTTCAATTTTAGATAGATTAGCCGCCCTCCAAGTAGTGTTCTGTAATGCAGCAATGTCGCGTGATACAAGATCATAGAAAATTTTTACATTGGGTATCACAGAGAGGGCAGGTGTTACCTTGGATCTTTTAGTCTGTGGGAAACGTCGGCGTCCCAAGTTCATATCGAGTTCTTCTGTAAGAGAAATGAGATCCCTCAGGACCGCTCTGTCCTCAAGTGGGAGTTGTTCAGCTATGTCAGGTCTATAGTGTACCATACCAAGGGTAATCCTTCTGCAAAAAAGGTATAGATCCTTAATGAGACTAAATCTATCCAGGGTATTAGTGGGAGAGAAGGACAGCCCGCGTTCTAACAACGAGTGTTCTAAGTCCGAAAGCTGGTAATCTGAGAGGTTGATTACCTGTAATTTGTCCGAAGAAGGTAGAGTGACATTACTCGGTTCTAGTGGTATTTCCTCCTGCCCGTCCGTGGATAGGGTGCTCCTGTGATCTTGAGTCTCGGTGTACGTGGACGAGCACCCCCTCTGGGAGCCGCCCGAGGTATGGATACACTGCAGGGTCCTGACTCTTCCCCCTCCACTCCTGTTTCGTCCCCTCCTTGGCGCCACGTCACCGGATATGACGCTGGAGGTTTCCTGGTCCACCCTGCACACAATCTCCCCGCTGGGAGATACCGGATGTTATAGATAACATCTGATTAGATTACACCTGGCATTATCCTATAAATGAGCCTCATTTTGATTTCCACACCAGCTCCTGACGAAGCCGCTTGGCGATACGCGTGGGGCCTGCCCGGACCTGCTCTCTCCCTCTGTGGGCATTGGTATTTGGCACTTGGTAACTCATCTTATCTCCTTATACCTCCTGGACATTGTTGTTCTAATATGTGGTCTCTCTGTATAACTAGACTACCGTGTATGTTGGATACTGTTTAACATTCTCCTTTATCTGTGTCCCTTAGAGAGTGGCTGTGACCTCCCTCTTGTATTGATATATATCTCATGTTAACCCATTGAGGACACTGTCTGATGTCTTTATTATTTTCTGTATGATGTCCCTGTTGTGATGTTACAAGTGCCACTGACCATACGTTATTATTTCCCCCCCCCCCTTTTTTACATATGACTACTGACTGTAATTGATTGTGCACTGGTGTACCTTATAATTGATGTCATTATCTTATATATAAAACCCGAAGGCCACATCCGGAAAAGGCCACGCCCACTTCCGTGATGGCCTCCGTCATGTGTCCAACACCGGAACCGGAAGCACCAGACCCACGAGCGGCGCCACCGGCCCTGCACAGAGCCCCGTCTGCGGCCGCCCACATCCCGCCCACAGCCCTGCAGCTCACCGCCCACCAACATCCGCCAACCGGCCCGGAACGAGTGTGGGGCCTCCGCCGGCACAGCTCCCAGTCCTGCCGCTCTCTCCACAGACCGGCTGACGCTCCTCCATCACGCAGCTAGCCCCGCCCACACTCCGCCCCCGGGCTCCGGAACCGCCGCCAGCACTGCCGCTGCCCGCGCCCGCCAACAGCCCAGTAAGTGTTCCGCCACCCTGCCTCCGCTCTCCTCTGCCACCTCCGCTCTCCTCTGCCCCCTCCAGCCCTGCTCTGCCCCCTCCAGCCCTGCTCTGCCCCCTCCAGCCCTCACTGCTGACCACTGAGCCAGCGCCCTCACTGCTGACCACTGAGCCAGCGCCCTCACTGCTGACCACTGAGCCAGCGCCCTCACTGCTGACCACTGAGCCAGCGCCCTCACTGCTGACCACTGAGCCAGCGCCCTCACTGCTGACCACTGAGCCAGCGCCCTTACTGCTGACCACTGAGCCAGCGCCCTCACTGCTGACCACTGAGCCAGCGCCCTCACTGCTGACCACTGAGCCAGCGCCCTCACTGCTGACCACTGAGCCAGCGCCCTCACTGCTGACCACTGAGCCAGCGCCCTCACTGCTGACCACTGAGCCAGCGCCCTCACTGCTGACCACTGAGCCAGCGCCCTCACTGCTGACCACTGAGCCACCGCCCTCACTGCTGACCACGGAGCCAGCGCCCTCACTGCTGACCACGGAGCCACCGCCCTCACTGCTGACCACTGAGCCAGCGCCCTCACTGCTGACCACTGAGGCACCGCCCTCACTGCTGACCACTGAGGCACCGCCCTCACTGCTGACCACTGAGGCACCGCCCTCACTGCTGACCACTGAGCCACCGCCCTCACTGCTGACCACTGAGCCACCGCCCTCACTGCTGACCACTGAGCCACCGCCCTCACTGCTGACCACTGAGCCACCGCCCTCACTGCTGACCACTGAGCCACCGCCCTCACTGCTGACCACTGAGCCACCGCCCTCACTGCTGACCACTGAGCCACCGCCCTCACTGCTGACCACTGAGCCACCGCCCTCACTGCTGACCACGGAACCACCGCCCTCACTGCTGACCACGGAGGCACCGCCCTCACTGCTGACCACTGAGGCACCGCCCTCACTGCTGACCACTGAGGCACCGCCCTCACTGCTTCCCACTGAGCCAGCGCCCTCACTGCTTCCCACTGAGCCAGCGCCCTCACTGCTTCCCACTGAGCCAGCGCCCTCACTGCTGACCACTGAGCCAGCGCCTCACTGCTGACCACTGACCAGCGCCCTCACTGCTGACCACTGAGCCACGCCCTCACTGCTGACACTGAGCCAGCGCCCTCACTGCTGACACTGAGCCAGCGCCCTCACTGCTGACCACGGGGCCACCGCCCTCACTGCTGACCACGGAGGCTCGCCCTCACTGCTGACCACGGAGGCTCCGCCCTCACTGCTGACCACTGAGGCACGCCCTCACTGCTGACCACTGAGCACCGCCCTCACTGCTGACCACTGAGGCACCGCCCTCACTGCTGACCACTGAGGCACCGCCCTCACTGCTGACCACTGAGGCACCGCCCTCACTGCTGACCACTGAGCACCGCCCTCACTGCTGACCACTGAGCCAGCGCCCTCACTGCTGACCACTGAGCCAGCGCCCTCACTGCTGACCACTGAGCCAGCGCCCTCACTACTGACCACTGAGCCAGCGCCCTCACTGCTGACCACTGAGCCAGCGCCCTCACTGCTGACCACTGAGCCACGCCCTCACTGCTGACCACGGAGCCACCGCCCTCACTGCTGACCACGGAGGCTCCGCCCTCACTGCTGACCACGGAGGCTCCGCCCTCACTGCTGACCACTGAGGCACCGCCCTCACTGCTGACCACTGAGGCACCGCCCTCACTGCTGACCACTGAGGCACCGCCCTCACTGCTGACCACTGAGGCACCGCCCTCACTGCTGACCACTGAGGCACCCCCTCACTGCTGACCACTGAGCCAGCGCCCTCACTGCTGACCACTGAGCCAGCGCCCTCACTGCTGACCACTGAGCCAGCGCCCTCACTGCTGACCACTGAGCCAGCGCCCTCACTGCTGACCACTGAGGCACCGCCCTCACTGCTGACCACTGAGCACGCCCTCACTGCTGACCACTGAGGCACCGCCCTCACTGCTGACCACTGAGGCACCGCCCTCACTGCTGACCACTGAGGCACCGCCCTCACTGCTGACCACTGAGGCACCGCCCTCACTGCTGACCACTGAGGCACCGCCCTCACTGCTGACCACTGAGCCACGCCCTCACTGCTGACCACGGAGGCACCGCCCTCACTGCTGACCACTGAGGCACCGCCCTCACTGCTGACCACTGAGGCACCGCCCTCACTGCTGACCACTGAGGCACCGCCCTCACTGCTTCCACTGAGCCACCGCCCTCACTGCTTCCCACTGAGCCAGCGCCCTCACTGCTTCCACTGAGCCAGCGCCCTCACTGCTTCCCACTGAGCCAGCGCCCTCACTGCTGACCACTGAGCCAGCGCCCTCACTGCTGACCACTGAGCCAGCGCCCTCACTGCTGACCACTGAGCCAGCGCCCTCACTGCTGACCACTGAGCCAGCGCCCTCACTGCTGACCATGAGCCAGCGCCCTCACTGCTGACCACTGAGCCAGCGCCCTCACTGCTGACCACTGAGCCAGCGCCCTCACTGCTGACCCATGAAAAAAAAAAAAAAAAAAAAAAACCACTGAGGCACCGCCCTCACTGCTGACCACGGAGCCACCGCCCTCACTGCTGACCACGGAGGCCACGCCCTCACTGCTGACCACTGAGGCACCGCCCTCACTGCTGACCACTGAGGCACCGCCCTCACTGCTGACCACTGAGGCACCGCCCTCACTGCTTCCCACTGAGCCAGCGCCCTCACTGCTCCCACTGAGCCAGCGCCCTCACTGCTTCCACTGAGCCAGCGCCCTCACTGCTGCCCACTGAGCCAGCCGCCCTCACTGCTGACCACTGAGCCACCGCCCTCACTGCTGACCACTGAGCCACGCGCCCTCACTGCTGACCACTGAGCCACGCCCTCACTGCTGACCACTGAGCCACGCCCTCACTGCTGACCACTGAGCCACCGCCCTCACTGCTGACCACTGAGCCACCGCCCTCACTGCTGACCACTGAGGCACCGCCCTCACTGCTGACCACTGAGCACCGCCCTCACTGCTGACCACTGAGGCACCGCCCTCACTGCTGACCACTGAGGCACGCCCTCACTGCTGACCACTGAGGCCACGCCCTCACTGCTGCCACTGAGCCAGCGCCCTCACTGCTGACCACTGAGCCAGCGCCCTCACTGCTGATCCACTGAGCCAGCGCCCTCACTGCTGACCACTGAGCCAGCGCCCTCACTGCTGACCACTGAGCCAGCGCCCTCACTGCTGACCACTGAGCCAGCGCCCTCACTGCTGACCACTGAGCCAGCGCCCTCACTGCTGACCACTGAGCCAGCGCCCTCACTGCTGACCACTGAGCACCGCCCTCACTGCTGACCACTGAGGCCACCGCCCTCACTGCTGACCACTGAGGCACCGCCCTCACTGCTGACCACTGAGGCACCGCCCTCACTGCTGACCACTGAGGCACCGCCCTCACTGCTGACCACTGAGCCACGCCCTCACTGCTGACCACTGAGCCCGCCCTCACTGCTGACCACTGAGCAGCGCCCTCACTGCTGACCACTGAGCCAGCGCCCTCACTGCTGACCACTGAGCCAGCGCCCTCACTGCTGACCACTGAGCCAGCGCCCTCACTGCTGACCACTGAGCCAGCGCCCTCACTGCTGACCACTGAGCCAGCGCCCTCACTGCTGACCACTGAGCCAGCGCCCTCACTGCTGACCACTGAGGCACCGCCCTCACTGCTGACCACTGAGGCACCGCCCTCACTGCTGACCACTGAGGCACCGCCCTCACTGCTGACCACTGAGGCACCGCCCTCACTGCTGACCACTGAGCCAGCGCCCTCACTGCTGACCACTGAGCCAGCGCCCTCACTGCTGACCACTGAGCCAGCGCCCTCACTGCTGACCACTGAGCCAGCGCCCTCACTGCTGACCACTGAGCCAGCGCCCTCACTGCTGACCACTGAGCCAGCGCCCTCACTGCTGACCACTGAGCCAGCGCCCTCACTGCTGACCACTGAGCCAGCGCCCTCACTGCTGACCACTGAGCCAGCGCCCTCACTGCTGACCACTGAGCCAGCGCCCTCACTGCTGACCACTGAGCCAGCGCCCTCACTGCTGACCACTGAGCCAGCGCCCTCACTGCTGACCACTGAGCCACCGCCCTCACTGCTTCCCACTGAGCCACCGCCCTCACTGCTACCCACTGAGCCACCGCACTCACTGCTAACCACTCACCCACCGCACTCACTGCTAACCACTGAGCCACCATATACTCTGCTACCCACTGAGCCACCGCACTCACTGCTAACCACTGAGCCACCTGTACACACACAAATAATTTCACCGCACTCCCCTAACTATTACTAAATAAACTATATATACATTCTAGACTACCCGATTCTTTAGAATCGGGCCACCATCTAGTCTTACTATATTTGTATAGTTTCTGTTGCCTGATCTTGTGGGGTTTACTTAGTAATATATATGCCTTATACAGAGGGTAGGGCTGGTCCGGACCAGTCTTTGTTTTAATTGTTTTTATATGTCTGCTTGGCTCTTTTATGCCATTATACACTTAATTATTTAATAAACTTCACTTGCATTGAAATACTTCTTCTCGATTGTGCTTCGCTATACAGGGGTATCTTTTTTCTTCTTTTTGCCTATATATATCCCATCCCTGTGCGGATGCACCCTTGTTACTTTAACCAGACCGCTGCAGCCCTGCTTTCCCCTTTCAGCAACTAGTTTGACCCCTTCCGGGTTCTCCGGGGTATGCACGCCTTCTTACCTTGATGGCAGATCTGGTTTTTATCATTTGATTCGTGTTATCTAACATTGAATATATCTTTAATTGTTATATATATTTATCCATACATCCAATTGTGTTGCAGGGTTGATGGACTGGGACACTAGAGAAGCTCTATGGAGGGCAAGATCGGCCAATATATTTGACTCGACTGACCCCCCTCCCCCCTTAGACTCTTCATTCGCCACTCTATGTAAAAACCTAACAAACCTTCATAAATCCGGGCTCAGAATCTGGTGGAATGTTCGCTGTTTAGAAGAGTACCTTAAAACCAATATCATTCCAAGGGGCCTTAGAGTATCCATATTCCCGGCTTGGGAACCCTCATCTGAATTTAAACGTATATGGGAACACGGTCTTACTCGCTGTTCAGGCATTATAATCCAGATGCTTTTGGAACATGATCGAGAATTATTGAATACAACTAAAAGTAAGATCAGGGAACTGGAGGATCAACTTATCCTCTCTGGAGAGACGGTGGCCATTGAAAACTTCAAAAAACATCTTAAAGACACTTTAGATAAATATGAAGGTGATATAATCACAAAGAAAAAAGACAAGTTCAATAGGGACCGTCAGGATTTTGCTCAAGACAAAGCCTTCCTTTGGCGGCATAAGGGCAACCCCAGGGGGGGCAAGGGACCCCGTAGACCTAGACCCTCTCCGAATAATCCGGCTCCTACTGCCCCTTCTGTACCAGAGCCTAATAATCCTTCCACTGTCTCTCACAGCGAGTCCACGGACTCTTTTTTAGGCCAGACAAGCAGCGACCCCGACACCGGACCAGAAGGGGGAGGGGACGAAACAGGAGTGGAGGGGGAAGAGTCAGGACCCTGCAGTGTGTCCATACCTCGGGCGGCTCCCAGAGGGGGTGCTCGTCCACGTACACCGAGACTCAAGATCACAGGAGCACCCTATCCACGGACGGGCAGGAGGAAATACCACTAGAACCGAGTAATGTCACTCTACCTTCTTCGGACAAATTACAGGTAATCAACCTCTCAGATTACCAGCTTTCGGACTTAGAACACTCGTTGTTAGAACGCGGGCTGTCCTTCTCTCCCACTAATACCCTGGATAGATTTAGTCTCATTAAGGATCTATACCTTTTTTGCAGAAGGATTACCCTTGGTATGGTACACTATAGACCTGACATAGCTGAACAACTCCCACTTGAGGACAGAGCGGTCCTGAGGGATCTCATTTCTCTTACAGAAGAACTCGATATGAACTTGGGACGCCGACGTTTCCCACAGACTAAAAGATCCAAGGTAACACCTGCCCTCTCTGTGATACCCAATGTAAAAATTTTCTATGATCTTGTATCACGCGACATCGCTGCATTACAGAACACTACTTGGAGGGCGGCTAATCTATCTAAAATTGAACATAGGGCCCTTCAGTCATTACGTTCCAATCCCTCCTTTTTAATCAAAGAGGCCGATAAGGGAGGGAATGTCGTCCTTTGGCCTCTTAATATGTACTTGGAGGAGGTTAACCGACAACTTAGAAACCAGAGATTTTATAACAAACTGCCCTCTGATCCCACCTTGATCTTTAGTGCTAAACTTAAACGCCTCCTTTCAGCCGCGTCTTTGGCAGGGACCATTACGAATCAAGAGAGGAATTTTCTCACTGTCGAACATCCAACTACTCCCACGTTTTACCTCCTACCTAAAGTGCATAAATGTCTTGATAAACCCCCGGGACGTCCAATAGTGGCCAGTATTGGCAGCCTGAATGAAAAGGCTAGTATTTATCTTGACTTTTTCCTCCAACCTTTCGTTGTAGCTTTGCCCTCCTTCCTGAAAGACACTAGTGCATTTATTCGTGTGTGTAGGGACACCTCACTAAAGGAGGGGGACTGGATTGTCACATGCGATGTCGAGTCTCTCTACTCAAACATCCAACATGAGGATGGTATTCACGCAGTTATGACGTTTTTGGATAAACAATTGGACTCGAATCGCATGCATGACTCTTTCCTAATCGACCTCCTACGATTTGTACTCACACACAATTTCTTTATTTTTGACTGGCAGTATTTTCGCCAGGTCACTGGTGTGGCAATGGGCGCAAGGTGCGCCCCGGCCGTAGCTAATCTTTTTCTTGGATGGTGGGAGGAAGTTGTGGTTTTTCCATCTGACGACTTCAAACTACACGTTACCTTATGGAAACGCTACATTGATGACATCTGCTTTATTTGGTCAGGGGAGGAGTCAGCTTGCCATCATTTTATTAAAAGACTGAATTCTAACTCATTGAATATTTTTCTAACCTTTTCAATGTCACAGTCTGAAGCCGTCTTTCTTGATACAAGGATTAAAGTGACCAATGGACATCTCACTACGGACCTTTACCGTAAGTCTACTTCTACCAATAGTCTCCTGCGTTTTGACAGCTTCCATCCACCACATACCCGGAAGGGTATTCCAACGGGTCAATTTTTACGGATCCGACGAAACTGTACATCTGACGAGGATTTCCGTAAACAGGCTCTTGACCTTTCCTCTCGTTTTAGAGATCGTGGATATTCAAGAAAGGTCATATCACAAGCCTTTGAAAGAGCAAAAGCGACTTCACAAGCGGATCTCCTCGTCCCAAAGAATAAGACGTCGGACAACAAAATCAGATTCGTTTCTGATTACAGTGTTGGATGGAACAAGGTGAGATCCATATTACATACCCATTGGAATATACTCACCCAGGATAAATTGGTAGCTGATTTAATAGGTCCCTTTCCTTCCCTATCTGCCAGACGTGCACCCAACTTTAGTGACTTACTCACTAGAAGCCACTTTTTACGTCCAACCACTAGACTTAATAGGGGGATTCGGCTAAAGGGTTCCTTCCCCTGTGGAACATGTAATATCTGTCCTATGATGATCCCCACTAGAGACTCCTTTACCGATCCATCTACTAATAAGAACTTCCCTCTAAAAAACTATATCAACTGTAAGACACGTAACGTAATCTACGCCCTGGCCTGCCCATGTAATAAACTTTATATTGGCCAAACATCGCAGGAACTGCGTAAGCGGATTCAGAGCCACATTTCTACGATCAATCTAGCGGCCAATACTCGAGCTAACGGCCAATACCTCAAACCGGTGGCAGCCCATTTCTTGGACTTTCATCAAGGGAGGTCCAATGGGCTGCGTACCTTTGGCTTACAGAGGATTATGGGCACTGGCCGTTGTGATTACTTGGGCAACAAATTACTTCAATATGAAGCCCGTTGGATCTTTGAACTCCACACAGTCCGTCCCTATGGCTTGAATGAGGAGCTCCTCTTTTCTGGATTCCTAGGTGACTAAAATTGCCTCTTGGCTTTTATCTGTTCATTGCAATGTTCTACTTATTTCTTATATATATATTTTTTCTACAGGTACGTCCCCTGATTCCATTATGGATCAATAGATTACATGGTTACTACCATTGTTCTATATGGAGCATCATCTAAATCCGCAGTTATATACTACGCGATGATCGACACACTTCAAACAACTTGCATATATGGAATACTTTTTGAGGACTCTTCCTAACCATCTAACAGCCGCCTTCACGAGACTAACTCGGATCGATGCCCTCCCTCTCATGGACACACAGACATTTATCATTACATGGATGGTGGCCCAACGATGGTTGCCTTTACAAATATGTCGTTGGATATCAATGGCCTAAAAGAAGGAGCGAGCTTCCTATATATATCCTTGTTACTGTCTCTGCGTTCCATTCTGGAACCTGTATGGATTCTAGATAATGGATTTGAGTTATTTACTCATCCATTTTAATGGTGGACTCCTGTTATTGAATTGCTCCCTTGTGTCTGTTCCTACTCAGTGTACCTTTTTGTATCTACCCTTGACTGACTTTTTAGCTCCATCAGGTCGTCATATCACCCCGTATTTACATTATTATTTTTCACCTTCATTCTTAATACTAGTAATTATATTGTGCTAATCTGCTTTTCTATTCCCCATATGGTCACTTTTTGTTATTTTTAACTCATTTTTCCTTTTTTCTTTCTTACCTAGGTTACATATTCTCCTATGTATCCTTTCTCTAGATACTCAGGTAGCCCTGTCCCGGGTGTGATGCTACCGCCACACGGGGGCTTCAGGGCTATTATGCTCCTCATTCATCCTGCAGATTTACTAATTACCTCTCCCTCCCCTCTGTACCGCGGTTCCGGATGTGACGCGGGCGCCAACCAGAGATTTCACACATATGGTTGGCGCCGCGTCACCGGAAGTGACGCGGGTAAACTCTCGGCCCGTGTTCACTACAACTTACTCCTCCTTTCCGCGGTCCCGGATATGACGTGGGCGCCAACCAGGTATTTGACATGTTGGTTGGCGCCACGTCACCGGATATGACGCTGGAGGTTTCCTGGTCCACCCTGCACACAATCTCCCCGCTGGGAGATACCGGATGTTATGGATAACATCTGATTAGATTACACCTGGCATTATCCTATAAATGAGCCTCATTTTGATTTCCACACCAGCTCCTGACGAAGCCGCTTGGCGATACGCGTGGGGCCTGCCCGGACCTGCTCTCTCCCTCTGTGGGCATTGGTATTTGGCACTTGGTAACTCATCTTATCTCCTTATACCTCCTGGACATTGTTGTTCTAATATGTGGTCTCTCTGTATAACTAGACTACCGTGTATGTTGGATACTGTTTAACATTCTCCTTTATCTGTGTCCCTTAGAGAGTGGCTGTGACCTCCCTCTTGTATTGATATATATCTCATGTTAACCCATTGAGGACACTGTCTGATGTCTTTATTATTTTCTGTATGATGTCCCTGTTGTGATGTTACAAGTGCCACTGACCATACGTTATTATTTCCCCCCCCCCCCTTTTTTACATATGACTACTGACTGTAATTGATTGTGCACTGGTGTACCTTATAATTGATGTCATTATCTTACTATATTTGTATAGTTTCTGTTGCCTGATCTTGTGGGGTTTACTTAGTAATATATATGCCTTATACAGAGGGTAGGGCTGGTCTGGACCAGTCTTTGTTTTAATTGTTTTTATATGTCTGCTTGGCTCTTTTATGCCATTATACACTTAATTATTTAATAAACTTCACTTGCATTGAAATACTTCTTCTCGGTTGTGCTTCGCTATACAGGGGTATCTTTTTTCTTCTTTTTGCCTATATATATCCCATCCCTGTGCGGATGCACCCTTGTTACTTTAACCAGACCGCTGCAGCCCTGCTTTCCCCTTTCTCCATCTGACCATTAGACTGCGGATGAAATGCAGAAGAAAAAGACAAAGTCACACCCAGCTTAGCACAGAAAGACTTCCAAAACTGAGAAACAAACTGGGCACAACTGTCAGACACAATATTTTCCAGAATACCATGCAAACGATCAACATGCTGAAAAAACAACGAAACCAAGTCCGAAGAAGAAGGCAATTTAGCCAAATGAACCATCTTAGAAAATCGGTCACAAATAACCCAGATAACCGTCATCCGCTGGGAAACAGGAAGGTCCGAAACAAAATCCATAGAAATATGCGTCCACAGCCGCTCAGGTACAGGTAAGGGCAAAAGCAACCCACTAGGAAAGGAACAACAAGGCTTGGCCCATGCACAAGTCCCACAGGCCTGCACTAAAGAACGCACATCCCGGGACAAAGAGGGCCACCAAAAAGATCGACTGACCAAATCTCGGGTACCAAAGATGCCAGGATGAACAGCCAACACAGAACAATGAACCTCCGAAATCACTCTAATAGTCCACAGGGCAGGAACAAACAATTTCCCCACAGGGCAGCGCTCAGGCTTATCCACCTGAAGCCGTAAATCGGGGGAAACAGCGGAAAGAACAATCCCCTCCTTCAGAATGCTGACCGGCTCCGAGAGTTCGAGAGAATTCCATAAAAAAACTGCGAGAGAGAGCAACGGCCTTAACATTCTTAGAACCAGGAAAATAGGAAACCACAAAATCAAAACGAGCAAAAAACAAGGACCCCCAAGCCTGCCTAGGAGTCAGCCTCTTGGCAGACTCGAGATAAACCAGATTCTTGTGATCAGTCAAGACAACCACGCGATGTTGAGCCCCCTCCAGCCAAGACGCCACTCCTCAAATGCCAACTTCCTGGCCAGCAACTCCCGATTGCCGACATCATAGTTGCGTTCTGCCGGCGAAAATTTACTGGAAAAGAAGGCACAAGTGTGCATCGCGGAACCAACAGGATCCCTTTGAGACAAGACGGCCCCTGCACCAATCTCAGAAGCATCAATTTCCAGCTGAAACGTAAGGGAAACATCCGGTTGGCACAACACAGGAGCAGAAGTAAACCGTCTTTTAAGCTCCTGGAAGCCAAAAAACGACTGCAGGAGACCAATGATCCACATCAGCACCCTTCTTAGTTAAATCGGTCAACGGCTTCACCGCGCTGGAAAAATTGGCAATGAACTGACGATAAAACCTAGCAAAGCCCAAAAATTTCTGAAGACCCTTCACGGACGTGGGCTGAACCCAATCATGAATAACCTGAACCTTAACAGGATCCATCTCAATAGAAGGAGACAAAATGTAGCCCAAAAAAGAAACCTTCTGGACACCAAAGCAACACTTAGACACCTTGACAAACAAAGCATTGTCACGCAGAATCCGAAAGACAGACCTGACCTGTTCCACATGAGAATCCCAATCGTCACAAAAAATCAGGATATCATCCAAATATACAATCAAGAACTTGTCAATCAACTCCCGAAATACGTCAAGCATAAAGGACTGAAAAACGGAAGGAGCATTAGCCAACCCAAAAGGCATCACGAGGTATTCAAAATGGCCGTCAGGTGTATTAAACGCTGTTTTCCATTCGTGTCCCTGCTTGATATGAACCAGATTGTAGGCCCCCCATAAGGTCAATTTTAGTAAACCAACATGCCCCCCTTAACCCTAGAAAACAAGTCAGAAATCAAAGGCAGACGCTACTGAAACTTGACCATGATCTTATTCAAGAGGCGATAATCAATACAAGGTCTCAGGGAGCTATCTTTCTTAGCAACAAAAAAGAACCCCGCCCCCAACAGTGAAGATGAACGGCGAATATGGCCCTTCTCCAAAGAATCCTTAATATAACTCCGCATGGCAGCATGTTCAGGCACAGACAAGTGGGGAAAAGTCGACCCTTAGGAAACTTACAGCCTGGCACCAAATCAATAGCACAATTAAATGCTCGATGTGGCGGAAGAAAACTGGACTTGGGTTCAGCAAAAACATCCTGAAAATCAGACAGAAACTGTCTGATCTCTTGGGGCGGAGATGATATAGACATCAAGGAAATGTCATCATGTACCCCCTTACAACCCCAACTAGTTACGGACATAGACTTCCAATCCAAAACAGGATTATGGGCCTGCAACCACGGAAAACCCAGCACCACCGCATCATGCAGGTTATACAAAACCAGAAATCAACAATCCTCCCGATGAGCTGGTGCCATGCGCATTGTTAACTGCATCCAAAGCTGAGGTTCTTTCTGCGCAAGAGGTGTAGCGTCAATGCCCCTTAAAGGAATAGGGTCCCACAACGGCTGCATAGGGAAGCCACAACAACCAGCAAACTCAAAATCGATCAAATTTAAGGCGGCACCTGAATCCACAAATGCCATAACGGAAAATGACGACAAGGAACAAATCAGAGACACAGATAATAAGAACTTAGGTTGTATAGTACTGACGGTAAAGGAACCAGCAATCCTCTGTGCCCACTTGGGACAAACAGAGATGACATGAGAAGCTTTGCCACATTGCATTGCGAGATAGAATCCTATCACACTGCATCGGCTCAGGAATCTGCTGAGGATGACAATCCCGAGCGAACCGCTCAGCACTCCCGCAGACGTCGATCAATCTGAATGGCCAGACATAGAATCGTTCAAACCCGCAGGCGTAGGAAACTCCATCATAACATCCTTAACAGCGTCAGAAAGACCGTTTCTGAAAAGCGCCGCCAAAGCATCATCATTCCATTAAGTCGGCACAGACTATTTCCTGAATTTCTGACAATACAATTCCACCGCCTGCTGACCCTGAGACAGGGCCAACAGGGTTTTCTCAGCTTGATCCAAAGAGTCAGGTTCATCATAAAGTAAACCCAAGGCATGAAAAAAAGAGTCTACATTAAGTAAAGCCGGATCCCCAGAGGTGAGAGAAAATGCCCAATCCTGCGGATCGCCCCGCAGCAGGGAGATAACAATCTTAACCTCCCCCTCCCTCCCTGCATGTGTAACCCAGATATGGACTGAATAAATTATCCATATGCCTGCAACCCGGTGAGTGCCGCTCTTCTTTCTGACAGTATTGATTACACTTGTGCTTGAGCTGAGCAACACTGTTCGGGTGTGTCGCAAACCCACATAATGGAATAATTGCCTGATGATAGGACCCAGTGCCCAGTTTGCTTTCTGCAAGTCTACTATTTTAACCTGCTGAACTGAATCACCAGAGGACCAAGGTCTCATAGCAAAAAACAGTTTACAATTATTTCTGAAACTCAAAAATTTGGACCTATCACCATAAAACAAATATGGAGTAGGAATTCTTGGTTCCAAAACTGGAGTCTGAACTATATACTCAGAAATTCCCTGTACCCTTGCAGCAAGCTGGTCTGTGATACCAATGTGATAAGAATGGTGTGTGGATGTGAATAGAATAGGTATAGAACAGGTAATCATAATTAGAATATAGTGACCACAGGTCTTATATCATTCCATATAATATATTAGTACAAGGTTGAAATATATAAAAAAAAAAGGGGAACTCTCTTTCACATTATGCTACTAAGATGAGAACACGGCCTGCATGACATATATCTTATGACAGGCAAGAGTCTTTCAATGACTGATTGTATTGATATATATCTTATGACCGGCAAAAGTCTTTCAATGACTATTGTATTGTTATATACGGGCTACATGTCTTGTGACATACAACCCATGACGAGCAAGTTATAGAAGGACCTATTCAACATTCATTCAATATCCTATGGCTGATGGTCACAAGGGAAATTGAATGGTACAGTCTGCGCGTGCTCGTAGATATTCTAAAGAGTATAAAATATCGGAGATCACAGTCAGTGATGGGGGGAGCTCTTCCAGGGCAAGATGGACGTACACCTCCTGCTATGCAAGCCTCAATATTGCTCCCTTCTCACTGATACGTGTTCCCCCGAATGGACAAGGTGAAGCAGCTACAATATCAGGTAATATATATATTGATGCTTATTCGCTATAATTAAGTTTAGGTATGATTTGGTTTAAGCCTATATTCAATTGATGACAATTCATGTGCTACTTTGTAACAAATAAATGTAATCTTGCTATAAAGAATATTATTATTCATGCCTGATTTGTAAGTCAGTGAGCGCTACGTAAGTACGGGCTCTGCCCCGATCCAGGTAAATTTAGCAAGACATGGTCTAAACGAGAAGCTAGTTTCTGGACACTCATACTGGCACCGGATTCCACAGTCACCCAAAGAAAAAGAGGGAAGAAAGAAAAAAGAAACAACAACCTCAACACTTCTCTTTCCTTCTTCTGAGATGCATGTATCTCGATTTTAAATCTTTTGGCCAGTTGTACTGTTATGAACCGATGATTCAGGAGTAACATTCAGATTCCGTAGAAGTCGTTGGTAACTGTGCTGACCGCAATCCATGACTACACACCGCAACTAGAAGTAGCCGTGGGATGTAACTAACCAGACCTAGACACCTCTGCACAGCCGGAGAACTAACTGCTCCTAAAGATGGATGTAGGAAAAGCTATCTTGCCTCAGAGCAGAACCCCAAAAGAATAGCAAGTCCCCCACAGATATTAACTGGGAAACAAGAGAAGGAAAAACAAACACAGGCAGAGTATAAGGT
Source organism: Allobates femoralis (assembly GCA_033576535.1). NCBI lineage: Eukaryota > Metazoa > Chordata > Amphibia > Anura > Aromobatidae > Allobates > Allobates femoralis. Next base: position 43,665,708 of record JARQOC010000007.1, read on the forward strand.
TTAGCAAAAGAGGCCACACTAGCTATATAGGAAAGACAGGATAGAATACTATTGCGGTCAGTATAAAACACTATCAATAACCACAAACAGCAGATATTACAAAAATTACCCTGAGTCACTAAGACTCAACGACAACTATATCTGCAGACATCTATAAATCAAATGCCAGCAGAACTGGAAATAGCAGATAATGGTGAATTGTAAAATTCCTAGGAAGAAAACTTCCTATCTGAGAGCAAGCAGATAAACAAATATACAGACTAGATAGCAAACCCACATCTCAGAATAAAACAAAACATAAGCAGATCCTTAAGCACACGAAAGTGTGCCACAAAATATAAAAAAAACATTCACTTATCTTGCAAAGATCTCCACAGAGCAGAAGAAAAGAGAGAGATGTGAACTCCTCCAGGAACAAAAGACAACTGGCAAGGATTGATCCACTTCCAACCATTATATGCTCCAAGAACCAGATTGCCAATCACCATCACCTGTGAAGCCCACACAGTCAGCTGCATCAGCAGCAACAACCACCAGAGGGAGCTCCAATGAATTCACAGAGAAGGGTCTGTAGAGTCTTAGGGCCGCTTTACACACACCAACTTCTGTGAACAACTTCTGAACAGATCTATGGTTGCAGTGAAATCATGGACACATTGTTCCATTTGTACACAGCCACAAAATAGAACAATGTGTCCATGATTTCACTGCAACCAGAGATCTGTTCAGAAGTTGGACACAGATATCTGTGTGTGTAAAGTGGCCTTTACAGTGTGTACCTCAAAAGAAGGGAAGATAAGTGAGGGGGCAGGTGGGATAACCTGAAAAGCACAATTTGTTGACAGTAGAAGACCAACGCCTCCACCTGATCTGTTCTCAGGTCTAGGGGTATGAGAAAATTGGAGGCCACCATATGAGAGAGCAGCAGCATCAGTAGTGTCCTACTGCTGAATCCAGGTCTCTGTAAAACTAGGAGGTCAATGTTATGTGAAAGGAAAAAGTGATGGATGTAGGAGAGTTTGTTGCATGCTGAGTGAGGGTTCCAAAGGGCACAGTTGAAGGAGACAAATGGCATGTAGGGGATACTAATTAAATTCTTAAAGTTTCTGAAAATAGTAGGGAAAGAGTTAAGTTTACTATTATAAGAAGGACCTGGATTTGGTTCAATATCCCCTGTGACTAGGAGCAGAAGAATAAAGAGAGTGAATAGCTGGTTAAGGGGTTTGTGAAGCCGTCTCTTATATTGTATGGAGGGTGTGGTTAAATCTGGGCTTATTAACATTTGAAAAAGAGCATGAGAGCTGTACATAGGAGAGGGGAGCAGAGAGGGACTGATATGGATGGAATGAACCGAGTGTGTGAAAGAGCAGTACATATGAGGCATGGAAGCAGCTAACACAAAAATTATGCAAATACAAATAGTGAACACATTTTGCAGCACAAGTGAACAAGTTTTATGTCTTTTTGTTGTCTGGCATTACTTAACCGTTTCCTGCCCCGTTTAACTGCCTGGTATAACTGCATATTGCACTTCTTAAAATCTGCACTTATTTAAATTTACACATCATATGCTACCCCTAGGCTATGTCTAAATTTATAGGGCAGCTTGTGCTTAGATCAGGGTCAATTTAACTCATTAATCAATCAATCAATCAATCACACTAACTTAGGACAATAGGGAAACATGCAAGCCAGATAAATAAACAGGTTTGCAGGCCAAAGTGGGCTATAAAGCCTCACAGACAGATGACCTTATTACAGCATTCCTGAACAATCTAAGATTAAAATGATTATATACCATTACAATAGCACAGAATGATGGGTGAATCACAGCACAATCACATCAGATGAATGAATGGGATGAGATGAAATATTATATACCATTACAATAGAACAGAAAGATGGGTGAATCACAGCACAATCACATCAGATGAATGAATGGGATGAGATGAAATATTATATACCATTACAATAGCACAGAAAGATGGGTGAATCACAGCACAATCACATCAGATGAATAAATGGGATGAGATTAAATATTATATACCATTACAATAGCACAGAAAGATGGGTGAATCACAGCACAATCACATCAGATGAATGAATGGGATGAGTTGAAATATTATATACCATTACAATAGCACAGAAAGATGGGTGAATCACAGCACAATCAATCACATCAGTTGAATGAATGGGATGAGACGAAGTATTATACACCTGTATGAAGAAATGAGATCAGAAGACTTTTAGATGCATGCCCGGTATAACTGCATATTGCACTTCTTAAAATCTGCACTTATTTAAATTTGCACATCATATGCTACCCCAGCATCATATGAGAGGCAACAAAAAAAACAGCAACTGAAAACTGATGCAGTAAATGCCTGGCAGAGCATTAAAAAAGAGGAAACTTCTGGTGATTTCCATGAGCTCAAGACTTCAATCAGTCATTGCCAACAAAGAGTTTTCAACCAAGTATTAGAAAATAACATTTTATTTATAATTATTTAATTTGTCCAATTAATTTTGAGCCTCTGAAATTAAGGAATTGATCTTAAAAAAATGCGTTAGTTCCTCACATTTTTATGTACCGTAATCATTTTGTTCAACCACTAAATTAAAGCTGAAATTCTGAACTAAAACTGCATCTGAATTGTTTTGTTCAAAATCAATTGTGGTAATCAGGGCTGTGGAGTCAGTAAGCCAAACCTGCGACTCCGACTAATCAATTTCCCTCACTCCGACTCCGACATATATTGCTTATGTAATTCAGGTGAAAAAATTAATTGTAGTACAATGTGGACATCAGACATTTAATAATTTTTATGATACAATCAATAATCAAGATATTTAGATAGAACCAAAAATATATCTATTGGAATACAATTTTAGAAAACAAAACTAATAAATTGTAAACATGTAATACACTATGTAATATGGATTACATATATATATATATACATATATATATATTGTCCGACGTCCACGCACCTCCCTCCCCCCACTGCACTTGTTCTTTGTTGATGTACTGGATAACATGGAACTTTAAAAAAAAGAACAAGATCGTCTCCGGTGAGTGCCACTGGTCTATTTATATATATATATATATATATATATATATATATATATATATATATATATATATAATAACACTATGTAATAAACTATATAAGTGGCAAAAAAGAGTAACAAAAACACACTGAATAACATTTGTGCAGTCTATGAATTTGTTTCAAGAAATAGAAATAGAATTGCCTCCATCAGATCCTCCTTCATAGATGACCTCAAATCTGACCTAATAATTTTAAGGCTAGAGAACAACCTCTCTACACTAACTTGGGTTGGAGGCAAAGCCGTAACCACATGGGCAACATCTCTAACAATCTCCAGGTATAAAGGAATGGCCTCATGCACAGTCAGTTTTGATGAACGGTTGAATTTTTCTATTTCTTTGAGAGCAATAGAAAAATTTTGCAGAAACAT
>JARQOC010000007.1:43669290-43715690 GCA_033576535.1 Allobates femoralis
TACATTGCCTCGGATCCTGTTGTTTAAAAAACACAAAAAAAAGCTACAAACTCCGTTTTTTGTTTCTCTTAAAAACTGTTCTCAGCTGGATCTGTCTGGAACCGTATGCCGCCATAAGCCTGCGCCCCCATTGAAAGTCAATGGGGGAAAAACCGTATGCGGTTGCATGTGGTTTCAGCTGGATGCACCCGGATTAAAAAAAAAAAAAAAAAAAAAAAAAAAAAAAAAAATGGTAGTGTGAAACCAGCCTTAGGCCTCTTTCACATGCCTTTGTCTCCAGTACATGTGCCATTCATGCAGCCACTTGCCGGAGGCACATACATACATACCCAAATGTTAATGAATGGGTGCTTTCAGACGTCCGTGCATTAGCATGGACCATGTCTCTGTGTGGAGCAGTCATATGTCCATGTGCTCCAAATGGAGACGTCCATTTTTTGATGGCAGCACAGACTCATTCATGCCAATAGTTCCATGCAGAGAATGTCCTGCACACGAATGTCATCTGTGTGACATCCGTGTGACATGAGGAAAGATTTTTTAAGTTAAAAAATAAAGAATTTTATAGTAACCTGACTCCAGCGATGTTCCTGTACCTCTCACTTCTGGGGCCGCTCATTGAGCTTATGAATATTCATTGAACTGTGAGCTGTAGCAGCCCCGGAAGTGAGAGGGACAGCAGAGCTGGAGCCTGAAAAGTATACAGTCATGCTGTCTGTGTGCAATCTGGATGTTACACAGATAGCACACGGACAGCATACGAATGACCCATGATGCCAGACACACAGATTTACGGGCCCCAAAAGACGGCCTCTCCCACACGTGTTTTTGCACAGATATGTGAAACAGGCGTCACAAAGGGTGAGCTGTCAAGAATGATAACCTTTTGGGCAGCACAAAACATTTCTCTGAATGAATGAGCATTTTGCTAGTTTTTCAGGTGATCGGGCACCTATTTAGAGTGTAAGATTATTGTGAAACAAGCGTTCTTGGGAGCACTCACTAACGATACTCATGCAGTATAAAAGCCCTTTAAATGTGCAGCCGATGCCATAGAAATTGTCAAGTCTGGCGAAATGTATCTATTGTGTATGGACTTTGTTAAAACTTTTGGTTTAGTCCAGAGCTGTAGTCACAACTGTGCAAATTGCTAATGTAAATAACCAACAGACACCAGAGGTAGGGCATTGAAAATCCCTGTGTACCTGCACCATCCCTCTATTCATTTTGTAGTTTTGCTCAGTGGTGACATTGGCTTATTCTTATGTTATCTACAATGGCATCACCAATGAGCCAAGTGACTGGCTGCAGCGGTCATTGACTGTAGTCATTTTTATGGTTCAACCTGTAAACAACCATTGGAGGCAGCAGTGCAGTCAGTTGCTGGAGCTTCAGAGGAACAGACGTGTGAAGTGAACAGCCCCATAGACTATAATAGGAAGACCCTGAGAATGGCTCTGAGAAATACCGAGTCCTTGGGATTCTAGAGGAACTTGTAATGCTTCGTAGAGATGAGCGAGTACTAAAATGCTTGGGTACTCGATGCTCTGGCCGAGCATCCCAAGATACTTGAGTACTCGGCCAGTGCACCGAGCCCAATGTAAGTCAATTAGTGACAGGCTCTGGACCGGATCAGCACACAGAACCGGAGGGCTACTATGCCCTCCGGTCCGGTGTGCAGCCGGACGCAGCTGCCGCTGCTGATGATTCAGGACAGTGGCTCGCAGGGAGCTAGCCGCGGTCCTGAAATAACAGCAGCGTGCAGCCGCCGGTATCCGGTTCCCGGATTGGGGCAATACGGCCCCATAGGCTCCCATGTTAGGGAGCTCCGGATTGCCGAGGATCCGGGGGAATCTGGGAGACGCCAATTTGGGGAGATTTTTCTCCCTGGACACAAACGTTGCAAGCAACGTTTTTGTGTCTGGGAGAAAAATCTGTATTCTCCCGATTTCTTCCAGAGAGATGGAAACCGGCTGGCAAATAGCTGCCATCTGACTCCATCTGGCCCCATAGGATACAATGGGGCCAAAATCCGGTCCGGGGCTGTCTGGTTTACACTGGACAGCCCGGATTGGATCTTGCCCGTGGTGTGAAGGCACCCTAAGGCAACGTGCACATGTTCAGTATTTGGTGAGTTTTTACCTCAGTATTTGTAAAGGCCCCGTCACACACTGTGATATCATTGAAACATCACGGGTTTTCAGTCGTTCTAACGACGTCGTTCAGTGTGACATGTACATACGATTATCGATAATAGGGCAGATCGTTGGTGGGAGGTTTGTGAACCAGAACTGAAGGCCACTTCACACACACAGATATCTGAGTCCAATATCTGAACAGATCTCTGGTTGCAGTGAAATCATGGATACATTGCTCCATTTTGTGGCTGCGTACAACATGGAGCAATGTATCCATGATTTCACTGCAACCAGAGATCTGTTCAGATATTGGACTCAGATATCTGTGTGTGTGAAGTGGCCTTAAGACCATGTGCACACGTTCAGTATTTGGTGAGTTTTTACCTCAGTATTTGTAAGGCCACGTGCACACGTTCAGTATTTGGTGAGTTTTTACCTCAGTATTTGTAAGGCCACATGTACACGTTCAGTATTTGGTGAGTTTTTACCTCAGTATTTGTAAGGCCACATGTACACGTTCAGTATTTGGTGAGTTTTTACCTCAGTATCTGTAAGGCCACATGTACACGTTCAGTATTTGGTGAGTTTTTTACCTCAGTATTTGTAAGGCCACGTGCACACGTTCAGTATTTGGTGAGTTTTTACCTCAGTATTTGTAAGGCCACATGTACACGTTCAGTATTTGGTGAGTTTTTACCTCAGTATCTGTAAGGCCACATGTACACGTTCAGTATTTGGTGAGTTTTTTACCTCAGTATTTGTAAGGCCACGTGCACACGTTCAGTATTTGGTGAGTTTTTACCTCAGTATTTGTAAGGCTACATGTACACGTTCAGTATTTGGTGAGTTTTTACCTATACCTACAAGATGTGTCTGTGAGAAACATGGCGAGAAATTGTGCAAAAAACTGATGTCTAAACAAGGCCTGAGGGTATGTACAGACCATCAGTAAGGGTGGTTTCACACTGGCGAATGCAAACGCAGTGCACCGAACGCAGCCAAACGCTTGCGCACATGCGTTCCTATGTTTAACATGGGAACGCATGTGCCTGCGTTTGGCTGCGTTCGGATGCGCATAATTTGTGTACCCTCCCAACGCAACTTGTTGCATTTTTGTGCGTTCGCGGGCGCTTGTTTTATCTGCAAGTGTCCGCAAGCGCACAAACACGTATTGAAGTCAATGGATCTGCAGTGTCCTCCGCATGACAGCGCAGGAGAACACTGTGGATCACATTGAAATCTCTTAGCGGCGGCCACCGGGAGATCGGCTAGAGCCTCCACTGATCTCCCGCCAGTGTTGGCGCAGGAGATTTAAAGAAACAACTGATCTGACAGCTGTTTAAATCTCCCGCGCCGACACCAATCAGCTGTTTCTTATCTCCTGCACCGATATCACCTATTCGGTATCGGCGCGGGAGATTTTAACAGCTGTCACATTAGCTGTTTCTTCAAATCTCCCGCGCCGCCACCGGCAGTAGATCAGCTGTGGCCGGGAGGAGGAGATCTCCACCGCTGATCTCTGCCTCCCGGCTGCCGCCTAGACAGCTGATTGGCTGGCCGGGTTGCATACTAATGTGAACGCATGCGGAGATTCTCCGCTGCGTTCACATCAGCATGGCCGCGTCTGTGTGCCATACGCATGCAGACACAAACGCCAGTGTGAAACCAGCCTAATAAGCAGCATTTTGGACGAAGTGTATTAGAACAGTGTTCAACAATACAAGCACAGTGGATGGAATTTCTAGAAATGCCATGCCCAGTGTGCTTCTTTTGTACAGTGTTATTTCAGCTGCGGTGCAGGTTGCTGCACTTGTGTTGCATGTTAATTTATTGCTGCAGATTCGGAAGCGATCTCCAGCTGGTGAATGCAGGGAAAAGCCACCCTGCCCCAAACGCAGATCGGGGGTACCAGGGTTGTGAAGTTGGAGTCGGTGTCCATTTTGGGAGGAGAAGGATTAAGGAAAATTGAGGAGTCAGATGTTTGGCTTACCGACTCAACAGCCCTGGTGAGCACAGGGCGGCTGCGATTACGTGCGACTTCCCTCAGGTCCAGAGACATTTGAGTACAACACGCAGTGACTTCGGATCATCTGCACAATCATACAGTCGTAACGTCACTAGCGTGGTCTTAATGTACCGTCACACGGGGCAATTTTACTGGCAATTTGCTGGTTGCAGTGAAATCATGGAAATATTGTTCTATTTTGTTGCCGTGTACAAATGTAACAATGTGTCCATGATTTCACAGCAACCAGCAAATTGCCAGTGAAATTGCATGCAAAATTGCCGCGTGTGACGGTACCTTTATAGTGATCAAGATTCCAGCCCCATAAGATATAGCAGAAAGCAATGGTGGCAACTAATAAAAAGAGAACTACAAGTCCCAGCATCTCCTTCCAAACCTCTACTTAACGTTTATACCGTGTAAGGGCCGCTTCACACTGCGGCGTGATCCAATCCGGTTCTGTCCGGGAGGACCCTGACAGCCGCGGACCGGATCTGCACACAGGACTGGGGAGCTATTATGCTCTCCGGTCCGGTGTGCAGCGCACGCAGTTCCCGCTGCTGATAAGTCAGGACCGCGGGCGCCACGGTCCTGACCTGTCAGCGGCTGCAGCTGCGTGCGCTGCACACCGGACCGGGGGCATAATAGCCCCCCAGTCCTGTGTGCAGATCCGGTCCGCGGCTGTCAGGGTCCTCCCGGACAGAACCGTACCGGATCACGCCGCAGTGTGAAGCGGCCCTTAGCCAGTAGAAACATATTAGAATCTCAGAGTCCTCAGTGGTTGATACCTTTAAAGGTACCTTTACACGCGGCAACTTTTCTAGGAATTTCACTGGCAACTTACTGGTTACAGTGAAATCATGGAGACATTGTTCTATTTGTACACAGCAACAAGATAGAACAATGTGTCCATGATTTCACTGCAACCAGTAAGTTGCCAGTGAAATTCCTAGAAAAGTTGCCGTGTGTAAAGGTACCCTTATGGTTAACTGAAAAGATGGTAAGTGAAGCAAACTTTCGGGACACTATGGACCCTTCATCAGGCTGATAATGACACAAATTCCGAAGACACACACATATATACATAAGCAGGGTAGGATAATGCAGTAAATATGACAGGTGACGTAAAGAAGAGTCAGTCTTGGGAGAAGAGCTGGGAGGTAAAATCTAAATTCCGAGATAAGAGGAACAGACAGAACAATAATACAATGATTAGTGTTGGTGGAGACCTGAAAATTCCTGATACCTGATAAAGCTATAAATCCATGTGAGACAGGTCACTTAACAAGTGTCAAAAGTTAATTGTCCTCAACCTGGGGTTTGTTGGAAGATGTGATAGCCCCAAATGCCCTTTCAATTGGTATAAAAATGCATGAATCCTTGTGAGACATTCAATCCTGTTTTGAATGTGTCAAAGGTCATTATCTATTTGTATTTTCAAATTCTTCTCTTTCTGAGATTTGAAGTTACTTTTTAAAATAAGTAGATTCATGTCTGCTACCTTGTGGTTAGAGCTGCAAAAATTATTTGCTACAGGTAGATCCATATGCCTTTTATTGTGTCCTGTCTCCCCTACGTACATGCCACCTGTTGGACATTTGGTACATATAATTAAATACACCACATTGCTTGTGGTGCAGCTGAAGTTATCTGGGATCTTGTAGTCCTGATCTGTCCCAGGAATCCTTATCTTGTCCGTTGTCATTATAGATGGACTGGTTTTGCACCTGTTCTGGTTGCAGGGAAATGTTCCTGTAGCTGCTGGAGAGGACAGGGCGCTTCTGACAATGATGTTTTTTAAATTCGGAGGTTGTCTAAAACACAAAGAGTGAGGGATCCGGAAATAATGATTTTAGTCGGGCATCTTTTTGTAGGAGTGGTTGCAGTTTCCATTTAGCTCCTCTTAACATCTCCAGATTTGGATTGTAGGTGACTACAAGAGGAACCCGGTTGTTTTCTTCTCTAGTTTTGTAATGTAGGAGATGATTCCTTGATATTCTGGTGGCTCTTGTAATCTGGTTCTCTATTGCTCTTGGATGGTAGCCCTGGTTCAAAAGGTCTTTCTGAGGTCCTCAAGGTGATTGTCTCTTTCTGTTGGAACATATCCGATTGTATTTGAAGGTCTCGCTATACATAAGTGTTTTTTATGTGTTTTGGATGAAAACTGTCCCTGACAATGGACAAGATAAAGATTCCCAGTACAGATGAGGACCACAAGATCCCAGGTAACCAAGTAATGTGGTGTATTTAATTATATGTACCAAATGTCCAACAGGTGGCATGTACATGGGTGAGACAGGGCAAAAATTCAGGACAAGAATGAATTCTCATCGCCACACAATAGGGCCTCTTTTACACATCCCTGCCTCCGGCACGTATGCAGTCCATGCCGACACATGCCGGAGGCATGGACATACGGGGACACATATTCCCCTATGGTCCCATTCACACATCCGTATTTCCTCATGAACCGTGTCGCCATGTGGAGCACATGCGTGTCCGTGTGCTCCACATGGCGACATGTCCATTTTTTTTTTTGCGGAGGTACGGACAGCTTTTGGCTGAAAACGTTCATGCACACGATGTCATCTGTGTGCATGGACCTTGGACAAAAGATACAATCCTAAAAATAAAGAATTTCAAACTCACCTCGCTCCAGTTCCTCTAACGTCTGATGCCACTCATTAGGCTCATGAATGGTCATTTCACTGAGCCTGACAGCGGCCCAGAAGTGAGAGGGACAGCGCCGCTGGAGAGAGGCGAGTATGTAGTGACAGGCTGTCCGTGTGCTATCCACACATCCGTGACACATGGATGTACACCCCACCCCCAAACAGCCTTGTTTCACAAGTCTGTGGTGACACAGATGTGTGAATAAAGCCTAAAAGAAAGGCGTATGGATCTACCAGTAGCAATACATTTATGCAGCTCTAACCACAGGGTAACAGATATTAGTCTGCTCATTTTAAAAAGTAACTTCAAATCTCAGAGAGAGAGAAGAATATGGGAATACAAATTGATGCCCTTTAACACATTCAAAGCAGGATTGAATGTGTCACATGGATTCATGCGTTTTTATATCAGTTAAAAGAGCATTTGGGGACATCACATCTTCCAATAGACCCCAGGTAGAGGACAATGAACTTTTGACACTTCTTAAGTGACCTGTCTCACATGGATTTATAGCTTTCGTTAGGCTGCCTTCACATTAGCGTTTGGCGCCGCAGCGTATGATGCGCATGCGTATCCGCAAGGCAATATGCATGCATACGCAGTCAAACGCACGTTTTTGTTATATGCAAGTGCATACAAAATCCTATTTAAAAACGCAGCGTTTCCTTGCGTATGCATGCGTTTATGCATCCGCATGCGTTTATTCTCATGGGTGGAGAGTGGGCGTCTACCTTTAAACCTTTTCTGGGCATGCGCACTATGCTGTCCGCATGCGTCCCAAAACAAGTCATACGCAATGTGTTGCTTAGCCTTGCGTATCCATAGACAGCAATGCTAATAATATCTGCATGCGGATGGTTGCGGATTTTTCATACTCCAAAAAATGCAACATGCTGCGTCCCGGGTGCGGATGCTGGACACCGGAAGGAGCAGATATCGTCCGCATCCGCACCCGAACGCAGCAAACGCAGGCACCATGCGTTCCTATGTTAAACATAGGAACGCAGTGCGCATGCGTTTGAATGCGTATGGGAACGCGGCATACGCTGCGGCGCCAAACGCTAATGTGAAGGCAGCCTTACTGAGGAATTTTCAGGTTTCCACAGACATATGTATATATGTGTGTGTCATTATCAGCCTGATGAAGGGGCCACAGTGTCCTGAAAGCTTGCTTCACTTACCATCTTCTCAGTTAGCCATTAAAGGGATCAACCACTGAGGACTCTCAGATTGTAATATTTAGTTAACAACAAGGCATAGAAGCCAAGCCTTGTGTATTGGTGCACGGTGTATGGCCGCTAGGTGACTGCTCCAATTATGCCAAGTGTGCAGGGAGTTGTGGTCCCCTGGAGCTGCAGAGGCCCTCTTCTCCAGTGTCCGCAGAGCAGCAGCTCCGGCACAGTGTGCCAGCTCGTCAGTGTGTGCAGCACTTCCTCTGTGACCTCCCTCCGCCGGTTCCTCCTCTCTGTACTTTTCCTGTCTCCTCCCAGGAAGTTTGTAAAGAAAAAATTATAGGAAACCGAAGGGAAACGTCCCTGAAAACGGCGAAGTTGGGAGCGTTACCGAGGAGCCACAAAAAGAGGCGGGAGCCGGGGCTGCACGGCGGAGACATGACGGTGAGACAGGCACGGGGTGCAGCACCGGAACGGGGGACACAGGGCAGGACCGAGGGGGGACACAGGGCAGGACCGAGGGGAGACACAAGGCAGGACCGGGGGGAGACACAGGGCAGGACCGAGGGAGACACAGGGCAGGACCGAGGGGTGGACACAGGGTAGGACCGAGGGGAGACACCGGGTAGGACCGGGGGAGACGCAGGGCAGGACCGGGGGGGTGGACACAGGGTAGGACCGAGGGGAGACACCGGGTAGGACCGGGGGGGTGGACACAGGGCAGGACCGAGGGGAGACACAGGGCAGGACCGGGGGGGTGGACACAGGGTAGGACCGAGGGGAGACACCGGGTAGGACCGGGGGAGACGCAGGGCAGGACCGGGGGGGTGGACACAGGGTAGGACCGAGGGGAGACACCGGGTAGGACCGGGGGAGACGCAGGGCAGGACCGGGGGGGTGGACACAGGGTAGGACCGAGGGGAGACACCGGTAGGACCGGGGGAGACACAGGGCAGGACCGAGGGGAGACACAGGGCAGGACCGAGGGGAGACACAGGGCAGGACCGAGGGAGACACAGGGCAGGACCGAGGGGAGACACAGGGCAGGACCGAGGGGAGACACAGGGCAGGACCGGGGGGGTGGACACAGGGCAGGACCGGGGGGGGTGGACACAGGGTAGGACCGAGGGGAGACACAGGGCAGGACCGAGGGGAGACACAGGGCAGGACCGGGGGGAAACACAGGGCAGGACCGGGCGGAGACACAGGGCAGGACCGGGCGGAGACACAGGGCAGGACGTTACACCTGGGCTACTCATTGCCCCTGCTGCCCTTGCCTTTTCCCCTTTGGCCCCTGCTGCCCTTGCCTTTTCCCCTTTTCCCCTTTGGCCCCTGCTGCCCTTGCCTTTTCCCCTTTGGCCCCTGCTGCCCTTGCCTTTTCCCCTTTGGCCCCTGCTGCCCTTGCCTTTTCCCCTTTGGCAACTGCTGCCCTTGCCTTTTCCCCTTTGGCCCCTGCTGCCCTTGCCTTTTCCCCTTTGGCCCCTGCTGCCCTTGCCTTTTCCCCTTTGGCCCCTGCTGCCCTTGCCTTTTCCCCTTTGGCCCCTGCTGCCCTTGCCTTTTCCCCTTTGGCCCCTGCTGCCCTTGCCTTTTCCCCTTTGCCCCCTGCTGCCCTTGCCTTTTCCCCTTTGCCCCCTGCTGCCCTTGCCTTTTCCCCTTTGGCCCCTGCTGCCCTTGCCTTTTCCCCTTTGGCCCCTGCTGCCCTTGCCTTTTCCCCTTTGGCCCCTGCTGCCCTTGCCTTTTCCCCTTTGCCCCCTGCTGCCCTTGCCTTTTCCCCTTTGGCCCCTGCTGCCCTTGCCTTTTCCCCTTTGGCCCCTGCTGCCCTTGCCTTTTCCCCTTTGGCCCCTGCTGCCCTTGCCTTTTCCCCTTTGGCCCCTGCTGCCCTTGCCTTTTCCCCTTTTCCCCTTTGGCCCCTGCTGCCCTTGCCTTTTCCCCTTTGGCCCCTGCTGCCCTTGCCTTTTCCCCTTTGGCCCCTGCAGCCCTTGCCTTTTCCCCTTTGGCCCCTGCTGCCCTTGCCTTTTCCCCTTTGGCCCCTGCTGCCCTTGCCTTTTTCCTTATGGCTCCTTACCTTACTGCCCCGGTGCTAGTTGGGGGCCCAGTTGAAGATTTGGCTTCATATTAGAAGTCCTGCAGCCGCTATAGTGATGGACATGTTGTCATGATACACACATGATTACTGGGGTTGTCCAATGTCAGAAACCCTCTGTCTCTGGCTGCAGTTTGCTATAAGACCACCATACTGCGTTTTACTCAGTGTTCAGCTGCTGTTGTCTGTGATTGTCTGCAGCGCTGACATCCTGTGGACAGCACAGCCGCCCATCAGTGAGTTCAGCGGTTCTGTCCAAGATGACTGCGCACCCTGAGCTCACTGACCGGCTGCCTGAGCTGTCCCAAAGTGTCATCACTGGATACCAGGAGCAATCCTGGACCTGGGGAGGGTGAGTAATGCGCCTCAGGGTCAGCAATGTTCAAAAGGGGCTCAACCCTCTCCGCAGTGGCTGCGCTACATTTACCAGCCTGACAGGAGAGTACAGCACTGTTGGGTGGTAGAGGATTTCACCATGACACTGCTGTATTGCTATGTTGATTTGTGTCTCGTGACATTTTCCTGGCTACACCGTGACCATACTCCCTTACTGTTGTGGGGTATTGGTGCCATTGTTCAGTTATTGGTGGCACATTTGGTTTTGTGGCTCTGACTGTGAGCACAGCGGACCACACACTACTAATGTTGGCCGGGAGCTAGTGCACACAGGAGATATTTGGTCTGTATGGAATAAAATGGCAGCATTCATTGTGATTTTACAGACCAGATTAGTGCATATGAATAATGGTCAGCGCCTGCACCCACCCGCTGTCTGCCCGAGCACACGGACACTGTCATGTGCACTGTGTGTGAATGTGGCTGGTCAGCAAAATTCAGTGCTGGTCTGAACTTAGCCTTAGGTTTTGTGCACTGACTGCATCCGAGAACAGGAGGACTTGCTGTTTTCCCCATCAAAATGAATGACTTTATTATAAATGACTGGGTTCTTCTGGGGACTGGTGCTGTTCATTCAAGGACTGATCAGGCTGAGACTTCTGTAAACTGACGTCAGCCGTACATATTTTTTTTGATGGGGGATGAGGCGTTTTGGGAGGAAATGCTGCAACCTTCACTGATCTGACACTTCCTAGAAGTCAATAAACTTTCACAATGTCAGGATTTAAAGTATGTGCTGTTTCTAGAGTCATGGCCTTTAACCTGTTGCTCATCTTAAAATCTAACTATAACTCTCAGCATATACGGTAGGGAGCTTATTGCGGTGAGCCACAGGCTGCAGATTGCCATTACAGAGGGTAGGTAACAATAGATCCGGCATCTGCCATGTGGGGCACCATGGACATCAGCGACTGGGTCCTGAATATCAGGTGGCCACTGTTTTCCCAGCAAAATCAGCCATTTGTCAGGGGTCTCGGCAGACTCTTATTAATATCATTGTCTGTGATGAAACAACCCGTTAAAATAATTTGGGGAAAGACTAATCTAAAATTACAGGCAGTCATCTATTTGGGAGCAGTTTATGTGAAAGGGAATCTGTCAGCAGGTTTTTGCTTTGTAAACTGAAGACTGAATGGTGTAAGGGTTAAAAAACAAAAATCAACTGTGCTTCTCTTATCAGGGTCTGTTTTTGTTTAGCAGCAATGTTTGTTTTAGCTTCAGGTAGGGCTGGGCGATTTTGGGAAAAATCTAAATCTCGATTTTATTTAAACCTATGGACGATTTTCGATTTAAATCTCGATTTTTTTTTCTTTTTTTTTTTTTTTTTTTTTTTTGCTTTTCTTTGATGAATAAAGAGAAAAAAACTGAACGGAGCAGGTTCCCCAGGTATATAATCTATGAGGGGGAGGGGATATAGGACCCAGGTATAGAATATATGAGGTGATATAGGACACAGGTATATAATCTGTAAGGAGGGCGATGGGATATAGGACCCAGCAGGTATAGAATATATAAGGAGGGGGGGGGGGGATACAGGACCCAGGTATATAATCACAGCAGCACAGGGGCTACGCAGCACTGTGCGTACACAGCAGCACAGGGGCTACGCAGCACTGTGCGTACACAGCAGCACAGGGGCTACGCAGCACTGTGCGTACACAGCAGCACAGGGGCTACGCAGCACTGTGCGTACACAGCAGCACAGGGGCTACGCAGCACTGTGCGTACACAGCAGCACAGGGGCTACGCAGCACTGTGCGTACACAGCAGCACAGGGGCTACGCAGCACTGTGCGTACACAGCAGCACAGGGGCTACGCAGCACTGTGCGTACACAGCAGCACAGGGGCTACGCAGCACTGTGCGTACACAGCAGCACAGGGGCTACGCAGCACTGTGCGTACACAGCAGCACAGGGGCTACGCAGCACTGTGCGTACACAGCAGCACAGGGGCTACGCAGCACTGTGCGTACACAGCAGCACAGGGGCTACGCAGCACTGTGCGTACACAGCAGCACAGGGGCTACGCAGCACTGTGCGTACACAGCAGCACAGGGGCTACGCAGCACTGTGCGTACACAGCAGCACAGGGGCTACGCAGCACTGTGCGTACACAGCAGCACAGGGGCTACGCAGCACTGTGCGTACACAGCAGCACAGGGGCTACGCAGCACTGTGCGTACACAGCAGCACAGGGGCTACGCAGCACTGTGCGTACACAGCAGCACAGGGGCTACGCAGCACTGTGCGTACACAGCAGCACAGGGGCTACGCAGCACTGTGCGTACACAGCAGCACAGCGGATATGCAGCACTGTGCACACAGCAGCACAGCGGATACGCAGCACTGTGCACACAGCAGCACAGCGGATACGCAGCACTGTGCACACAGCAGCACAGCGGATACGCAGCACTGTGCACACAGCAGCACAGCGGATACGCAGCACTGTGCACACAGCAGCACAGCGGATACGCAGCACTGTGCACACAGCAGCACAGAGGATACTCAGCACTGTGTACACAGCAGCACACTGTAACCATGACAATGTAATAGAAAACTATATTACCAGGCTCTACCATTTCTAAACTACAAGAAACTCATTCATTCTCTTGTGGCCTCAGGCTCTGTTTATTGGTCAGTGGTGCCGTTTTTGTGTCTACTGCAGACTTTACACCTTTCTGTATCTTGCAGCACAACAATGTTTTTTTTGCTATCAGAACTACGAATCCCAGGATGCCTTGCGGTCGGCAGTCACATGACTGGTCCAGGCCCGCAGTGCTTACCTTCTCCAGCAGCACTCTTATGAGCTGCTCATGACTGCGCCGAGCCTCTCTGCCCTGCCGGACATAAGCCGGAGACACGAGCTGCACTCCCGCGCTGAAGCTGTCCCCGTTCATGGCCGGTAACGGGAGTCCACAAACAGAGCCCTGACATGCAACATGACTCAGCCACGATTCAGTCCCGCCCATAATTGTAATTCTGACCAATCAGAGACGAAATTGAGAGAGCAAATCAGATTCTGTGTCAGCCCTGCGCACTGCCGCGAACGCGCTCGCATTAAGCCGCCCGGATCTTCTAAACAGCGGTCCGGCCGCCATTTTTAATCGAATTTAACGATTTGGACTAAAACCAAATCGTGGCCACAGCAGGGGGGCGAATTAATCGAATTAATTCGATTAATCGCCCAGCCCTAGCTTCAGGAGATTATCATCGCCTGGCTGAGTCAGCTATAAGTCAGATAGTCAGACACACCCCTTCCCCTCTGATTGGCTGTTAACTGTCTATAGACATTTGCACATAGAGAGCCTGGTGTGGACGGTGGCAGCTTTCTGAGCTCTGCAACATTGCTAAATCTTAAAACTAAGTGATACACCGTTGGTCTCAGGGTCTCTTAGCCTACATCATGCTGCTCTCAGATCAAGTAGCAAAAACCTGCTAACAGATTCCTTCTAAGAGCAGTTCCTCCATTTTTCTTCCTGTCTGTATACTCTATAGCTTTGAGTATTTGAAGGTGGACAGTGCTCCGCTCAGGCCTTCTTTGCCATTGTTCTCATAATTGCTGGGGTCCCTGTATAAATATTTAACATTGCCATATGATACTCAACAGGACCCCTTTTATAATGCTGTTCTCATCTTTCTAAATGGGTTGGTCTCGTTAGGACTTATAAGGGTATGTGCACACTGGTCGGTTTAGTGCAGGTTTAGCAGCGGAAACCGGCGGTCGGTTTCCATGAGTTTTATGTAAATTTATGTTAATCCAAAAGCGGCTTTTGGGTTAACATTAAAACCTATGGAAACCGACACCCGGTGTGCACACACCGGCGGTTTACACATGCTCATCTGTTGCTAAACCGCTGGATTCCCAGCGGGTTAGCAACGAATGTGCATGTTCTATAAACCGGCCGGTTCTGCAGCGGCTGCAAGCAGAATCATGTGCTGCTTCCAGCCGCTGCATGACTGCCGCCGCTAACCCGCTGTGGACCCGCCCAGCACCCGCCCGTCACCCGCCGCACATACCCGCCAGGAAGCCGGTGGACGGCTGCAGAGCTTCCTGGCGGGTCCGCCCAGCCGCCGCCGACCCTAACCCGCCTACCAGTGTGCACATACCCTAAATGTACCGTATGCAACTTTCTAAATTCCTTTCCTGTATCAGTTTGCCTCCATTCTCCCAGTATATATCCTATTGCGCTTCTGCCTACAGACAATGATTTAGGAGCAGTGGCCATGACTATGGGGTCGGTAAGGGCCCTTTCACATCAGCGTTTTTCGTAAATCGCGGCAGATGCGGTGAAAAAACCGCATCTGCCGCGTTTGCCGCATAACCGTTCCACTTGCGGCACGGTTGCGTTTTTTTCCATAGGAAGTATAGGGGGACTTGCGGCAGATGCGGCAAGTGCGGTATTGCACTTGCGGCAGGTGCGGCAGAGAAAAAAACCGCGGCTGACCGCGGTTTTTTTTCGCTGCCGCACCTGCCGCAAGTGCAATACCGCACTTGCCGCATCTGCCGCAAGTCCCCCTATACTTCCTATGGAAAAAACCGCAACCGTGCCGCAAGTGGAACCGTTATGCGGCAAACGCGGCAGATGCGGTTTTTTCACCGCATCTGCCGCGAATTACGAAAAACGCTGATGTGAAAGGGCCCTAAGCCAAACCTCTGACTCCTTAATTTCTTTGACTCCGACTCCCTCATACATGGCTCATGTTTAAGTGATAAATTTATTGTAGTACAATGGTAACATCAGGCTTTTAATCATTATTATGATACAATAATCAAGCTATTTAGATAGAACATAATAATTATATTCAGCACATTCTGCATTGAACTACTGTAGTCAATTTATTTTATATTTTAGGAGTCAGAGTTGGTCTATTTTCTGTCCAACTCCACCAAAATGAACACGGACTCCACAGCCCTGGCGATGGCCTGACTTGTTCTTTTTCTACCCAGCTGTTTACTTCTGAGGCTGGCCAGGACTTGGGCCATGTAGTTCGCTACTTGACGCAGACTGACCTCGGGCTATGTTGTTTGCTATATGACACAGACTGACCTTGGGCTATGTTGTTCGCTACTTGATGCAGACTGACCTCGGGCTATGTTGTTCGCTACTTGATGCAGACTGACCTCGGGCTATGTTGTTCGCTACTTGATGCAGACTGACCTCGGGCTATGTTGTTCGCTACTTGACGCAGACTGACCTCGGGCTATGTTGTTCGCTACTTGACGCAGACTGACCTCGGGCTATGTTGTTCGCTACTTGACGCAGACTGACCTCGGGCTATGTTGTTCGCTACTTGACGCAGACTGACCTTGGGCTATGTTGTTTGCTATATGACACAGACTGACCTTGGGCTATGTTGTTCGCTACTTGATGCAGACTGACCTCGGGCTATGTTGTTCGCTACTTGATGCAGACTGACCTCGGGCTATGTTGTTCGCTACTTGATGCAGACTGACCTTGGGCTATGTTGTTCGCTACTTGACGCAGACTGACCTTGGACTATGTTGTTCGCTACTTCACGCAGACTGACCTTGGGCTATGTTCGCTATATGACGCAGACTGACCTTGGGCTATGTTGTTCGCTATATGACGCAGACTGACCTTGGGCTATGTTGTTCGCTACTTGACATCCCCATATTAAACCCCAAAGTAAATAAAAATATTTTCAGTTTCCTCCTGGAGCGGCACTGATGCTCCTCACTCAGTCCTGTGCCCACTGCTGGTGGTGTCTTGATATAAATTGCTACTAGTGGTTGGCTGCAGCCTGCAACTCTCCATCCAAGTGGAAGAAATACTGTTTTTTTTTTTTTTTTTTTTTTTTAACTTTTTCTGACTTAGGGCGGCGTGATCTGGTCCGGGATGACCCAGACAGCCGCGGACCGGATCAGCACACAGGACTGGGGGTCTATTATGCTCCGCGGTCCTGACCTGTCAGCGGCTGTAGCTGCGTGCGCTGCACACCAGACCGGGGGCATATCTGCCCCCCAGTCCTGTGTGCAGATCCAGTCCGCAGCTGTCTGGGTCATCCCGGACAGAACCGGACCGGATCACGCCGCAGTGTGAAGCCGCCCTAAAAAAGTTTAATTGGTATCAAAAGATGTGCAAAAAAAATTTTGGAAATGATAATAACTTTATATAGCAACAAAGGCTCGAGAATATTTGAAAAAAAAAAAAAGATTTTTGAAAAGTTGCAAATGATAAGTCGGGCAAAAAAGTCTGATAAGCCTTAGGCTACGTTCACACATTGTGCATTTTTGAGCACTTGTTTGAGCGCGCTTTTTAAAAATGCGTACTGTGCCTTGTGAATGGGAAATTCACTTTGCCGTACAGACACAGCGTAAAATTACGCCGCGCTTTTATGGGAGAAAGCACGGGCGTAAAAAGAATTGACATGTCAATTCTTTACGCAGCAGCGCCGGCTCTTTCTCCCATGGGGGCCCATTATCCCCGCTGGAATTGCACATCACCATTCAGACGATGCGCAATTCCAGCGGGAATACGCGGGCACTGATGTCACACGGGAGGAACAATCCTGTTCCTCCTCCCCTGTGTGACATCTGTCACAGCCCATTTGGGTTTCGCAGTGTATTAATATACACTGCGAAACCCAAATTAAACTAAGGCAAATGTGTGAAAAATAATAAAGAATGAATACTTACCTCTCCACCGGGTGTTCCAGTTACTGGGAGCTGAGAGAGGAACACAGGTACTGTCCTTCCAAGAACTATCATCGCTGATTGGCCGCTCACGGTCATGTGATATGCGCGTCATAGCGCGTGACATATCACATGACCGTAGGCGGCCAATCGGCGATTTTGCCAGGCCCTGGAAGGTCGATACCTGTGGACCTCCAACCCGGCGGAGGGTAAGTATTCACTCTTTATTATTTTTAACACATTTGCCTTTGTTAATTTGGGTTTCGCAATGTATGTTAACCCCTTAGTGACGAAGAAATTTGTCATTTTTCATTTTCGTTTTTTCGCTCCTTGGCTTCCAAGAGCTATAATGTTTTTATTTTTCTGTCGAAACAGACATATGACGGCTTGTTTTTTGCGGGACGAGTTGTACTTTCAGATGCAATAATTTGTTTTACCATATAGTGTACAGGGAAATTGCAAAAAAATTCTAAATGCAGTGAAATTGCAAAAAAAGTGCAATAAGACGTTTGTTTTTTGGGTTTTGTAGTCGCCGTGTTCACTATATGGTAAAACCGACGTGACCGTGTGATGCCTCGGGTCAGTACGAGTTTGTAGATACCAAACATGTATACCTTTACTGGTATCTAGGTGGTGGGAAAAAAATTCAAAAGCATGAAAAAAAAACCATTGCACTTTTTGTGCCATGTTCTGCGACCCGTAGCGTTTTCATTTTTCGGGATCTGGGGCTGGGTGATGGCTTATTTTTTGCGTCTCGAGCTGACGTTTTTAATGATACCATACTTGGGTGGATGCGCTGTTTTGATCGCCCGTTATTGCATTTTTTAGCATTGTTGCAGTGATGAAAAAAACGTAATTTTGGCGTTTGAACCATTTTTTGCACTATGCAGTTTACGGATCTCATTATTTGATTATTTATATTGATAGATCAGGCGATTCTGAACGCGGCGATACCAAATATGTGTTTTTTTTTTTTTTTTTTTTTTTTTTTTTCCAACTTTGTAAAAACTTTATTTGGTTATTGATTCTTACTTTTACACAGCCCCTGTGAGAGGCATGCAGCTGCACAGTCCGATCGCTTCTGACACATACAGAGGAGCTGCAGCTCCTCTGTATGTGTCAGAATCGCGGACCTGTTGTGGTTGGCAGCCCCTGCCAACCACAACCCGGAAATGCTCCATGACAGGTTCCAGGGTCAAGCCAGGACCCTGGCCTGTGACATCAGCACGGGAGATTCCGCGATACTATCGCGAGATCTCCCCTGGAGCCCGGTAAGCGCGCGCTGCCGGCTCCCTTAGATCCCGCTCTCAGATATTGAGGGCGAGATCTAAGGGGTTAACAGCACCTATCGGATGGCGGGACCGATCGGTGCTGTTAGACTGACATCTCAGCTAGTGAGATCAGCTGAGATGTCGGAGGTTTGAAGTGAGCTCCACGCCGGAGCTCACTTCAAACACCGGGTAATGACAGCCGACGTCTAGAGACGTACGGCTGTCGTTAAGAGGTTAATACACTACGAAATCCAAAAGGGTCTGGCACACATGTCACACAGGGGAGGATTGTTCCTCCCCTGTGTGACATCACTTCTCCCCTGCGCTTTAGGAGGAGAAGTGAGCCCGTAATACACCGCATTTTTTTTAAATTTTTTTACGGGGCTTTTTTGCGCAGGTGCAAAACGCTGAAAAAAGTGCTCGAGCAAAAAACGCTATGTGTGAACGTAGTCTTAGGCTACATTCCCACAGGCCATTTTGCATCCATATTTGTGATCAGTTCTTTGCAGTGCAATGCACAAAATGGATCACTCAAATGAATTCCCAGCCAAGTCAGTGGGTTTTCATTTTTTGCCATTCAAGCTGCACTTTTACAGTGATCCAATTTTTCACTTTCTGAGGGCTCCTTTTTATGAATGAGCACGTTAGTTTCTGTGGCGTTTTTCTGATCTGATTTTCCTGTAGGAGCCATTGTAAATGAAGGGAAAAAAAAAAAAAAAAACTGATAAGAAACAGATAATCCGTTTTTTTTTTTTTTTTTTTCTGCTTTTTGGAGAGCTCCTGTTTTGCAGCCAAAAACGCACCAGAACAGAAAATAAAAAAAAAAGGTGTGTCTGCATGTAGCCTGAAGCTGGCGTCATACGCAGCAACCAAAGCTGCGATGTCGGAAGTGATGCGCTGGTGCGCGCTTGCTTCCGACATCGCATCCTTGGTGTCACACGGCAGGATGTTGCCGGTGACGCCGCAGCAATGCGGGCGGAGCCATCGCTCGCTGGGCTGGGATCAGCCCAGCGAGCGATCTGCCGCAATACTGCAGTATAGGCTGGATCGCCGCCAACATCGCTATTGCAGTGTCAGACGGTGCGATCCAGCCTAATCGCTGGTTGCAGATTGACAGGTTTACCTTCATGCTGGTAAACCTGTCAACCTGCGACCAGCGATACAGTTGCGTCGCGCTGTTACACCGCACGACGCACTTGCGATATCGTGAACGACATCACTGATTCGTCACTTTTCAGCGATGTCGCTCACGATATTGATGTGGGTGACGCCGCCTTTAGTCCCAACCACAATGGCAAAAGATGCAATTGAAAAGATAATTTTGGTGCTAGTAAATATGAACAGGTGCAAAACAATGATGAATCAGCCCCATTGATGGTTGTTTTCAGACAATGAACGCCAGACCAGTGCACAGAACGTGACTGTTCATCATTTGTGTCCATATCCAGCATGAGACAACTAATGTGGAAGTGAACCCGAAGGCCCTGTGCACACACAGTGCATTTTTATCGTGCTTTTTTATGCATGTTTGAGTGCAGATTTATGATATATTGCAAGCAAATCCGTATGCCAACAAAGTGAATGAGAATCCTGAAGTTTTGTGCATATGCTGTTTTCTCCTTCGCCTCATTGGGGGACACAGACCGTGGGTGTTATGCTGCTGTCCACTAGGAGGCGACACTAAGCAGAATCTGCAAAAGAGTAACAGTGACTCCTCCTCTGCAGCATACACCCCTGGAACAGGCATTGCCTCACCAGTTTTTGCTTAGTGTCTTAGGAGAGCACACACAAATTTCCTCTCTTCGTTCGATCTCTTGGATTCGAAGAAAAGTGGGCCCGGAGCGGCCCCCGGCATACTCCCTCCTCTCACCACCTTGTGGGCTGCAGAGCTGAGGTTGAGATTTTCCATTTTATAAATTTTATATGCCGTTCCTCCTTGTCCATCCCCCCTTGGGGTTTTGGATTAAGTAGAGATACACACGGACCTCCATGAATCCTCATGCGTCCGTCCTCCTTCTCCAGCCCCTGTGGGTACCTGGCTAGAAGTTGAGAGGCCCCAGCCACCCTGAGGTCGAGAATAGACCCGGACCTCCCTCAGGATAGGGGCTATAGATCCATCCATGATGTCGAGAACAGCATCCCGCTGCCCAGGACCTCCATCTGGATGTGGATAGAAGGATTCCTCCCTAATGGTATTAGGTGGAGGCAGCACCAGGTACAGGCCCTATCTGGGCTACAATCCCTACACCTACAGAGCCACAGCTAGTACTGCGGACTCAGGGACCTTTGAGGGAAAATGGGGTGTAATATGGGTCCCCCCCAACCCCCCCGGTAGTACTGCGGACTCTGGGATCTCAGCAGTGACATGGGGTATAATATGGGCTCCCCCCAACCTCCCCTGCTATTTTAGCAGGGACAGGGACTGCGGCAGTACCAATGCCTTCACAATACCATGGGCCAGAAGCCCCTACGCTCCCTGCAAGGCCTCAGGCAGGGAGGCAGCCTGGTCCCCGGCGCAAAGACTAGGAGGCATCCGCCACGCAGGATGCAGCTCCTTCCAGCTTCCCATGCTGCCAGTTACCTGGGGCCCTGGGGCAGCAGACACATACCGGCAGCAGAACGCAGGAGTTACAGCCTTCCGGACCTCCTGCTGGTCACAGCGCGGCAGGGCTCAGGCGTTTCGGCGGGGTCCGGGTGTTTTTTCGGCCCCCTCCTGGACCTCCGCGCCGGCCCGGAGCCATTTGCGGCATGGGGTTTCTAATTTAGGCCGCGGCTTCGGCCTAGTGTGAAGCCGCCGCCTATTGCCCGCCCCCGGCCCGCCTTTCCGGATGACGCGGATAGCGTCATAGCAGGGGCGGACCGGACAGCAGCCTCATCATAACGGGGGCGGGACAGCTGTTTCTGGCGCCTCTCGTTCTCTGCGAGAGCTGCTGCGCGCGCTTCAGGGCTGGAACGCCCCCTCTACAGGCAGTGGCGGCCATTGTCTTCAGGAGGGCACTGTTAGATGCAGTGCACGTTCATCCATAGCGGTGGTGCCCTGCTACAGTCACACAAATAAAGGGGATTTGGCAGGGCTCTCTATAGGCTCTATCTAGCAGCAGGACACTACATGCATAGAAGCTCTGTCTTTCATAGAGCTTCCTCCCTGCTGCAGCTGAAAGGTTTTAAGACAATCTGCACAGCTAGTGCATTATTGTTTGGGATTTTGAGTACCTCAGCAGGGTTTAACCCCTGCGTCAGTCATCAGGCACAGTCCGCATAATATTATCAGGTTTTCAGCAACGCTTCCCCTGCAGCAGCCCTCATGTAGTGCAGTCGCAGCCTGGTGTCAAGTGTCCTAGAAGTGCCACCTAGCAGCCTTCACCCAAGAGTATAAGGCTGCCCACAGGGACTCTGGAACATACAATCGAGCTATGCTGTGTTCCAGTCACCAGTAGCAATGGCAGGACATCCAGCAGTACTATATCCCACTGCACCTGGTCCGCTTATCTCCGCCATGAATGGTACCATAGGCTACGAGAGGCAGTGCAATAACGTGTTGTGATTTAGAGGTTATATAAAAAAAAAAAAAAAAAAATTGTCAGCATTCAGCACGGTAACTGAGCTAGTCAAATGCAGGTTATTGTCGGCCCACCTAAGGCTACAATTAATGGTCTGCCTTTAGGTACGCATCTGCATTTCACATTTACATGTGTATCTTGCAGTTCACTTCATGGCCGCCGATCTTGCGCTGGCGACCCAGGCAGCTCGGGTTGTGTCCTCTGCACTATCTGAATCGTAAACCCTGGACGCTACCAATTTTCCTGCGATAATTGTGCCCTCTACCATCGCTAGTAGATTGCCATCTGGTTACGTGAATGGGAAGCGAAAGTCCTCATGTGGAGGCCATCACATTTCCTCAATGCCTCTAGATGCCTGTGCGGAGAAGTACGGGTCAAGATTAACCATCAGGCGCTAAGACAGATGAAGCGCTTCCCATATCCAGGACACATCAAGACTGCCCTTATCACCACCGGTATAACAAATTCCAGTCATTGGAATCGTTAGGAAGGGTCTGAGATATCTCATTCTCCCAAAGATCGGTCATCACGCAAAGACCTCTTTAGTGATAGACTTACTGCAGGTTTAGCTAATAGGTTTTTTTCTCGGGCCCCACTATTGAAAACCTCATTGGAGGCTCATATATCCTACAACTATCTAGCAATTGTTAAACTTTCCGCGAATGTTTGCCAGTTCATCTACAGGTATCTGGAATCTAGGTACCATGCACCCCTCGATCCCCTCTGTTGGGGACTCGGGCCAAAAATTGTGTCCGCACAAGTATACCCGGATCCCATCCACACATCTCAAATAAAAAGCTGTCAATCTCATCACTATACCTATATTAGGTATTTCACTTGACAATATCACGCACAGGTCCTCGGCTCCGCCCGCTTCAACACTGGACCTCACAGTCCCGCGACTGCACTATCCCAATCGATGGGCCCTACGGCCCTCAGCGGGGCGGTGCCATAATCTTCTCCCGTGCAGTCAGTCTTCTCGACTTAGTAGTCAGGAGTGAATACTATAAGATCAATAGCTCATAAATGCAGCCCGAGGTTGGAAATGGCTATAATGCGTTCCTACAGTCTCTCAGTTATGGACATCTTACTCCTAAATGCATTATTTTAGGAGTCTGAGTACACGGTCCCTGGGCACGTTAAGAGGTACCGGTTTACAGATTACCCTCATGGGGCAAAAACCAATTGTAAGGCATAGGTTAAACGAACTGCTAGAGTCCCAGCTCTGCTGTGTATTCCTGAAGGCCACACTTTGCAGCATCACATTTGCAGTCTCAGCCATATCGGGTTTTCCCTGACAGCCCTCTGATCCTTCGTTTGGAAATCCACAGTCTCCAGCAATTTCCTCAATCCTTCAGAGCGGCTATAAAAGCCCTACACAGGGTAGTAACAACATGGCAAGCAGTTCCATAGGTGCAGCTGCACCTACTGCCGATTCAACTATCCACGCTCACACATGGTCCAGGAACAAGATATGGAGTGATGTACTCCCATCACAAGGTACAGGCCAGTAGTTCCGTTCACGCCTGTAGGCGTCCCTCGGTCTACGAACATTCGGCCAGTATCTCTGGTACTGAAATCGTTCAGTCACCTTCTGACAGTTGGACTTATTGAATACAGTCGGACTACGCCACAGTTGTAGCATATGTCAACCGCCTGGATGGAAAACTCAGTCTCCAAGTGATGACAAATAATCGTCACACCCCTCACCGGGTGGAATTCCGCAATACGGTTCTGGCAGCGGTGCTCATACCAGGCTAGCTCGTCAACAGATGAACTCCGGAATGCGTTCCTTGCATCCAGATGCCCCTGTCAAGGCTGCCAGCACCAGGAAACGACAAAGGTGGTCCTGACGGCCTCACGCCTCATGCTAAGGTTCCATTTTTTTTCTAGTAGGTCCTAGGTTCAGCCGCCATAGGACAGAGGTACTAGTCCAAGATGGACCTGTTTTTTTCTGTCTTCCCTATATTCTTTTCCACTATCAGAATAGTGCGGAGGGTTAAAAAGGAATGTCACTGGATCATCCCTGTGTTCTCAAGCGGGCCCAGATGCATTTGGATGCAAGATCGTCCAATCCATACCGGCAGTACTAGGACGACTAACACAGTCCAGACCTGCTCTCTCAGGACCAGTTCTCCCTCGGAATTTCTCAACTCTGACGTTCGTGGCATAACCTTGACGCCTGGAATCTACACCAAGAGTTTTATTCCCTGAATATTGTAGTGACCACAGTCACAGCAAGTATACCAACCTTCTCGACTATATACCTCGCGGGCGATCGGTTTGTTTATCTTTAGTTCCAAGCACACATATGGGTCATTTTCCTTGACCCTATTTCATACCAAGAACTTTTCTTTTCTTACACTCAGACCTAGACTCAGGTCTGCCTTTGAGATATCTCACACAGCAGGTTTTCAGCCTGTTTTACTTTGTTGCAAGAACTTCTTGTCACCAGGTCTCCATGAAAACCCTTTTATTCAATGGGTCTCCTTTTTAAGGTCTTCACTATTGCCGTGATATCGGTTCTTCGTCCTCTCGGCTCTATAACAGCCACCTTTTTGGCCTCTAGGGGATTTTACCCTTAGCATTTTCATCCAGAAAGTAATATGTTTAGGTGGCAACTCAGCGCTCTCATGTAAACCATCTTGTCTGGTCCTCTACATGAACAAGACTGTCCTACAGTGATACATCCTGCTTCTCAGACGGTATACTCCTTCCACCTCAATGAGTGTGTCTCTGCCATCGCTGAACGGCCGTAGAGAACCTACATAGGCAGGATTTTGTCAAGTCCTTACGCATCTAAGCATCCAGGACCAATGCCTCTTCAAGAGGTCGGATTCCCCGTTTTTCCTTATTCCAGGAGGAAGAAATAATCACTTATCAGCATATAAGGCTCCTTTGAGCTAGTAGATTAGTCTAACCAATCAAGACGCTTATAACATAGAAGCCTCATTCATTCCCGCAGTGTTACAGCACCTTCGATTACGGCCATGAGGGCTCCTTAGGCCGTTCGACACCAAGTGTCGCCATAATGAGTGTATAGACAGCCAAAGAAGTTGGCTTACGCACATACTCAATTCTCTACAGGGCTTACACTCATCCCTCGACAATGCAGGTCTGGGTAGACGTGCGCTACAGGCGACAGCAGCACGCTTGTAGGTGCATAGTTCCTCACTGACCAATTTCAGTGTGGCTAGTTTCATTACTTTTTCCCACCCAGGGACTGCTTTAGGACGTCCCACAGTCTGTGTCCCCCAATGAGGCGAAGGAGAAAAGGAGATTTTTGTGTACTCACCGTAAAATCCTTTTCTCTTAGCCTCTAATTGGGGGACACAGCACCCACCCTGGTTTTATTGTGGGTTCTGTTTCACAGTTCTTAGTAGCTTTTTAGCTGTTATATGGTTGACATTGTTCCACAGTTCTTACGCAGTTTTCAGCTGTTAACATGTTGACTCATGTTTGCATTGATCATGTTTTAACTGTCGAATGCTTGAACTTGGCCTGTTTTTCGTCACAGGCCTTGTAGTATTGTGGGCCTGTCTAGTGACAGGTCGTGTTATACATTATTGTTCTGTCGATTCTTCATGGGTTGCGCACGTGCCTGTGTAGTCACAGGTTTTGTTGTCGTAATATTACTTCTAATACCCCGTGATTAACTTGTTAGTTATATCTGTCTACACAGGTTCCTGTGTGGTTACGGGCTCTATCTTTACTGTATTATATATTAACTCTCCTACTGCTTTAGCAGAAAACTGGTGAGGCAATGCCTGTTCCAGGGGTGTATGCTGCAGAGGAGGAGTCACTGTTACTCTTTTGCAGATTCTGCTTAGTGTCGCCTCCTAGTGGACAGCAGCATAACACCCACGGTCTGTGTCCCCCAATTAGAGGCTAAGAGAAAAGGATTTTACGGTGAGTACACAAAAATCTCCTTTTTTACCCTTGCAGATTTTGGTGCAGAAATAAATCTGCAGCATGTCAATTTTTTCAACGTTTTTCCACCCCCAGAACACTAAAAAAAAAACATTAAAAAATGCACTAAAAACGTGTGTTTTTACTGCAAAGAGATGCAGATTCGGTGCAGATATTCCTGCAGCCAAATGCTTAACGTGTGCATATTTCCCTGAGAGGACTATCACAAACCATATAAAACACTCCAGAAAGTCAGTAGTAGTAGTTATAGATGTACATGGTGTTTACCCCAGGGCTACGGACATCTGTGGTGCTGGAATTATTTATGGTCCAACAGGTGTAGGACATCATTATCAATTAATTACATTAATTATTGACTCATCAGAGCGTCATTAAAAAAAGGTAAGGTGTAATAACCGCCTTAGTGCCCTTTTTATGATGGATTATTTTCTCCCTGTCCATGACTCAGTGCTCTGCACGTTGCTACCTGCATTATGTTATACTAGTATTTCCAAGCTCACAGTAATATACGTTGCAGCTGTCATTCATGGTTTTCAGCTGGTTATTGCTACCGTACTACTTTTGCCCATCCCTTGTGTTTAGTGTGTTGTCGCCCCGGGCATCCTTCATTGTTATCGTGCCTCTGCTGTCTTTCTCTTCTTTGTACTCATGTAGATTGTGAATCACGTTGTATAAGGTGTATATGGGCAACGTATTGTTTAATGTGGTTTTTTCCTATTCCTCCTTTTCCACTTATTTACATCATCCTCTCGTGCAGATCACTAGTCGGGAACACGTTTCTGTGATGGTTGTACTAGGATTCAGTCTGTCATCAGGAAAAGTAAAAATCTGGTAGAATTTGCGGCATTCTTGTAGAACTAGCGGTTGGAAGTGACTGTCGGCGATGGGAGGCGGAGCTTGCAGAGGGGTGTCATTCTCGGCCCACAGTAGGTGGAGGAGGAGGTATTCTCAATTGTTAGAAGGCGTGACTGAGCTGCCTGCCCCTGGGTGGGGGGAGGAACTGGTCCTATACAGTGGGAATGTTCATTTCGGAAATAACCCTTACTTTACTATCCACGTGAGCATTGAGTTCATTATAATAGACGTGGGGTCTCGGGGTAAGACCCCCATATAGGAGGTTGCGGGGGGGGGGGGGTGAAGTCCCCCATTGCATAATTTACTTCTCTAAAGGGCTGCATAATATAATATTAGAAGAGAAAATTATGCACTGGGGTGGGGGGGGGGGCTTTGTACCCCCCAGCACTCGCCAGTTTTGGGGTCTTACTCCCAGATCCCAGCTTCTATTATAATCAACCCTAGCTATCTCCTTAATGAACATTTCCACTGTATGGGAGCAGCTCAGTCTCGCCATCTAACAATTGAGAATATGCCCATCGATTTTGGGCATTTAGCCATGTCCACTGAACACCCTCACCTCCACCCACTGTGGGCTGAGAATGGCACCCCTCTGTAAGTCCCCTCACCTGCCCCCCCCCCCCCCCTTCCATCACTGACAGTTTAATACTGTAAGGCTACTTGCATACGTTCAGTATTTGGTGAGTTTTTTTTTTTTACTTTCTTTACCTCAGTATTTGTAGTGGGTGAAAAATGCAGAAGTGGTGATGTGTTTCTATTACACTTTTCCTCTGAATGTTCCTCTCTCCATTTTGGCGTACAGATACTGAGGTAAAAAATTCACCAAATACTGAACATGTGCATGTGACCTTTCAAATACGGAGGTAAAATCTCACCAAATACTGAACGTGTGCACGTGGCCTTACAAATACGGAGGTAAAAACTCACCAAATACTGAACATGTGCACGTGGCCTTACAAATACTGAGGTAAAAACTCACCAGATACTGAACATGTGCACGTGACCTTACAAATACTGAGGTAAAAACTTACCAAATACTGAACGTGTGCACGTGACCTTACAAATACTGAGGCTCACCAAATACTGAACATGTGTACGTGGCCTTACAAATACTGAGGTAAAAAACTCACCAAATACTGAACGTGTGCACGTGACCTTACAAATACTGAGGTAAAAACTCACCAAGTACTGAATGTGTGCACATGGCCTTACAAATACTGAGGTAAAAAACTCACCAAATACTGAACGTGGCCTTACAAATACTGAGGCTCACCAAATACTGAACATGTGTACGTGGCCTTACAAATACTGAGGTAAAAAACTCACCAAATACTGAACATGTGCACGTGGCCTTACAAATACTGAGGTAAAAACTCACCAAATACTGAACATGTGCACGTGGCCTTACAAATACTGAGGTAAAAAACTCACTAAATACTGAACATGTGCACGTGGCCTTACAAATACTGAGGTAAAAAACTCACTAAATACTGAACATGTGCACGTGGCCATAAGTTATCCTTTGTATACATCATCAATATCTTATTGCCAGTGAATCCTGCAGCTTAATGATCATCTGAAAGTTGCCACCCCCCAAAAGGCCGTCTTGGAAGTGGCACACCTCACTAGATTGAATAGTGAATGGTCCTACAAGCTATAACATATCAGTAAATGGCAGACAGCTTGCAGTACCGTTCTCAGGCACCATACAGTATACATAGGTGTCCACTTCTTGCTGATCGGTGGGGTGCTTGGCCAAGCGCCATGCTAGTCTGATTAGGATGGGTTATCAATATCATAGTCCAGGAAAACTGCCTTACTGTACAGAGGTATTTTTATGCTGTTGCTTTGTAACACTTTGATCTATGTGATCATTATCTTAGACATCTCAAACATGTCACTTGCTGTCCCACCATCACCATTGATACCTGAGCCCTATAGTATGTCCTATTAACCAGCTGCATGCTGACAGTTTCTCCGATCATTCAGCGTCTCCTGTATACCAGGAAGGTATTGGGTATCTGAAAAGCTTATGCTCTCTATGGGGCTGTCTCACTTTTCGCCAGTCTCATGTGGTATTCACAGGGTGAAACCGAATCTCCTATATCCGTCGTATGTCACTCTGCCCCCCTTTGCCCTCAAACCAACGGGACCATGGCCAAGGGGCGGGTGTCACCAGTGTCCGTGCCATACAGACAGCAGCCCTGTAACTGGAGAAGTGAAGGGCTGGAGAGAGGGACAGAAAAGTCAGAGTAGGCTTTCGTGTGCCGGCCATATAGAAGAAAAAATAGAAAATGTATAGAGACGGACGCAGACGAGCAGTATAGATAGACTGGAGGGCGGTCCTAGAGGACGTCTATAGGACATGGACTAAATCTAGTGGCCTGTGCTACCATGACTGAAGAAATGACTTCCAAGAAGGACAAACTTCATTAAGACATTGAGGTGACAAGCTGTGCACATGTTGCCCAGTAATGCAACTTTTGCACCCTCCGAGAGGGGTGCCAGCTCAGACCTGGAGGTATAATGTCTTCTGCCAAGGACCATGTCTATATGACTGTGTTGTAGCATCCCCTTCATGTTTAGTGTATGCAGTACATAATTAGTTGTAGTAACCCCTTCCGCTCTTTTTGTACTACTGAATGTTCAGTTGCAGTCCATGTGTGTTTTCTCTTTACAGCCCGACCTGCTGAACTTTAAGAAGGGCTGGATGTCCTTGCTCGATGCAAATGGAGAGGTGAGTCTAGATCTGTGTGCTGTGACTTTTATTACTCGCTCAGTACCGGTAGTTGTTTGGTGTTGAGCTCAGATGTGTCTATAGCTGGGTAGTACGGCCCAGTATGCTTGGGTTTGGCCATGTGAATGAAATGTGTACATATGGGCTATGAACGCGGCCTACATCTATGGCCGGCCATTGTGTGCAGTGTCTACTGACCAGTTGAGAATATTTGTTCTTTTATCTCCTGTTTGCTGTATCCCTGGAGCCATTGTTTTCCAGGCAAGCTTACAGATACCTTACCTGCTGTCCAGGTGCAGATAACCTTAGTTATGCAGGATATTACTGCAGTGCTGTGTACTTTTCACTAGACAGAGTATAGAGCTGAGAAGTGTCCTGGTTTAATACCATGCATCAGGAGTGGACACAAACAGAAGAATACACTGTGCAAGAACAATATCTGTACCCCTTGCAGGCAATAGATCATCATAATTCCATATCCCAACAGCTTTAAAAGTGGTAGTGGCCCAAAACCATCTGGTACCCTGTTCAGCTGTAAAGGTTGCATCCCACTCCTGGGATGCATTTAACTAGACTTGATTCATATAGATTTCCAGAACTCCCCCCTCCACCCACTAGGTCAGTAACCTGTGGCCGTCAGACGGAAGCCCAGAGGACCAAGTCTTGTTTCCCAGTATCTGCAGCTCTTCTTTTATTTCACCAACTTTACATGTAACTATACTGAGGATGTAAATATATTTCTCCGTTCCTCGTAGTGGAAGAAGCACTGGTTTGTTCTGACAGATTCCAGCCTCAAATATTACAGAGACTCCAATGCTGAAGAGGTGAGGATCTTATTTATTAACACGCTGTTTTCTGTTTTTGATGTAACGTGTCAAACTATTAAATGTTGGAAGTATTTCACTTGGCTTTATTCACTTGTCATTCAGCAGTGGGCGAGCTGTCTGAGACGTGTGTGTATATAAGATGTTTACATAGACATTATTTTGGTGGATCTTTTAACTTCTATCTGTTTGTATGGTATGAATTATTGGCGATGGTAATGTGATGGGTAAATGGGTTAAGGAAATAGTTTACTAGTGTGTGATACTTGGTTGATACAAAAGGAGTAACCAGCTCACCGCAATCAATGTCCCAGAGTATCCAGAGCACGGAAAGAGTGTTTGCTGAGACGTGTAGATCCAAAGAGGAAACTAAGGGGTCCAGCTCTACGGATAAAATTTATCCAACATCCAAATGAGCAAAAAGTAGTATGGAGTCAATCAAAGTCCATTATTAAAACTTAGTAATGAGACCGGTTTGATGCATTTTTTGTTTATACCACTTTTGGCATCATGATTTAGGGTGGTATACCCCAGAAACGTGTTGATTGCCATCAAACCTGTCTCATTACTGAGCTTAAATAATAGACTTTGCTTTAGTCCATATTCCTTTTTACTCCTGATTTTGGAATTTTAAATTCTCACTAAAGGGCTTAGATTTTATCTGTTGAGCTGGACTTCTTTTCTTCTGTGAGACTTGGTTACATTGTGCGCTGTAAGGATCTCAATACCATTGTGGAAATAACAGGTTTATATAACAGCCCTGCTCCACAAGTCCAAGCCAGAGACCACAGAGTTAAACAGCGTGCAGTTTTGCTATAATGTTCTCAACTGCATCGTTCCTTTCCACGTATGGGCATTTTTAGGCAGAGCTCTATTATCTGCGTATTTTTACGCGAGTGCTGTTGCAGTTTTTATAGCAAAAACCAGGGGTGGAACAATCAGAGGAAAAGTCTAATAGAAACAAGTGCTCCATTTCTGTATTTAATCACTCACTGCTGGTTTTAATCAGCCACTCCTGGTTTTGGCTACAAAAACTGCAACAGCACTCACGTAAAAATACGCAGCGTGTGACCGCACCCTAAGATTACACAGATAACTAAATAGGGTACTTTGATCATTTAGACACAAGCATAAAGTAAAAAAAATGGGGAGAAAGGTGTGATTGGCCCAGAAATTAGTCAAATTTAACAGACTTAAAGGGGTAGTGTATTCACACAGTTCCGTGTTCATGGAAAGATAATATAACAAGGTGTAGCAGGGACCCCAGTAATCAGCTATAATAAATGATGGACATAAAGACTGAAATATGCTCCTCTGATAAGGCTCCTCCGTGAGGAATGCCCCTCCATTAATCCAGAATTCACCTATAGGTTATTTAACCCCTTAGTGACTGAGCCAATTTCCACCTTAATGACCAGACCGTTTTTTGTAATTCTTACCATTGTCCCTTTATGAGGTTATATCTCTGGAACTCTTCAATGGATCCTAGCGATTCTGAGATTGTTTTTTCGTGACATATTGGGCTTCATGTTAGTGGTAAATTTAGGTTAATAATTTTTGCGTTTATTTGTGAAAAAATAAAAAATTTGGCGAAAATTTAGAAAATTTAGCAATTTTTAAATTTTGAATTTTTATTCTGGTAAACCAGAGAGTTATATGACACAAAATAGTTAATAAATAACATTTTCTGATCATCATAATGGGAGACCCAGACAATGGGGTTTAGGGCTCTGCCCTCCGGAGGTCACACTAGGTACTACAAGTTTGTAGACACCGCCTCCTCCGCTTATAAACCCCCACCGTAGGAGACATCCTCAGTTTTAAACTTAGTGTGCTCGGAGGATCACGCTTTGCTTGCACTTCACTGCATTCTCACAGCTTACGTGATGGCGTATGAAGACAAGGTAAAATGGTCCCATTCGGGATCCTCGACAGCCTCCCCGCTCACCCTTGTGGAACACGCTGGTGGAGGTACCGGAGGGCTTTTAGCCTAGACACTTTAGTGTTCTCCCGGTACGCTGTCGCGCTCCTTTCCTTTCCATCCCTCCATGGAGGCTCTGGATAGGGGGAGCCTGGAGCCTTGCACAGCTCCGCTCCGTCCGAGGCCTCCCTAAATGGTGCTTACAGACCGGACGGAGCCAGCCCAGTCCGAGGCCTCCCTAAATGGTGCTTACACTCCGGACTGGTGCTGTACCCCCGTCCGAGGCCTCCCTAAAGGTGCTTACAGACCGGACCGGCACTGAGGCACCTGGTGTGTCTCCTGTGTGCTTGGGGGTAGTGTCTGTCACTGTGGTGTCATGACACTCAGACCGCGCGGTTACCCTCGGGTCCGCGGTTCTGGCGGTGACCCTGTGCTGGGGTCACCCTGGCTGACCGCCCTGTGTTTCACAGGGGCTGAGGCTGTAGACTGCGGGTGTTTTTATGTGAACAAGCAGTCTGAGAGTGTGTGTGGTGATATTCACTCTTGTTTCCCGCGCTGCGGGCTCCGGCACCTCCATTGCTGAGGCAGTCTGGAGGAGGAGGAGGCAGCCCTTATGGTGACATCACCGCTGGGCGTGTTGTGTGTTCTTCCCGCGTGTTCCTGGCTCCGCCCACATCTTCACTGTCGGCGGCCATCTTCTCCCTCACTTCCCGGCTGGGATCTGAACGGCAGCGCGTGGCTGCACTTGCAAGGGAGACCGGAACTCGCGGAGGTCACACACACACACCGCTTCCTCCTACCGCTTTACTGCGGTCGGTAAGCCACCGGGATTCCCGGTTTGTTTGTGAACTTTGGCTTATATTCCCCTCACTGTGGAGATGTCCTCAGCTGGGAAGCATGCTGCTAAGGCGGCTGTGGCCACCATTGTCTGTACTACATGCAACGGGACACTGGTGGAGGGGTCCTGCAATAACTGCGGACGCCCAGAGGCCCGATCTGCTACTATTGAGTCTGCAAATCCGGGATTATACCCTGAGGTTCAGGTGATCCCAGGGCCATGGGAAACGCAGAATAAGATCAATGAATCTCTGCTGTCCCAGATGTCCTCCATGTCGCAAACCCTGGAGGCACTGCATAGGAGACTGGAGAATCCAGCTACTCCTCCTAGTTACCCCCGGGTGTCTCTTACTTCTGCTGTAAGACCCCTAAGCGAGCCCGTGAGGCCTCTCCTGAGCTCCAGACTCTCTCTGAGGAGGAGCGTTCCTCTGATGGTGAGGAAGATGATGGGGGTTCTACTCTTGGGTCTATGTCTG
Organism: Allobates femoralis; assembly: GCA_033576535.1. Classification (NCBI taxonomy): domain Eukaryota; kingdom Metazoa; phylum Chordata; class Amphibia; order Anura; family Aromobatidae; genus Allobates; species Allobates femoralis. The sequence continues at coordinate 43,702,824 of JARQOC010000007.1, forward strand.
AACCTCCAGATGGGGTGGAGGATCTGGTGTCCTCCATCAATGAGACATTGCGTCTTGTCACTCCTCCTGAGGAGGTGACTGTACACCCCAAGGAGATCTATCAATGGCTGCGGCCAGAGGCTAGACCAAGTGGCTCCTTCATGGACCACACTAATTTTGGAAGGGTGATTAAAGCTCCCAGGTTGCATCCTGGGCGGCGTTATGTCCGTAAAACTAAGGACAATCGCTTTCCCTTTCCCCAGGAGGCGCTCCAGGAATGGTCGCAGTCTCCCAAGGTGGATGCTTCCATGACTAGGATTGCTGCGCGCTCCTTGTTTTCTGCCTCTGATAGCTCCTCGTTGAAGGATGCTACTGATAGACAGGTCGAGCAACTCGCCAAGTCTTCCTATGAGGCTGTGGGGTCTTCATTTGCCCCTAATTTTGCCGCAGTCTGGACCCTCCAAGCGATCACTATCTGTTTGGATGGTATCACTGATCTAGCTAGGTCCAGCCCAGAGGTCCTGGCTCTCACTGAGAGAGCAAGGGCCTATGCGGACTATGCCAGGACGGCATCTTTGGAAACTGCCACTCGCTCTGCTGTGGCCTCGGCCAATGCAATTGCGATCAGCAGGCTATTGTGGCTGCGTCTCTGGGACTCAGATGCCACATCTAAGAAGATTTTACAAAATCTTCCGTTCGCTGGTGACAGGCTTTTTGGCACCGAACTGGATAAATTGATAAAGGATTCTGCTGAGTCTAAGATACCGCAGAATAAGCCTAAGCCACGGTATACCGTGAAAAGGAACCCTAAGCAGTGGTCCTTTCGCTCCGGTTCACAGTCATCAACGGCGTCCACTCGCTCAGACCGAGGGGGCAAGCCTGCTACTCAGTGGCGTTCCAAGAGTCGTCAGAAGAAGCCGGCGGGGGCAGCGGCTGCCACCCCCAAGCCCGCTTCGACATGACTCGCTATCTCATCCTGCCTCCCCACAGGTGGGGGGCCGCCTGTCCCGCTTTCAGGACACGTGGCTTCTTCACATTCAAGATCAGTGGGTTCGAGACGTAGTCTCAAGAGGTTACAGGATAGAGCTGACGTCACAACCAATACACCGATTCCGTCGGTCGGTTCCATCTCCAGAAAAGGCTCAGGCTTTTTACCTGGTGTTGGAGGGACTCCGCAGAGACGGAGTGGTGGTCCCTGTGCCCACGGAAGAGAGGTTCAGGGGTTTTTACTCCAACCTCTTTATTGTCCCAAAAAAGGACGGCTCTTTTCGCCCGGTTTTGGACCTCAAGTTGTTCAACCGTCACGTGTTGGTTCGGAAGTTCCGCATGGAATCCCTGCGCTCAGTGATCGCGGCTGTGTCACAGGGAGACTTCCTAGCGTCCATCGATATCAGGGACGCTTACCTTCACGTCCCCATTGCACCAGCTCATCAGCGCTGGTTGAGATTCGCAGTGGGGGAAGAGCACTTCCAATTTGTGGCACTGCCATTCGGGCTAGCCTCAGCACCACGGGTGTTCACAAAGGTGATGGCCTCCATGATGGCTCTCCTGCATGCGCAGGGACACGCCGTCATACCCTATTTGGACGACCTGTTGGTCAGGGCGCCATCGGAAGACCTTTGTCGGGTGAGCCTGGAGGTGACCATGAAGTCCCTGGAACAGTTCGGGTGGCTTATCAACATTCAGAAGTCGACCCTGGTTCCGACCCAGTCATTGACATATCTGGGCATGGACTTCCACACGGACTCGGCCCTGGTGTCCCTACCTCAAACCAAGCAGCTTGCGATCCAATCAGGAGTGCAGAATGTCCTCCTGTCTCCACAGTCATCCCTACGGGTATTGATGAGACTGGTGGGTCGCATGGTAGCGGCGATAGAGGCGGTGCCGTTCGCACAGTTTCGCCTCCGTCCTCTCCAGCTGGAGATTCTTCGCAGATGGGACAAGAGGACGATCTCTCTGAATCGGCTGGTGACACTGTCACAACCAACCAGGGACTCTCTACAGTGGTGGCTCCTGCCACTTCACCTGTCACGGGGCCGGTCCTTCCTAAAACCGTCATGGTTAGTGGTGACCACCGACGCCAGTCTGAAGGGCTGGGGGGCGGTGTTCTTGCACCACAGGGCTCAAGGCCTCTGGACTCGGTCGGAGTCGGCGTTGCAGATCAACGTGCTGGAGATCAAGGCGGTCTATCTGGCGCTACTGGCGTTTCAGAAATTCCTGTCAGGACAGCCCATTCGGGTACAGTCCGACAATGCGACGGCCGTCGCCTACATAAATCATCAGGGAGGGACCAGAAGTGCTCAGGCCCTCGCCGAAGTCCACCGCATTCTACTCTGGGTGGAGGAAAACGGCTGCCTGATCTCCGCAGTTCACATCCCAGGGGTCGAGAACTGGGAGGCCGACTATCTGAGCCGACAGGGGATGGACGCCGGAGAGTGGTCTCTACATCCAGACTTCTTCCGGGACATCTGCGGCAGGTGGGGCACTCCGGACGTGGATCTGATGGCCTCACGGCTGAATCATCAGGTGCCCCAATACATGGCAAGGTCTTGGGATCCCCAGTCTCTGGGGGCGGACGCCCTGATTCTGGGCTGGTCCAGATTCCAGCTGCCATATGTGTTTCCGCCTCTGGCTCTGATTCCCAGGGTCCTGTGGAAGATCAGGACGGAATGCAGAGTGGCCATTCTAGTGGCTCCAGATTGGCCCAGGAGGTCTTGGTACCCGGACCTGTGGCAACTGTCAGGCGGACACGGGTGGGCCCTTCCAGATCGCGCAGATCTACTCGCGCAAGGGCCATTCTTCCACCTCAATTCCAGGGCTCTCAGATTGACTGCATGGCTCTTGAGGCCTGGCTGCTGACATCCAGAGGTTTCTCTCCTACAGTGGTTGCCACTATGAATCGGGCAAGGAAACCTGTTTCCAGGAAGATATACCACAGAACGTGGAAAATCTTTTTTACCTGGTGTGCCTCTGGTGGCCGCTCACCGTGGCCTTTGTCTATCCCGACATTGCTGGCCTTCCTACAGTCGGGGTTGGAGTTGGGATTATCCCTTGGCTCTCTGAAAGGTCAAGTATCAGCACTTTCAGTGTTGTTTGACAGGCGCTTGGCGCTCCTCCCGAAGGTACGTCAATTTCTGCAGGGGGTGTCTCGGGTGGTCCCGCCCTATAGGCGACCTCTGGACCCTTGGGACCTAAACATGGTCCTGACGACACTGCAGAAACCGCCGTTTGAGCCACTGAGAGAAGTCTCTCTCTCTCGTCTGTCCAGAAGGTGGTCTTTCTGGTGGCGATTACGTCTCTGAGACGGGTCTCAGAATTGGCTGCACTTTCGTGCAAGTCTCCTTTTCTGGTGGTTCACCAAGACAAGGTGGTGTTGCGCCCACGGCCTGAATTTCTGCCGAAGGTGGTTTCAACGTTTCACCTAAACCAGGAGATTGTTCTCCCATCATTTTGCCCCGCTCCCGTTCATCAGGTTGAGCGCGACCTCCATACTCTGGATCTCGTGAGAGCTGTACGCATTTATGTGTCCAGGACCGCCTCCTTTCGGAGTTCGGATTCTTTATTTGTCCTCACGATGGGTCGCTGTAAAGGGGCCGCGGCTTCGAAGTCGACCTTGGCCAGATGGATCAAGGCTCCCATTCAGGAGGCATACCGGTCTTCTGGTTTGCCTCTCCCGGTGGGTTTGAAGGCACACTCTACGAGAGCTGTAGGTGCCTCCTGGGCCTTGCGACATCGAGCTTCTGCTCTACAGGTGTGTCAGGCGGCCACTTGGTCCAGCCTGCACACTTTCTCTAAGCACTATATGGTGCATGCCCATGCCTCTGCGGATGCGAGTTTGGGCAGGCGGGTTCTCCAGGCGGCGGTTGCCCACCTTTAGAGGGAACCATGTGTTATCCGTCTTGTTGAGGAACTCTTCCCGCCCTGGGGTATTGCTTTAGGACATCCCCATTGTCTGGGTCTCCCATTATGACGACCAGAAAAAAGAGAATTTTGTTTACGTACCGTAAATTCTTTTTTCTTTAGTCATCAATGGGAGACCCAGCACCCACCCAGTTGTTCCGTTGCATATTTTGCACTTGTTCTGTTCTCTGTTGAGACAGTGTTTGCCGGGTTGTTGAACCGTCTGTGCACGGCATTCTTCCCGATGTTTCGGGTGTGGTTTAATTTCTCCTCGCAGCTTATGGACTAAACTGAGGATGTCTCCTACGGTGGGGGTTTATAAGCGGAGGAGGCGGTGTCTACAAACTTGTAGTACCTAGTGTGACCTCCGGAGGGCAGAGCCCTAAACCCCATTGTCTGGGTCTCCCATTGATGACTAAAGAAAAAAGAATTTACGGTACGTAAACAAAATTCTCTTTTTTAGGTTTTATTTTTTATTTCTTCCCACCCCTCCTTTCCCCCTCCAGGTTTTTTTGAGAATCTCTTTAGGGGGATAAAAAAAGCACAGAATTTAAGTTAAACAGCGTGTGTTCCCCAAATTTGTACCACTTACATGTATCATGCCAAAAAAATGTAGCCATCATTTTTTAAAGAATTCTTCCATTGTGCAAATATAGTAAAACGTAATACCGTATGATTTTGATATTGCGTTAATTGTACACACCTGCTGAGAAAAGTTAATGTTAATTAAAAAAAATAAACCATCAATGAAAAACAGAATTTTTGTTGTCTGTGCTGCGCTTATCTCTAGAATACACTTTGTGCAATATGCTATGACGCTGGGAAGGTCGATTCTTGTGACCTACCCACTAACATCGATCTTACCTCTCTATGGTCGTTCCACCCAACCTTCCCCAAGAATAAAAGCTCAGACAACAATCCAATTTTCTTGGATAAAAATGGCCACAGCAGCCAATTTATTTATAGAAAAAACATATAACTCCAACCATTGGTGAGGTCCTCGAAGATACAAAAATCTGGTAATTTTCCCCATGACATTGCCCCTCCCCTCCCTTACCCCTAGCCGTGTTCACTGGCTCAGGAGCACCGTGAAAACTGAGGGAAGAGGTTGTCCTCCAATACTGTTAGGATGAACCGACGTTCCATCGCCGGGTATCACCCAAATTTTCACCAAGATGAACCCAACGTTCCATCGCCGGCAGGGTGGATTTGATTTAAATCGAACTGATTTAAATCACGATTTAAATCACTAGTCAGTAAGGCTTGATTTAAATCAGTGATTTAACCCCTTAGTGACTGAGCCAATTTTCCACCTTAATGACCAGACCGTTTTTTGTAATTCTTACCATTGTCCCTTTATGAGGTTATATCTCTGGAACTCTTCAACGGATCCTAGCGATTCTGAGATTGTTTTTTCGTGACATATTGGGCTTCATGTTAGTGGTAAATTTAGGTTAATAATTTTTGCGTTTATTTGTGAAAAAATAAAAAATTTGGCGAAAATTTTGAAAATTTAGCAATTTTCAAATTTTGAATTTTTATTCTGGTAAACCAGAGAGTTATATGACACAAAATAGTTAATAAATAACATTTCCCACATGTCTACTTTACATCAGCACAATTTTGGAAAAAAAAAAAAATTTGTTAGGAAGTTATAAGGGTTCAAAGTTCATCAGCAATTTTTCATTTTTCCAGCAAAATTTACAAAACCATTTTTTTTGTGACCACATCACATTTGAAGTCACTTTGAGGGGTGTACATGACAGAAAAACACCCAAAAGTGACACCATTCCAAAAACTGCACCCCTCAAGCTACTCAAGACTACATTCAAGAAGATTATTAACCCTTCAGGTGCTTCACAGCAGCTAAAGCAAAGTGGAAATAAAAAATTGACATTTTAATTTTTCCAACAAAAATGTCCCTTTAGCCTAAATTTTTTCATTTTCACATGGGCAACAGGATAAAATGGATCCTAAAATTTGTTGGGCAATTTCTCCTGAGTACACCGATACATCATATGTGGTCATAAACCACTGTTTGGGCGCACGGCAGGGCTCAGAAGGGAGGGAGCGCAGTTTAACTTTTGGAGCTAATTTACCATTCAAAAAGTCAAATGGCGCTCCTTCCCTTCTGAGCCCTGCCGTGCGCCCAAACAGTGGTTTATGACTGCATATGAGGTATCGGTGTACTCAGGAGAAATTGCCCAACAAATTTTAGGATGAAATTTATCCTGTTGCTCATGTGAAAATGAAAAAATTGAGGACAAAAGAAAATTTTTGTGGAATAGAAAGTACTTTTTAAATTTTACGGATCAATTTGTAAAGCACCAGAAGGTTCAACGTGCTCACTATGCATCTAGATAGGTTCCTTGGGGGGTCTAGTTTCCAAAATGGGGTCACTTGTGGGGGAGCTCCAAAGTTTGGGCACACAGGGGCTCTCAAAACGCGACATGGTGTCCGCTAACAATTTGAATGGAAAATTAGCTCCAATTGTTAGCGGACACCAAGTCACGTATGGAGAGCCCCTGTGTGCCTAAACATTGGAGCTTCCCCACAAGTGACCCCATTTTGGAGACTAGACCCCCAAGGAACTTATCTAGATGGGTGGTGAGCACTTTGAACCCCAAGGTGCTTCACAAATGAATCCGTAAAAATGAAAAAAGAACATTTTTGTGGAATAGAAAGTACTTTTTAAATTTTATGGACCAATTTGTAAAGCACCAGAAGGTTCAACGTGCTCACTATGCATCTAGATACGTTCCTTGGGGGGTCTAGTTTCCAAAATGGGGTCACTTGTGGGGGAGCTCCAATGTTTAGGCACACAGGGGCTCTCCAAACGCGACATGGTGTCCGCTAACAATTTGAATGGAAAATTAGCTCCAATTGTTAGCGGACACCAAGTCACGTATGGAGAGCCCCTGCGTGCCTAAACATTGGAGCTCCCCACAAGTGACCCCATTTTGGAAACTGGACCCCCCAAGGAACTTATCTAGATGGGTGGTGAGCACTTTGAACCCCCAAGGTGCTTCACAAATGAATCCGTGAAAAATGAAAAAAGAACATTTTTGTGGAATAGAAAGTACTTTTTAAATTTTACGATCAATTTGTAAAGCACCAGAGGATCAACGTGCTCACTATGCATCTAGATACGTTCCTTGGGGGGTCTAATTTCCAAAATGGGGTCACTTGTGGGGGAGCTCCAATGGTTAGGCACACATGGGCTCTCCATAAACGACATGGTGTCCGCTAACAATTTGAATGGAAAATTAGCTCCAATTGTTAGCGGACACCAAGTCACGTATGGAGAGCCCCTGCGTGCCTAAACATTGGAGCTTCCCCACAAGTGACCCCATTTTGGAAACAAGACCCCCCAAGGAACATATCTAGATGCACAGTGAGCACTTTCAACCCCATGGTGCTTCACAAATTAGTCCGTAAAAAGGAAAAAAAGATTTTTGTGAAAAAAAAAAAAGTACTTTTTCCTTTTTACGGACTAATTTGTGAAGCACCTGGGGTTTCAAAGCGCTCACTATGCATCTGAATAAGTTCCTTGGGGGGTCTAGTTTCCAAAATGGGGTCACTTGTGCGGGAGCTCCAATGTTTAGGCACACAGGGGCTCTCCATACATGACATGGTATGCGCTTACAATTCCAATTGTTAGTTGACACCATGTCACGTATGAAGAGACTCTATGTGCCTAATCATTGGGGCTCCCCCACAAGTGACCCCATTTTGTAAACTAGACGCCCCAAGGAACTTATCTAGATGCATAGTGAGCATTTTGAACCCCCAGGTGCTTCACAAACTGATCCGTAAAAATGAAAAGTACTTTTTTCCACAAAATCTTCTTTTTTTCCTTTTTACGGACTAATTTGTGAAGCACCTGGGGGTTGAAAGTGCTCATTATGCATCTAGATATGTTCCTTGGTGGGTCTAGTTTCCAAAATGGGGTCATTGTGGGGGAGCTCCAATGTTTAGGCACACAGGGGCTCTCCATATGCGGCATGGTGTCTGCTAACAATTTGTATGGAAAATTAGCTCCAATAGTTAGCGGACACCATGTCGCATATGGGGGGCTCCTATGTGCCTAAACATTGGAGCTTCCGCACAAGTCACCCCATTTTGGAAACTAGACGCCTCAAGGATTATATCTAGGAGTATAGTGAGCATTTAGAACTTACAGCTACTTCACAAAATTTGATAAAGTCATATTGAACATTTTCTTTTTTTCACACAATTTCTCACTTTTAGAGCATGTGCACAAGATACGGAGACACCGTGTCCTGGTCGTCTCCTCTCCTGCTTTTTTTTTAGTATTTCTTTATTAATTTAAAAAAAAAAACGACGTGGGGCTTCGCCATATTTTTGGTCCAGCCAGGTACAGCATGCAGCTACGGGCTGCCACCAACCCCTTCTGCCTAGTTTTACCTGGCTGGAAACCAAAAATATAGGGAAGCCCTATTGTTTTTTTAATTATTTCTTGAAATAATAAAAAAAAAAATGGCGTGGGCTTCGCCACATTTTTGGGCCAGCCAGGTACAACTAGGCAGCTGGGGGCTGGAATCCTCAGCGTAGGGAGGCCCAAGCTTTCTGGGCCCCCCCCGCTGCGAATTGCAGTCCGCAGCCGCCCCAGAAAATGGCGCATTCATAGAAGCGCCATTTTCTGGCGCTGTATCCAGCTCTTCCAGCTGCCGTGTAGCGGTGGCAGACTGGGTAATAAGGGGTTAATGCCAGCTTTTTTTGCAGCTGGTACTAAGCCCGAGATTCTTAATGTCTGGCCAATATTAGACCGGGCCATTAAGAATCCCTAGTAAATTGTAAAGAAGACACAAGACAGAAAAAAATATTTTTATTAGAAAAAACACACAGACACTATTTAGACCCCATCTTTATTATTCTTTGGCATCCGACGTAGTCCAGTAGGAAGGTCCGACGTAGTCCAGCAGGAAGGTCCGAACGTAGTCCAGTGGGAGGTCCCTCGATGATTTTCAGTCTTTTACAGCATATGGGGGCGTCCCCCATATGCTATAAAATCTGGCATTCTTCCAGGAGAATGACAGGTCATGACCTCAGTAGGATGATATCAGGTCAGGATCCTTGGTTCACAAAGCGTCAATTGTAATCCCATCATGGGATCACAATTGACCCTTTGTGAACCAAGGATCCTGACCTGACATGACCTCACTGAGATCATGAGCTATCAGTCTATGCAGAGACTGCTCTGTCTGCTAACAGACTGACAGTTCATGACCTCAGTGAGGTCATGGCAGGTCAGGATCTTTGGTTCACACAGGTCAATTGTGTCCATCATGGATCACAATTGACTTTGTGAAATAAGGATTTGACCTGACATGACCTCACTGCGATCATGAGCTGTCAGTCTAATCACAGACGTGCAGTCTCTGCATAGATGACAGCTCATGATCGCAGTGAGTCATGTCAGTCAGGATCCTTGTTCCAAAGGGTCATTGTGATCCATCATGAAATCACATTGACCCTTGTGAACAAAGGATCCTGACCTGACATGACCTCACTGCGATCATGAGCTGTCAGTCTATGCAGAGACTGCACTGTCTGTCATTAGACTGACAGCTCATGATCACAGTGAGGTCATGTCAGGTCAGGATCCTTTGTTCACAAAGGGTCAATTGTGATTTCATGATGGGATCACAATTGACCCTTTGTGAACAAAGGATCCTGACCTGACATGACCTCACTGCGATCATGAGCTGTCAGTCTAATGACAGACAGTGCAGTCTCTGCATAGACTGACAGCTCATGATCACAGTGAGGTCATGTCAGGTCAGGATCCTTTGTTCACAAAGGGTCAATTGTGATCCCATCATGGGATCAAAATTGACCCTTTGTGAACAAAGGATCCTGACCTGACATGACCTCACTGCGATCATGAGCTGTCAGTCTATGCAGAGACTGCACTGTCTGTGATTAGACTGACAGCTCATGATCTCAATGAGGTCATGTTAGGTCAGGATCCTTTGTTCACAAAGGGTCAATTGTGATCCCATCATGGGATCACAATTGACCCTTTGTGAACAAAGGATCCTGACCAGCCATGACCTCACTGAGGTCATGAACTGTCTATTAGCAGACAGAGCATTATCTGCTCTGTCTGCGCATGAAGCCGGCAGACAGCACAGGGAGCCAGGAGAAGAAGGAGCCGCTCCAGGGAGATGAAGACAGGTGAGATCGGGGGATGACCGGGGGGGAAGGGGGCTCTTAGAAACAGGGGGCAGGGGGCCAGGGTGCATTAGATCTCTCCCCGATGTGACATGTGTGACATGTCACATCGGGGAGGATTGTGCAGGAGGGGGCAGCCGGCGGTTCCTGAGCGCTGCGGCGCTGTTTTAGAGAGGGGGAGGAGGAGGAGGGAGGACGAAGGAGCGAGCTGGGCAGGAGGAACGTGGGGGGAACCGGAGGGGGCTGATGGGCAACAGAATGAGGCTGATGGGCACAGGAGGAGGCTGTCGGGCACCAGCACTGACATTTCCATGCGATCTGACATGTATGACATGTCAGATCGCATGGAGATGCAGCAGCGGTGGCGGGTTTTAGCGCCCGCCGCGCCATTTTGAGACAGATCGGGGGAGGGGTGGGGGTGGGAGGAAGATCCCCGGTACCGGGGGTCTTAGGACACTTAGGGGTTAATGCTTCACTGTCATCCGACGTGTGTTTTCACGTCGGATGAAAGTGAAAGCATTTTTTACCGGCAGTCTCATTTTTTGTAATGTGATGACCGGTAAACGGTGCTTACCGGTCATCACATTACCGGTGATGTTAAAAAAGCCCCCGATTCATAATCTTGGGGGTCTCAGCTACCCCCGGTAGCTGAAACCCCGGAGATTTTTGACCACTGGGGGGCGCTAGAGCACTTTCCCTGGCTGACGTCTACAGACGTCAGCCAGGCATAAGTACCCATTTTTTTCCGACGTCTCTGGGCGTTAGGCCGTCGTTATGGGGTTAAAATTCACTTTGTGATTCAGACACTCCAATTTTATTTGTGACTGATGGATACATCCTTGTTTGTTGTTTTATTCATCTACAAACATAGAAACTACTTTCATTGTAACCCTGCCCAGGTTACCCCTTTTATATGTACACGGGAACGCCTTGCTTAGTATAAGTACAAAGAAATATTCCTTTGCAATACAAAAGTGCAACTTGAGATGTACAATCTACACGATCATAGTAACACAGTTTTTAAGGTTGAAGGAAGACTTTAAGTCCATCTAGTTCAACCCATAGCCTAACATGTTGATCTAGAGGAAGGCAAAAAAAAACCATGTGGCAACACTAAGCTCCACATTGGGGGAAAAAAATTCCTTCCAGACTCCAGATACGGCAATCAGACTACCGTATTTTTTCGCACTATAAGGCGCACCGGATTATAAGGCGCACCCTCAAAAAATGACTTTCTCCTTCGCCTCATTGGGGGACACAGACCGTGGGTGTTATGCTGCTGTCCACTAGGAGGCGACACTAGGCAGAATCTGCAAAAGAGTTAAATGTTTCCTCCTCTGCAGCATTACACCCCCGAACAGGAAGTGATTCTCCAGTTTTTGCTTAGTGTCTAGGAGGCACACACAGATTTTTTTTAGTGCTCCTAAAATACTTCCTTTTTTGAATTTTTTCCTTCAAGAAGAAGAAAAGTGGGTCTCTGACGAGACTCCCGGCATGGTCCCTCCTCGGCCCCCCACTGTTGGGGGCGCCTGGTTGAGGTCGACATTTTTCCCCACATGCCGCTCCCTCCTCGGCCCACCACTGTTGGGGGTGCCCGGTTGAGGTCGAGAAGATGGCCCCCCTTCCCCAGCTACCCACTGTTGGAGACCCTGGGTTGAAGTAGAGGCTCCACAGGAGCCCCCTGACGGTGGACGGCAGCATCCCTCCCTAATCGCCCCTCCGGGGCTTTTTAGGCTGAGACACCGCAGGTAGGGCACAACCATACTGCAGGGTCACTGCAGCACGATCCAGAAACCTCAGCTCTGCTGAGTGTTTCTGAGGGCCACGGGCCCCAGCAAAGCCTCAACCTGCCAAATGCTAATTGGCACAGGCTCCAGGACACCCAGCTTGCTGTGTGCTCCTCATGGGGCTGGGGGAATGCATTTTGAGGCATCGGTAGCCATTGCCAGGACCACAGATCCTGTGCTCCTGCAAGCAGCGAGCACATTCACAGGCTGCAGCATACTCTATGCTGCAGCACACTCCTGGAGCCCCGGGCCTCAGTTGCACACCAACAGTCACTCCCCACTCTCTGTACCTGGGTTGTGGCTGCTTCGCTGCCGGTCATGGTGCCCCACTACGAGGGTCTCTAGGAAGCGGGCACCCCCGTACCCCGGGCTCCATACTATCCCGGCTGCGCCCGTTTGAGCACAGCAGCGGTGGATCACTCAGCGTGCTCTGGATGCCAACGGGGCGTCTGCCTTTTCGTTGGCGCAGCCTCCGGTGCCTGCCAGCTTTGCCTCCGGTTCCGGCCGCGGACCTCCGCGCCGGACCTCCGCCGTTCCCGGGCCCGCGATTCACGCGAGGCCCCGGCTTCGGCCTAGCCAGACGTCACCGCCCCTTTTCCCCGCCCAACTGCCCGCCCTCCGCCTGACGTCAGAGCCTCGCAGCGTCAGCACGGGAGGCGGAACAGGGCTGAAAAAGGCGCCCTCAGCTTCTCTGCGCGCTCTCGTGCTGGCTCCGCCCCCCTTCTTTACATCGCCGCCATTACAGCGGTGCCTGTATAACAGCGGTGAACAGCGCTGAGGCATTAGGGGGCACGGGCCAACCAAGCCATCGTTGCAAGCATGGCTAAGAAGTCCGATGTGGGGAAAAACCCTAAAAACTCTAGGGTTGCTCCTAGGGCTCAGTACTGGGCGGAATATTTGCAGGGGCACCCACTAAGAGGCAGATGGCAGCAGGCTCATGCTTGCCACCACTGCGGCATCCCTTTGTCCCTATCCTGCCTGCAGGAGATAAGAGGAAAATAGG
>JARQOC010000007.1:43715790-43937531 GCA_033576535.1 Allobates femoralis
TGAGGATGGGGAAGCTGTGAAAATGGAGGAGGCTGTGAGGATGGGGGGGCTGTTAGGATGGAGGAGGCTGTGAGGATGGGGAAGCTGTGAGGATGGGAAGGCTGAGGGGATTGAGGAGGCTGTGAGGGTGGAGGAGGCTGAGGGGATGGAGGAGGCTGTGAGGATGGAGGAGGCTGAGGTATCTGCTTCAGATGATGACTCTGATGAAAGTATGCTGTCATGCTGTCTGATTAAAGTATGCGGTCATCTCCCGGCTGCTCACAGTGGTGGTGCCCTTCACGGCATTCAAACCGCGCACCAACCAGCAGCACACTTGTAGCGTGGCTTGGCGCGCGGTTTGAATTCCGTTTCTCTGATTGGTACTGTACTCAGTGTATTTGAAATATGGCGCCATGGCGTGCGCCACTATTCTGATTGGTCGATGTTGAACGCGGCGATCAATGAGAGAAGCGGCACGCGGTTTGAATGCTGCTTCTCTGATTGGTCGCCACGTTCAGCGCCCACCAATCAGAATAGCGGTGCTCGCCATGACGCACATTGTATTTCAAATATGGCACCATGGCGCGAGCTGCTCCTCTGATTAGTCAGCGCTGAACGCGGCGACCAATCAGAGACGCGGAATTCACACCGCGCGCCAAGCCGCGCAACTTCTGATTGGCGCGCGGTTTGAATGCCCCGAAGGGCACCACTGCTGCTAGCAGCCAGGAGATGACCGGCTGACGCCGGTCATCTCCCGCCTGGCTCGCTGCTGACCGGAGCTGAGCCGCGGTTACTGCTGCACAGAGGTCAGCGGCTCGCCAGCCGGGAGCTCACCGGCTGACGCCGATCATCTCCCGGCTGGCTTTCGCGCGCTGCGGCTACCGTCGGCCGGACCCGTGTATCCTGGAGACACCGGAGCGTTGGCTGCTGGGCTGCAAGTTGGCACGAAATTCGAACTTTGAATTCGCTCGCCTATTTGCATAGTCTGCGCTCATTGGTGGCCCCCCATGCGGGCACCAATGAGCGGCCTCTGTCTGGCGCGCGAATTTCTGTGACCGACAGACGCCTTAGACAATTATATAGTAGATATATATACATATATATACTTGACAAAAATGCTGCAGCACTCCGTCATAAGATGTATCTTTATGCCTTTATTTCGGCCACATGTACCATTGGACAACGTATCGGGCACATGCTTCTTCAATTCTTAAGGAAAAAGAGTTGCGATGGATAAAAACACTAGGCACTTTAAAGCCAATGGGGCTAAATGTTGAATATAAGCTCAATGTTGTACTTTATTGCCCCAAGTCCTCGGTATACATCAAGTCACTGTTTGAGGCTGGATGAAGGGCGCACGTGCCCGATACGTTGCCCAATGGTACCTGTGGCCGAAATAAAGGCATAAAGGTCTTATGACGGAGTGCTGCAGCATTTTTTCAAGTATATATATGTGCTGGGAAGACAGCTGAGCTGATTAGCACCCACCGGGCAGTGCTGCTCTATTTGTTTTTATAGATATATACATATATATATATATTTTTTAGTCAGAAACATATCATAGAAATATCTATTCCATGGACTCTAAGGGTACCTTTACACGCGGCTACATTTCTAGGGTGGCTACAGGTAACTTACTGGTTGCCGTGAAATCATGGAGACAAGGTTCTATATTGTTGCTGTGTACAAATGGAATAATCTCTCCATGATTTCACTGCAACCAGTAAGTTACCTGTAGCCACCCTAGAAATGTAGCCGCGTGTAAAGGTACACTAAGAGCTGACAGCTGAGAGACCATGGCCTCCTCGTGTTTTCTGCGTTGCAACCCTCACACATTGTGACTGCATTCAGCCTCCCTCTCTAGCTTCCCTCCCATAGGGTAATTAAAGAAGCCTAAGAATGCAGATTTATGACTTAAGAGATAAGAATGTGGTGGGAAACAATGACTCAAAGTTCTTTGTCTTCTTAGCTGAAACACTTTAAAGGGCCTGTCACACGTGTCAATGTCGCCCGCGATATCGCTTATGTGTCACAAATTATTAATCGCCTGAGCGATGTGGAATTATCGCAGGTAAGATGTCACACGCGTCAATATGACCCAGCGATGCGGTGATGTCGCCATCTTGCGAGCGATTTTATTTAGTCGCTTGTACGGTGTCAAAATAGAAAATACATCGCAGAGTTTAGTGTCACACGCAGCGATGCACAAGGTCTACTGAGCGATGAGCGACAGGTTTTACATCTGGCAGTGAAACCTGCGATCGGCGATCAGCGACATGTCGCTGGTTGCATCGCTTGGTCACACGCTTCAATGTCGCTCCTGCGTCACTTTTACGTCGCTTGAGCGACTGAAAATCCGTGACGCATGAGCGACATTGACAGCGATATCGACGCGTGTGACATCCCCTTTAGGCAAATGTCATATACCACCTTAACATTAGGGTTATGAAACTTATATTTTCAGAATTCATATGAAACACCATTTTGCTTTACTGGTTAATGGCCCGAATCATAGCAAATAGTTACCTATCCATTAGAGAATTGCAGCTATGTAATTTTTCCTGTCTATTAAAAGATAAATTCACAACCGACAAAACACATGAATATCATTCGCGTGCAACACTCAGAGGCATATGCAAAGAGAGGCAATTTCCCGCTGTGCGCTCACACCTTCATTTTTGTATACCAAAGTGCTCAAAGATGGCTGCCATTTTTGGACACCTGGGTATACAAAGATTGTGGCTGCCTGAGTAAGTGCGCATGCAGGCATGCTCATTTACTCAGGCAGACATTCTCAGTGTCAGCGACAGCGATAGTGTAGCATTTACATGCAACAGTTCCTGGCATCAGTTTTGGTTGTGGGTGGCGGCGGTTGAGGCCAGCTGCAGCACCACTGTCAGTACAGCGCAATATGCCAGTACCGCCAGTGGCCGCCTTAAATGCACACCCATCACTTTGGTGTGCAGATATGGTGGACGCCAGCATGTGATAGGAGGACAACCAAACGGAAGTGGATGACAGATGGGACAGGATGTTTGTATAAGTAGATAAAATGTAAATAGTAATACTGAGCAGAATAAAGGTTAGCCTATAGGTTTGGCCCCCAACAAGTCAGTCTTTCATGTGGCCCCTCCAGGAAAATCAATTGCCCACCCCTAGTCTAGAACATCCACAATGCTCTGAATGCTAGCGCATTAGTACAAACACATACTGTACTATTTGTTATTTGCCTAATGTGCATACACAGACACAAGTGTTGCTGTAAAAGATATGAACAATAATTTCTCATACAATATGTTGACGCTATTCCACATTTATTACTGAAAGATGAATAAAGTGTGATGACGAGATGAAAAACTGGAATTTAGTCACAATTGACATATGAGTCATAAATGCTGTTTGCAGCTCACTCCAGATACATTAGTTCTGGGTCAGCATGTACTAGCATCACTTTGAAATTTAAAGTTGAAATCCGCTTTGTGATATGAAATAGCTGATGTTTGTGCTTTCTATGTATAATAGAGACTTTTACTGGACTTTTTTTGTGATAGTCCATGTATAATAAGGTGTGTCCCTTCTACATGCTGTAATACTAAATAGATTGGAAGCTTTGTTAGAGAGGTTTCCACCATTGTACATTTATCGAAGTGTGGCGCCCCGCAACGAGTACGTCACAGGAGGGTATTGCAGCCAAGACAGCAGCAGCAATATTCTCTGACTAAGCAAGGACACAGTTAACTCAGAGCTCCATACCCTGCATGCACATCAGCATAGAGGGCCAATAAGGTCCTGGTGGGCGGAGTGTAGTGTTAGTGTGTAGTGGAGAATTTAGTGCAGAAAGTTAGTCTGAAAAGGAAAACTGAATTGGCAACATAGGAGAAGGGAGCAAAAACAACAAGCTCTGCAACCTAGGAGAGGGGGCCTGCACAGTCCCGTGCAGCCCCCTGGCCATCACCCCCGGTTGGGTGCCATAATCCCGGTGCCTTAACAACCGATCTACGGGCATCTTCATGCGGGTCCAAAAACATCCCGTGCCCATCTACAACCGGTCTACTGGTACCGAAGCTGGGAGTCGTTTATCACTGCCATGCGAACCAGGAGTGGAGGGACCGCTTTACAGGAGCACCCCACCACCGCCGCACACACAGAGTCGTCTAGCCAGCGGAGTACCCACTAAAAGGACCCAAGGCTCCCCACAAATCCGGCCAGAATTCCCCGGTAAGGCAATTGAAGCAGCCTCCTTGTACCCGACCTGGCATTCCATGGCGACGTCGGCAACACAACTTAGTTAGAATGGAGGAACACCGCGGAACTCTGAGAAACACTGGTCATTGCTAAGTCCACCCGGTCCGTTACCCGTCACTGTATGCCATGTATCACCTGCTGGTTACAGTAAAGAACCCCCGGAGGCCCAAGCAGCACCGGTAGACATCACCGGAACACTCATAGGTGGCGTCACGAAACAATTAACCTCTTAACTGTTCACCCAACGACGTCTTTATTTGATCTGGACCACCGGGCCTCCACAGCCGCAGGCGCGGTTCCCGTGACAAGAAGGAAGAAGAAACGCCTGCAACGTGTTGACCCGGCCACGGTGAGTCAGAAGCAACTACCACCGCTTTAAATTAGGGCATCTACTGTGGGCAGGATTGGTTGTCACATTCTATAATGTAAATGCAAATTGAAGAAATCTGTATCTTGTCAATAAAAACAATGAATATATTTCCTAATATTGAAGCCACTGCTGCTTATTTGGGCAATATTTTTGAGGAGCCCCAACTTTGTCATACAGAGAAATCGAGATCTGACTCTTCCTTGCATGTCTCTGTACACCGTATGTACTCGAGTATAAGCTAAGTTTTCAGCACCTTTTTTGTGCTGAAAAATGCCTCTCCAGCTCATACTTGAGTTAGTGAGAGGTGAGGGGGGGGACAGCTTTGGTAAGGTGACTGGAGGCTGGAGCAGAGTGAGGCAGCAGGTGGTCACGTGGGCCTGGTCATTAAGCTAATATAATATTCACTGCATCTTCCTGTCCATCACCTCTTAACACTGAAGCTGGAGCTGAGAGGTGGGGAGAGTGCAGTGAATATTATATTAGACTAATGAGCAGGCCCACGTGACCACATCCTTCCTCTGCAGCCAGGGATGATCGTGGGTGTGGATATTCCATGCTTACCAAGCATCATTTTTACAGTGGGAAGCAGTGAATATCTGGTGATGGACAATCATATTCACCTCCCAATTGCTCCCCTGAAACACCATGGCATCCTCCTGTCTTGTTCCGGCATCTGACCATGTGAGCAGCGCAGGACAATGATGTCATCGCTGCGTGCCCCGCTCACGTGATCATATGCCGGGACAAGAAGACAGGAGGACACTGTGGTGCTTCAGGAAAGCGATGGGGAGGTAAGTTAGATCATTTATTTTTTAAGTCATAATCTCCACCTACACACTGCACCTGTGACTTGTTTGTGTTTGTAAAGGGGAACTCCACTTTTCCCACTCACCTATTGCAATAGGCTGACAATGATCTAAGCGCACTTCCAGTTCACACATCCAGTCCACACTTTTTGCTGCCACCACTCATAGTTTTGGTAAGTCAGAGAGACACCTGCCCTTGTGACAAAATCACACCAGAAATTAGGAAAGATGCACAATACACATTGTCTCTCCTGGATCTGATACAAAGTTTCTCTGGATAAAGAGATGCCAGCTCTCCCATAAAGCAGACAGGCATCCTAACAAGACAGAGGGTTGGGGAGTGGAAGGGGTAATAGGGTGCTGGGAAAACAGGTCAAAGTCATGTCATCAAAGAAATGAAGGGGGTGCTGGTGTATCACGGTCCGCACTGGTCCAGGGCTAAATGAAACTCACCAGAGAGCCAATCAAATTTCCATTGGCTCTCTGGTGAGTTTCATTTAGCCCTGGAGCAGCGCGGACCGTGATACACCAGCACTCCCATCATTTCTTTGATTCATACCACAATCCAGTGGTGGGTGGAGGTCTTGCAGCAGCTTGGAACATTGTTTCCTGAACGCCTTCAAACCAGTTGTGGGGATCACAACTGGAACAGGTGAGCGGCTTCACAGCACCACCACATCATATTAGTGTCACTAGTGATAGGGCACTATTGCGCCTCTTGTCCCCCTCCCTATTTTATATTTTCACAAAGTCATGCCATGGGAGGAGACCTGCAGACATTCAGATTGGTGAAGGAAAAAGTGGGCAGGAGTATGGAGGAGTGTAAACGAGATGGAAGGGGGTTAGTGTCCCCTCTTCCAGATCAAGAATTGACAGGAACAGGAGCTGCTCACTGACCTGGTGTCTTTACTGCCATGGGGTGCAGCTGGAGCAGGAGCATCGACATGCAGCCATCACGTTAACTCCGGCTGTGGTGAGTCACTCCTCTGCTCCTGCAGTGTGAGTTTGGCGGTCCCGGCCGCTGGAGCTTTTCTGTACGGAGGGTGATAGGAAAAAATGGCAGGAGCTCCCCCCCCTTGGGGGACCCTAAGGGGGCTGGAGCCGCAGTGCCGGCCTGCACTGTGGTTCTCCGGTCCCCGGGAGGAATCTTCATTATGACTGTGGCCTACCGGGTGTGGGTGTGACTGTGCTGTGGCCTACTTCCAGTTGAGTCCTCGGAGACTGGGAGTGATGCATCAGCAACCCTATCCAGAAGAATCCACCGCACCCTTCAGTCGGCAGTGGGCAGCCTCCACATGGGGACGTCTAGAAAGTAGAACCCCTCCAGCAGAGGGCCCCTGGATGCCACGGGGCTGAATTACCCCAGCAGTGCCTCTGGCCAGGAGATGGATTCGTCGTCACGGGGGTCTTTTGACGCACTCTCTTGCGGTTCCCTTGAACAGTTGTCAGCATCTAGAAGCAAGGGGTAAGGATGGAAGTGTGGTGCCCCACCGGGTAAGCCACCACTAGAGGTACTGCATTCCCGCTGTTAGGGAGTGTAGTGCCCCTGTTCTCCAGGTTCTGGGATGTTGTGGCTGAGCGTAAAAGAAACGCAAACAATACCCAAACACGTAGGCCCTGGGACAGTGGGAAGACCCTGAAGGAGGGCCTAGGTCACAAAAGAGGAATAGGAAAGTGTTAAGAGAGTAGGAGTAGTACGTGGTGGAGGAAGCAGCTGAGTCGCCCGCCAGGGCTGTGGGGTACTCGGGACCAGTCACCTTCAGTCTCTGTTGCCTGGGGATGTCATGGTTGGGGCCACGGACCGGTTCCGTGGCTCTGGGCATATTGTCAATAAAAGGGGAGAAAAATAAAAATGAAAAAGAGAATTTGTCATGGATGTGACGCCACCCTTCGTTTGTGGCCAATATGAGCCACCGCTGCTTGTAACGGTCCCAGGGATGATGGAAATATGCAGCGAGGTGTTAATCCACGGGCAAGGCTGGTTATCCCCTGGGCCGGTATATAGTCTATGTGTGATGGTACGGTGGGGGTTGCAGGAGTCAGCGTACGAAGAAGTGGACAGAGATGAGAAGAACAATCCATTTTACCTTTAATGATGTTATTGTAGGCGCAGCCGAGTACTGCCCAAGTCGTTTTTCGGGATCCGGAGCTTGGAGGTGAGTTGGGGCTATCCATGCCAGGCGAGTTCTGAGACCTAACTACGGTGTTGCTTCAGGCGGGCCTTGGCTGCATAGAGCTGTGCTGTGACCCTCTTTTGCCAGTGTAAGCCATATGAGAGGCGGCACAAGCCCCTCTCCAGTCTGGACCTTTCTCTAACTACCCCTCCTGGGCTCTGAAGTGCAGCTGTGTCTCCTGGTTTTAGTGTGAACGGGAAACCTGAAATTGCCCACTCTCCAGGTTTGGTTGCTGAGTGTAGAATCCCTGACAACCTCGGTCTCCGATGACCATATTTCACCTGGGGGGAACTGGCGCTGGCTCCACTCCCCAGACCTAGTTCTCCACTTCCTCAGATCCTCACCACGGGTCTAAACACATGGTCAATCAATCTCCTAGGATGGGCCTAGTGCGGCTGCCATCCCTAGGGTGTTTCTACAGTCCTCCCTGGAACTGAACTAACTGGCTCCTCCCTCAGACCTGAATTTATAGGGGACTTACCCTGAACCTGGGCTTTGGAGCTCCCCCTTCTGGCCTGGATTCAGGATGGTGTTATGCGTGTGCTTACCTGGTGGATGCCTCACCTTTAAGCTTATATTGTAGCTACTGGATCCCGGTGCACTACACAGCAACAGGAGGGTACAGAGTTGGTGTGGTGCTGGCTCCCGGGGCTTGGAGCACAACCACGCTCACCCTGGGAGGGAGAGACCAGAAGGGTGGAAGGAGAGAAGAGCCCTAGGGGTGCAATAGAGACACTGATTCCCTGTACGCCCGAATCTCAGGAGACAGAGTGACTGGTGACCGACACAGGGACCCGGCCCTGAACACAGTGCACGCCCGAGTTGTTGAACCGGAGGGCTCAGACTTTTAACAGGAGCTCTGGCCGATTACCCGACACATCTTGGGGAAGGCGGCCGAACTAGGAAGCAGTGCCCTGGAAAGGAACCTAATGGTGCCTGGGATACAACAGCACCCGTGGCCATAAGTACTTGAGCTCTGTGCTTGAGAGCCTATGGGGAAGAGCAATGACCTGCTCACCTCAGAAGAGACCTACCCATTATAGCGCTGAGACAGAGAACGTAGACCCACCAGAGGCAGAACATCCAGTAAGAGAGAAAGAGGGCATCAACCAAGGCTCAGTAGCACCAACCCGGTCCTGGAGACAATGCTGAACCGGAGTCTGGCAAGGGATATACCCGGCGGCCATGTTGAAACACCAAGTAAAAGTAATGGAACTGCAGCTGGGGTGTGTGTGTGACTTTCTTGAGCGGCGATCACCGGCTGCAGAGGCCACATGAAACACCGGGGTACCGACGTTCCACTGAACATCTGCCAAGGTACAGACTGACTCATCCGTTCTGCTGCCCTGGGGACCTCGCTCCGCCTGCGGGGAGCGAAGCCATCCAAGCTGCCGGTCACTGTCCTTAGAGATTCTGAAGCAGCGGCGGTCACCCTGGCCGCATACCAAAGGTGGCGTCACGAATACCCCTTTATCCCCTCAGACTTTCCCTGTCATCATTCCCCGTTTATTTTAAATGACACCGCCAGGGTCATGGGACCAGGTCTCGGCCCCTGTCTGTCCCTGTGAAAAGAACCGAGAAGTGAAGAAGAGCAAACAGCTAGTAACTGCCTGGTTCCCGAGTCTTCCCCGGCCCTGGAGTGAGCATGTCAGAAGAGACCCCTGGGACATCGAGGGATGCTTTGTTACAGAACGGCTGATCCACACGGAGCACAGGGGCAGCTGGGTGAGGAGATGACGATTGTGTTTGTTGAAATTTTTTTGCTAAATTTGTGAAAATGCTATGGGGGGGTTTCTTGTGGTAACTTGCTTGGCATTAAAGTGGTTGGGGCTTTCAGCTGGGGTGATGGAGTTGGAGGCAGTACTTAGGGTGTTAGGGAATTTTGTTAGTGGTTAAAGGGTGTTTTATTGTGAGCTGTCCCCAAGCAAGTGTGTTTGGTGGGACAAAGGGTATCGTTTTGGCAGTGGGTAGATTGTAGAGGCATGGGAACATTGGGCAATGCAGGTATTGTCAAAAGGTGTTGAAGGCTTTCCTAATTAGAAGGTTTGCAAGTTAGGTAGATATAATAGGTTAGGGGAAGTGGGACCATTGCCTGGTTGGCTAAGGGAACATGGATTTAGGCCTGTGGGGTTGCAGGGGTCTGGTTGCGCCTTAGGTACAGTTTGTCAGGTTTTAGCTACTAGGTTTGGTGGCGGGGGGACCACCAGGACATATCCTTTAGATGTTCATGGTGGGGTTGGGTGGGGGGATTTTTGGCTTAGGAGCAAATCCCGTGGTTCACCAAGGAGGCGATTAGTGGCGCAGTTACCAAAGTCAGAACACATGGGGGTAGTATGTACTTTTAATATGAGAGTGTTGGTTGAAGTAAGACATACTTGGGACAGGAAAACGTTGTCCAGGATGGCAGCTGGACTTGGGGATTTGATAGGTTGGGTCCTTCGTAGGGTTATGGTGATGCTGCCTCTGGTAGATTGATGTCAGATGTTGAAGTGGCACCTTATCGGGTTAAGTCTGGTTGGTGGGTTTGCTAGGTTGTTGTTGATACCAGGGCCAGGTGTACGATACAGAATATAAGCATGATGAATCCATTGTTGAGAATGGTGGATGTGATTAAGGAACATTCGGGGTTAAGATAAAGTTGTTAGTGCACACGCAATGTCCCAGTGAGTTCCTCATCATGTCATACTGGGGCATCCGCTTAGTGTATCCAGCAATGAGGGCACTTAAAGAGAGGGTTTTTTAGTGTTATGTGCTTGTTTGTGGGTTGCCATAGTTTTTAAGTATGGCAGGGATAGTGGGGCTTTGGTTTACTCAGTTGGCAAGGGGAAATATTTTTCTCTGTAGCCTGGTAGTATTGCAGGTCGGATTTAATTTATTGGGTGAATATGGGATGGTGGTTTCCCATGTGGGTTCAATGTTAGGTTTCAGTAAAATTAGATTTAGTTCAGTTATGTTGTTGGTAATTTATGGGTGTGGAGGAAATTGCCTCTGGAATTGAGTGGTTGGTCAACTTTTTGTCATGCTGTATCTTCGGGTTCATCAAATATTCATGTTGAGGTGCACATTAAGGGGTAATGTTGGTTCGCTACACAGGGTGTGAGTAATACATAATGGACAGTTACAGTCTTGTGTTCTGTGGCCAGGCGGCAGTAATGGTAATTGGTTTAGTTGGGGGTTCAGCAAGTATAGTTCCTTGCAAGGCAGTTCATGGGTATGGTGTCCTGTTTAGGCATTGGTTGAGGGCTACATCTACTAAGGGCTTGTCCATTAGTAACTAGTGTGGATCTGGCGGTATGAGTAAGTCAGAGTTGTGACACCAGGTATCTGACTGGGATGCTATACGTGGTTAGCAGTTTGCAGCCTGTTGTGGTGCTACAGGGTTTCTCAGTAGGGAACATGGTAAAGAGTTGTCTGGGCAAAGGGCGCAGTTGTGGGTTTGGAGCAGGAGGGGCAATGTATTATGCTTTTCACAATTTTGATTGAGGGGTCAGGTGGAGTTGGGTGGTTTGGGTTGATTATTGGAAGACAGTACTTCTCAGAGTGACAATTAGTCATAGGTGGAGTGTCCACGCCTTAACATGTTTTGAGTCACTACCCTCCTCTCCTCAACCTTTTGGGAGTGTCTGATTTGCATTATGGGGAAGGTAAAAGAAATGTTGAAAGGTGGTGGCTGTTGTGGTGTCAACTGCATTTGGTATATTGGATGGCATGTCTGTCAGATGGGGTAAGCAGCTGTGAGGCAAGAGTTTTATGAGATATCTAGACACACCTGTGCATGGGTTTGATGTTGAAAACTTTGTGTGATGTTCGCTTAGCTTTGTAGGTTAATCTGCATTTGGATGCAGTATGGGTGTTTGTAGGTTTCACCATTAGATGAATGGGTCATGAAGGAGCAGTGAGGTGTACTGATGACCTGTTAGTGGTTATACAAGGGAATAGTCCTAATTTGGTCTTTGGGATGTTTATATTCCCTGGGTGGTTGTGGGCTGATAATTGCCTTGACAGTGATCCACTGGGACAGAATGGATTCTTGAAGTGGTTAGGTGGGTGGAAAACCACGAATATTACGTGAATGGATTTTGCAGGGATTCTTGTATGATGTTGGAGAGGTCAGCCAATATAGGCAATGGTGGGTGTGGGGGGACACATGACATTGGTGCAGGCCTTTCCGGTAATGGTTTGAGATATGGGATGGTTCGGGTGTGGTGGTGGGGCAAGAAGGTGTAGCAGGTTTACCAGGAGTTCATGAAATGAGATTTTAAGGGTTTGGGGAAGTGTTGCTACCTTCCCGGGTAATGGTAGGAATAGGGTTGACGAGTGTGGAAGGGTTGCCAAGAGGTATTTGGAAATGTAGGAGGTAATGAGATATGGTTTAAACATCTTGCCATTCTATGACTTTGCATAAGATAAACGGCGAGAAAAGGCTCTGACTGGCATGACTTGGCTGGCAAACATCAGTAGACCCAGCATGGACTGCATCTGCAATAAGGTGACCTTAGGTACCTTACAAAAACCATCCAACAAATGCAGCGTTTTTTGACTTTTTTTTCCTCTGGTAAGCGAAAGACCATTGAATTAGCATTTATTTCAATGCCAAGAAAACTGCTGCAGACACCTGGTGGGGGAGAAATATGTTTGTGTAGAAAAAAGCCCAGGTTTAGATTCCGCGCTGACCACAGCAGGTCCTGCTGTGAAACGCGTAGGCTCAATAAACAGACATCAAACATACCCTTCCTGCTTTGTGGTCAGCGCAGAATCTAAATCTGGGCTTTTTTCTACACAAACGGATTTCTCCCTCACCAGGTGTCTGCAGCGACCAGGATAACAAGGCTCTTGCAGGTTGTTGTGACTCACACAACCCAAAAAGGTGAGTCACACTAATCGGGGGGCATTGAATTATCATCATAGATAAGACCCTATGTGCGCTCTCGTCTCTCTTTGTTTTAATGCCTAGAAAAGACATTCTGTTAAATCGCCTCACTGTTTTTCAGGCGATAGTGGTACGCCAAATTACTGCAATATGAATTAGAATTTTGTTAGTAGCAAGAAACATAAATTGGAATCTTTTCGGTTGATGAACAAAAATTCGTCCAGGGAGTGAATCAGAGAATTGCTGCATATTTCATAGAGAACTACTGAGCCAAGAAATGAACTGTATACCTCCAAATAGTGACACGAAATGGAACATCTCATTGGCAAGCACATGTTGAAATAATAGTCCCGGTCCACTTTTCTACCCAAGAAGTGGAAGCAATCAGGATGCATGGGTAATAAATGGAATGCCGACTCTATGTCTGATTTTGCCAGCAGAGCGCCAGGCCCGGCCGCATGAACCAATGACTCGGAGGCATCTTGTAGAGAGATTCCATTGTTAACCGATCCACCTTTTGGATGGGACAGGTGATGAATAAAACGATACTTGCCAGGATCCTTTTTTGAGATAATGCCTAGTGGCGAAATTCAGATATTTTGAAAAGGAATCGATTGAAAAGGCTCCACCATTCTAACCAGTTCTACCTCCTTCTCAATTTTTTGACACAGTGTCTGGGTACTCACAAGCGGATTTAAAATTATTTGAAAGGGTTAGCACGCTACAGAATTTGAAGGGGATAAAAAAAAACATATGTGAAGCCAAAGGGTAATTGTCCTGCTGGACCACTGTGGTTATGCTCAACGCAGTCCTTTTCTGTATGTGAGGTTTTTGTCAGCACTCTGTTACGGGACGGGTACACCTTGCTGATGGGTGTCTCCCCTTCCCCCTGCAAGCAGAGCATTTCTGTTTATATTTGCATAAGGCATGGAAGTGACAAGTTACTTTATTAAAAAGCCAGCAGGTCCCGGGTCTGCATACAACCACTGCATTGATGAAAAGAGGGGCTGCTTCTGTGAAAGCAACAGTCTTAATCAAATATCTGTCGCTTTGACTCCCCAGCTGCCTGCAGAACTCCTTGTCATATCACCACCAGGCAGAACCTCCGTGGGTTTTGCATGAATTATATATCAGATCCTGATACATGTATAATTCAGAGCAGTGTTCCGGATGCTTCTGGCCCATTATGAAACCTAGAACCGCAAACGCCTGTAGACGATTGTTCATTGTTTTTGCGATTTTTGGTTTAATGTTTTCGAATAAACGTTTGTTTTTCGCTCCTTATTAAATGTATGTTGGTCAGCTGATAATAGTGACCATATGTCAATGTAATCATTATTACATATTTTGTTTCTGGTTTCTACCTTTACGTGCGTGCCTAACTGATTAAATCCGCATAACAATGCATCTTTGTGCACACACGCTAATTGAGGTGCAGCCTTAGGCTACGTTCACACATTTGCGTATTTTGCTGCGCTTTTTTGCGCGCGCTTTTTGCCGCGTTTTTCGGCCGCGCAAAAAAGCGCAGCAAAATACGCAGGGGCTTTCACACACTGCGCTTTCTTCCCCCCAGAAAGCGCAGTGATGTCACAGAGGGGAGGAAGAATCCTGCTTCCTCCTCCCCTCTGTGACATGGGTGACCGCCCCATTAGATTCCACAGTGTGTTAATACACACTGTGAAATCTACATTAAACAGAGGCAAGTTAATGAAAAATAAAAAACAATCAATACTTCACCTCTCCGACGCCTTCTCCCGGTGTGCGATCTCCGATTCCAAGTGAGCTCTCTTCTGACAGGACCTGTGATGACGTCAGAGGGGGGGGGGCGTTCCCGGGGCGGTCCCATCGCTGATTGGCTGCTCGCAGTCACATGACTGCGAGTGCCTGGGACCGCCCCCCCTCTGACATCACCACAGGTCTTGTCAGAAGAGATCTGACTTACAACCGGGGATCGCACAGCGGGAGAAGGCGTCGGACAGGTGAAGTATTCATTCTTTTTTATTTTTCACACACTTGCTTTTGTTTAATTTAGATTTCACAGTGTGTATTAACACACTGTGGAATCTAATGGGCGGCCACATCTGTCACAGAGGGGAGGAGGAAGCTGGATTCTTCCTCCCCTCTGGGAGAATACGCAGTAGTAGCTGCGTAAAGAATTGACATATCAATTGTTTACGGAGCTGCGTTTTCTCCCTGAAAACGCACTGCGTATTTTTACGCAATGTCTGCACTGCAAAGTGAATTTCCCATTCACTTTGCAGGCAGACAAAAGGCACATTGCGTATTTTGAAAAGCGCGCGTAAAAAAACGCGGCAAAATACGCAATGTGTGAACGTAGCCTTAACCTCAGTTGATTCGCTGGGGCAAGCCAACTGCTGTACTAAAGCCTTAATAGCCAAATCATTACCTTCCATGTTGCAAACATTGTTATTTATGGTGTTATATGAATTCGGCACAATACACTCACCGACGTCTGTAGCAGGAGGAGGAACTCCAAGTGACGAAGAAACTCCAGCTTCCAATTGAGTGATCGAATGCTAGCTTTGGCCAGGGGCCTGGGAGATGGAGGCAGATCTCCTAGGCTGGCAATCAATGATGGAGCAAGTGACTGCTGACGTTTGTCCTGTGCACGAACATGCCTATCGGGTCTCACAGATCTCCTGGACCATTCCAATGAGAATGGGGAATGCCATCTTGTGCACTGAGATCAATGGATCTGCAATGAGAGTGAGAAGATCTCCTGTTTGAGGGACAGTGGGAATGATAGCGGAAATTAGCCAGTGAAGATGGAGAAGAATTGCGGTGTCTACGTCTGTCTATAATGCAACTCTGGGTGTGTTGGTCAGGGGGTTTGGCTACAAAAAATGCTGGTGTTGGTCAGGCAACTGCTTGGGGAGTATGAGGTGTCTTACTTAAAACTTGGGGCATCACACTATAACTTGTGGCAATTAGTGGGGTATTGCATAAGGGTCAGGGTGTACTCCTGGGGATGGCTATGGAGTTTGGCATGTCCAAAGCTGCTATAGAAGCTATCAGCTGATTACTATTGTTGGGGTTTTTCGCTGTTTTTTGATCTGATATCACTGATATGTAGGGGAACCAAAGGAGGTGTATGTTCTTTATTCAAGGAGCCTTGTAATCAGGGGAGGACATGTTGCTAGAAGGGGTGTTGCAGAGACAGCACTCGCCCCTGGTGCACTTTCTTTATTTTGGCGAAATGTGTAATTAGTCTGATTTAACTGGAGGGTGCGCTCACCAGCTGCATACACAGGCAGAATTAACTCATGGGCATGCTCACAAGCTGCATGAACTGGCATGATTGAATTGTGCATGAGTTCATCACCTTCCTGCCCCCGTGCAGGCAGTACAGACGCACATGCAGGAGGGATGGTGCTGCTGGGGCATGTGGACGTTGTGACCTGGCACATTGGAAGAGGAGGGGATAGTAGCTGAATGTGGCCTCACTGGGACTTTTTTAGTTTCTGGAAAGCACGGGAGAAGGGGGGAGCAGATCTATTAGTGGCTGGCCACTATGACTTGCATGGCACCTGCACGAACTGGTGGCTGGTGCATTCCCACTGTCTCGTAGGCGTCAGGGAGGGACCACCTGCCTCCCTGAACAACTGGCGCTCAGCTTGGATCGGCAGTGAGAGTTAGTGAGGGGGTCGGGGGCTTGGGAGGGTTCAGCATCCTAGGGGAAGCTAATGGCGATCAGGGAATGGTCAGTGGTGTGGAAAGGGGGGTAGGACAGGGCATAGGGAGGTAAGTGCTGAAGCCAGTAATAAGGGCTTGAAGCCAGTGCTCACCTTCCTGTGCTGCTCTCAGATGCAAGGCCTCCATTAAGAGGTCAGACATCTGGAGAAACTAGCTTCCAGGGGCTGATAGGGGAAGAAGCGACAGACGTCAGGCACCTATGTTTAACCCTGTAGCTGTGGTTGATTACCCCTTCCCCTTTGAGCCTATTGGCTAGCAAGTGACCTGCCCCAAGGCTTAGGATTCTCAGATCCCGGGTGTTGGATACTGGGGATGTCACAGGCGGTCATTGCCCGGGACCATGCCATAGGGGTTGCTTTAAAAAGGGGGGTTATTTTCAGAGATCTGATTGTAGAAGTCGTGACGCCACCTACGGAGTCAGGTGATGGCACCAGCGCTGTGGCAGAACGCCGGGGATGATGGATGGGCAGCCTGATGGTGTAGCTCCCCGGGGCAGTGATGTAGGGGTAGGATGATTTGGCACAGGGATGAGGCTCTGCAGGCGGGAGGTAGTTACAGTCTCTGTGCTGGACAGGATCAGGGCTGTAACAACTGACACACACTGGGAGTAGTAGTTTTCCGTACCTTTACTGATGATAACCGGCACTGTCCAGGGTACACTCCAGGTGGATGGGATGCACTTCAGGATTTCCACAGTGAGTGATTTGTAAGGCCTCCTTGTCCCTTCTTTTACTTGTGGTGAAGCTCTGACCAATATAGAACCTGGCCTGGCTTCCTGTGTGTTTCTCTTCCTTTATAACGCTGAGCTCGTGTAAGAACCTTCTCTGGATTGCTGCTACCTCTGGGGATTTTCTGAGGTTCCTGCCTCTTTGTTTGGTTATGGTTACAGATGACTGGGAGGCTGAAGACTCCTTGGTCTGACCGGTGCTGGTGGCTCAGAGATAGACTTGCCTGCACCTCTCCCGGAGCCGGTACTCCACTCCATGGACTCGGATCCTCCCAGACTGGTTGGTAGACGGTCTGGCACACACCCTCAGGCTCCCCTTTCTCGTCTGGGTCACCGCTCTTTCTGGGTGCCCTCCCTGTACGTCCCCTGAAGGGTCCACCTCGACCTCTGTTGCTTCACTCTGCTCTTCTACTACTACTACTACTACTACTACTACTACTACTACTACTACTACTACTACTACTACTACTACTACTCCTTTCCCGCTCTCCACTACCCACCTATATAACCTCCCACTGGAACCGGTTACCCTGGTAATGGGTGTACCCAATTGGCCCCCTGAGCTAGGTGTGTGGATACAGAATGAAAGTCACATACAAACCTCCCCCTTCACTGACCACAGGGATACTGCACAGGCTGGTCTGGGTGCAGTACCCTTTAGTGGTGTACCGACCAGTGGGGTGCCACATTCTCCCTTGGTGAAACACACTTGTCCTCAAGTGTCCGTTTCTACCCCCAACTTGTACAGAGACAATTTTAGTATGCAGTATAACACAACATGGTAAACATTCTTTCAACACTAGGTTATGCATTTTTGTTCTTCCCTTTATGGGAGGCTCTTTTCTTAAATGTAATGAATTTTAATTTAACCTCAGCCTAACGGGGCCGGTACACACACACTGCTTCGGTGGTCATTGTCCTTGCACTTTGCAGCAGTGTCTGTTTTGACCACCTGGGCTGTTTGAATCATTACAATATATCAAATAGAGTCTCTGGCTTAAGTTTCAGTCCAGGCTCAACGCGAAAGTTCTCATTATTGTTCATACGTTTAGCAATATTAACATTATATACAGGACCGGTGTTTTTAGAGTTTTAGTCTCTACAGCTTATGTACACGCAGGGCATACCATTCACGAGGCCCTGCGTGCCTCTCATAGCTGACTCGGTCATTCCGGTAAAGGTCCCGGTCCGGGTGGCCCCTTGGAAGGTGAGGCTCTACATCCCTTCACTCCACAAAAACCTCCTCATAGAGACCCTCTTCCTGGACGAACCCCCAATCGCATATTAAAACTGGTTACCGTACCTTCCCTTCTTTCATCCGAAGTTACCGGTGGTTGGCGGTGGGCCTGGGTTCGGAACTGTAAATTCTCCAACTCCCTGGCCCACCACTCCTCACGACAGCGCTACCGTGTCGCTTGGTCAGCCAGGTACTGTTCATAGAGGTAGTCCGGCTGAGTGTGGATGGGACTGGGGGTCTGCCTCTAACTTCTGGTGGTAGCTGCTTGGCTGGCCACAGCTCCCAGCTGGTACTGATGGTCACTCCACCATGCTATGTGGGGCCCGGATGCCCCGACTTCCTCGTTGCTGTTGTCCGGATCGCCATCCTCAAGGTCCTCCTCCTAGGTGGCGGATTCGTCCTGGAGGGCCTCAACGATTACTCCAGCCTCGCGCTCGGATTCCTTGGGGACCTCCGGCTCAGTGGCTTCCTCCTCTGGGCTTTCGGGTTCCGCTGCGGCTGTCTCCTCCTCATCACTGGCTAGGACCTCGGCGTCATCTGGGTCTTTTCAAGGCCCAGATGCAACGACTTCTGCACAGGAGATGGGCGATGGTTCGGCAGGCAGGTCCTCACTGGTCACCGGGTACTCAACCGTGGCCTGGTCTCTCGTTCCCGGCTCCAGCTGTCGGTCCCTGGTTCCTCTGCGTGTACCATCCACAAACAAACGGCATGTGTGAAAAGATAACCAACATAGTAATAGATGTGTTGAATACATTGCCTTTAAAAGTAAGAAATCAGTGGCCAGAGAAATTGCCGGATTTAGTAAACATGTATAACCATATACCTGTGAGTTCCACCAATTGTACACCAGCTTATCTAATGAGAGCAAGACCTAAAAAATTACCAGTTGACATAGACATGGGAATTGTCATGCCAGAAACAGGTTCATCTGATGTTGATTGGGACACAAACCGCCAAGATCAATACTAAATGGTGCAAACATGTGTAGAAGACAATCTGAACCGGATCAGAGAAAAACAAGAAAGGAACTACTATAGAAATGCACAAGCTGAACCTTAAACACCTGGAGAAATGGTACTAAGGAGAAAAAGAAGAAACCACAAACTTGATGACCAGTGGGAAAAAGAACCCTAAACTGTGCTAGACTCCAACTTTGACAATAGCTAAACCTTTGTAATCAGTAGAGATGGAGGTAAAACTACTACAACAGTGTCAAGAGACCACCTTAAAGTATGTCCAGAACAACTAAGACTACAAGAACCAGGAACACCTTGTAAAAAAACCAATAGAACCAAAGGAAACAGTGATTCACACGATACTTGGAGACTTTCCAGAAGACTGGCCCCAATGTGAGGGAGCTGTAATTGTACCAGTGATCAACTTTTACCAACCAATGGAAGAAGAAGGAAGACTGGAAAAATCTGCAAGAGTTCCAGAAGTTAGTACATAGTATTGAATTATAAATGGAAAGTATCTCATTATAAACGGGCCTCTCCTCACAGTCATATACAAAAGGGGAGAATTTATTTTTGGAGAGTTTCCGCCCAAATCAAGATTGGTACACAACTAGCCATAGTGAAAAGGTTTTTATTCATAGAAAAACAGGATTACACTGGCGTCAAAAGTACCATACATATACATAACACATCATAAAATAAGATCGGTCCTAAAGGACAGCAGAGATAGTGACCCAACATACAGCAATCATGGTATAAAAGCCTAACAATGGGCTGGTGGGATAGTATGAGTTGATACAATTAACCAGTAGTCACCTTGGCAACCTCTGATCATCAGTGCCAGACCTCTATTAGAGGGGGTAGAACCTAAATGTGCTCACCAGGCACTGTAGGTCAATAAGATAAACTACAGATATTATGTCCACACTCACCCATGTTGCTTGTTTCCCTCGGCTGGTGATGGGAAGGGGACGCCCCGACGCGTTTCCCTCTTAATGAGCTTCCTCAGGGGGGCCCGCGTCGGGGCATCCCCTTCCCATCACCAGCCGAGGGAAACAAGCAACATGGGTTATGCTTTTTGTCTTTCCATTTCCTTTTTGCCTTAAGGCCCCATCACACTGAGCGACGCTCCAGCGATTCCGACAGGAATAACGACTTAGCCGGGATCGCTGGAGCATCACTATGTGATCGCTGGGGAGCTCTCAAACAGGCAGATCTCCTCAGCGACCAGGGACTAGAGAGCCATCTCCACATTGCTGGAAGTGGGAGGACGCTGGTAACTATGATAAACAACAGGTATCTAGGCAGCGAGCACTGCCTAGGTACCCGCTGTTTATCATGGCTGCCAGCGTCCTCCCGCTTACAGGCTGCGCTAAGCAGGGAGGACGCTGGTAACTATGATAAACAGCGGGTATCTAGGCAGTGTGCACTGCCTAGATACCCACTGTTTATCATGGTTACCAGCCTGTGAGTTCTCTGATCGCTGGTCTCTCGCTGTCATACGCAGCAATGCGTGCTGGCCAGCGGGAGACCAGGTACCAAAAAATGGTCCTGAACCATGTGCAGTGATCAACGACCTCACAGCTGGGGCCTGATCGCTGCTACATGTCACACATAGCGACATCGCTGGGGAGGTCGCTGTTGTGTCACAAAACCTGTGACGTATCAGTGATCTCACTAGCGATCTCGCTATGTGTGATGGGGGCTGTTCATGTGTCCTATTTTTTTCACTGCATGTCTGAGTTTGATTTGAATATTATATCACAATTAGCCATGCAAGTCCATAAGTGCGGGGAAATCATCAGACTGCACTCGGATGATGTCTGAATAAATTCTGATTTCTGCAGACTGACATAATGCAGAAAATAGGCTGCCTTCACACTTGCGCTCCCCGCCGCTGCGTATTGCAGCAGGTAAGCGTAAGCCGAGCACAGACACCACGTGTCCCTATGTTTAACATGGGGACGCACAGTGATGCGCTCGGCTGCGGATGGGCATGCGCACTGATAGACTTCCGTGTGTGATTTGTACACATGCAGATGCTTGCTTACAAATCACACATTCTCGTCCACATGAACGCGACATGTCGTGAAGTCAGAGAAATTTTGCTCATTATCTCCTTATAGTGTATTACAATTCTCTCATCCAATAACATAGGATCACACTTAGGGTGCCTTCACACTGCGACGTGATCCGGTCCGGGGCTGTCCGGGATGACCCTGACAGCCGCGGACTGGATCAGCACAGAGGACTGGAGGGCTAATATGCCCTCCGGTCCGGTGAGCAGCCGCAGGCAGCTGCAGCCACTGACAGGTCAGGACCGCGGCGCCGCGGTCCTGACTTATCAGCAGCGGGAACTGCGTGCGGCTGCACCCTGGACCGGCGGGCATATTAGCCCTCCAGTCCTGTGTGCTGATCCAGTCCGCGGCTGTCAGGGTCATCCCAGACAGCCCCGCACCTGATCATGCCACAGTGTGAAGGCACCCTAAGCTGACACTCTGATTATAAATCGATCAGTGTCATTTACATAATTGTCCCCAATTGTCTTGGATGAAAAAATCTATGGTTCTCTGCAGGAGCCCTTATGGTACCTTTACACGCCGCAACAGGATGGTGGCAACAACCGGGTACATGAGAGAAATGTATCTTGCACCGCCAAATCAACCCTGTGTTGCGGCGTGTGAACACGGTTGTTGCCACCCGTCACTTGAGGCACCTGTTTCAGAGCAGAGCCCTAAAACAGGTGGATTTCTTGGCGATGGTTGCGGGTTGTATCGGCGTGTAAATATGG
Source organism: Allobates femoralis (assembly GCA_033576535.1). Classification (NCBI taxonomy): domain Eukaryota; kingdom Metazoa; phylum Chordata; class Amphibia; order Anura; family Aromobatidae; genus Allobates; species Allobates femoralis. Next base: position 43,737,660 of record JARQOC010000007.1, read on the forward strand.
TAGGGTAAGGTTTATTCGTCACCTAGATAACTCCCCGGGGCGTGACACAGCCTCCGGGAAACCACCCCCCTTCAGCGATCATTGGAGGAAGCTCTTACGATTGGTAGTCGCTGCATAGGGCGGCATATTTAAGGAGCTGACCACTCACACTACACAATTGCTCGAGCGTCATGTATTAGTCTGCCTCCTGTGCTGGCTGGCCAATCATGATGTTATTGCTTTGTCCTATCATCGTACGGAATTCTCGTAATCCACAATTGTGGCACGCCTATGTGTTGTCCCTGCTGCCTTTATTCCGCCCTTATTACCTTGTTATTGCGGCGTGTAAATGTGGTAAGGTAAGCTACAGAAGGTAACTTGTGGCACCCGGCGGTGTATCCAGAGATAGATGTAACCTACCGTAGCGCACCTTGTTGCGGCTTGTAAAGGTAGTGCGATTACCGTTTGCAACCGTTTGTGCGTGCTCGTGCACGTGAAGCACCCGGTTGTTGCCACCATCCTGTTGCGGCGTGTAAAGGTACCATTAGGGAAGTTATATTTACCCTTCATGTAACACCTATTTGCTAGTAAGGAAGTACACAGTAAATGTTTGCTCTTGCAGAATCTGCCAGCTACTCGTTAATTAATTTATCTAGATGCTGCCAGATGTCCACTTATATCTGATTTATTTACCAAATTAGTAACACAATCCCTAATGGTATATATATGAATTGTTCCTTTTTTTTTCCCTATTACTTCTGTCCCCCCAACCTCCCCCCCAAAAAGAAAAATGACAAATACTTCTTCAAGCCCTTATGCAACAGTATTGGATATGACAGCTGACAGTAACATATTTTATGCGTTCACCAGTTGCTCAATAATGTATTCATATGGCAGGAGATCCAGGAGAACCCCATTGCAGACACAGAGGTATGAAAAATCTAGACTGCAGTTTTTCAAAATGTACGCGAGTAAGCCTAAATTCTTCTGGAAAAGCGTCTTGTGAGACCAGGATATAGCTTTTTGGTAAGGCACATCATTCTAGCGAAAACAGAATGAGACCTACAAAGAAAAGAACATAGTACCTACAGTCACATATGGTGGAGGTTCAAAGATGTATTAGGGTACCTTTACACACCGCAATTTTTGGTGGCGATAGGAGGCCATCTAACGTGCGCGTGCACGTTTTTCATGGTCGCCTCAGATCGCCGATGGCGCTTTTACACGCCGCAATTTTGCCCTCAACCTACGGCGATGTGTTGCATACCAACAGCGGAACCATTCCAGTGGAATTCCCTCGCGCCGCTTCACACGCCACAATCCCAAAGGCAATGTGGGCGTACATGGTCTGCGGTGTGAGGAGATCGGCGTGCCACAGTGGTTTACACAGCGCCCCATACGCGCTCATTGGACAACGCAACAGCGTTACGATTGGTCAGCCTGCTCTGGAAGGCTGGCTAAAACATGACGCCATTGTAGATGTGTGTGTTAATGAATGGACAGCTCTTCAAATATGGCGCCCTGTGAAGTGAGAGCCAATGGAAACACAGTAGCCACCACCAATCATCGCTGACGGGGCGCGGACACCAGCACGCTGTGGCCCACCTACGGGAAATCAATAGGCGACGCATATTCCATCACTATTGCCCGTTCACACGCCAAAAACCGGGAATCTCGCCTTCATGATTGCCTCTGATTTTGGAGCAGTGCTCTGAAATCAGAACCAGTCGACAGGTTTTTTATCGCTGCCCAATTCCCAAATTGCACGCCGCAACTGGGAGGCAATTTGACAGCGATGGTGCCAGGGCGATATATCGCCGGCAAGATTCCTCACCGTGGTTGCGGTGTGTAAAGGTACCGGCAGCGATATTTCTTGCTGGAATGATCGCCGCCAAATTGCCTCCTTATTGCAGCGTGTAAATAGGGAATTTGGCGGCGATAAAACCAATGTCGCTTAATTCCGATTTCAGAGCACTGCTCTGGAATTGGAATCAGGCGACATTGATTTTATCGCCGCCAAATTCCTTATTTACACGCCGCAATAAGGAGGCAATTTGTCAGCGATATTGCCATGACGAAATATCGCTGACAAAATTGTCTCCCGCGTGTAAAGGTACCCTTAGGGTACCTTTACACGCCGCTACTGGAGGATGGATACAACCCGCTACTTCACGTGCACGAGCACGCTCAAACGGTTACAAACGGTAAACGCACCTCCTTTACACGCCGCCACAAGGTGCGCTACGCTACGCAACATCTATAGCTAGATACTTCGCCGGGTGTCTCAAGTAGCCATCTGTAGCTCATCTTAGCTCATTTACACACCGCTACAACCAGCTACTATGGGCGTACCTGGTGCAGCAGGGACAGCACATAGGCGGGCTACAATTGTGGATTACGAGACGTCCGTACGCTGATAGGACAAAGCAATAATACCATGATTGGGCAGGCATCGCAGGAGGCTGATTAATACTTGACGCTCGAGCAATTGTGTAGTGTGACTCGTCAGCTCCTTAAATATGCCGCCCTGTGCAGCGACAACCAATCGCAACGCAGGAGCTTCCTCCAATGATCGCTAAAGGGGGCGCGGAAACCCGGAGCCTGTGTCACGCCCCAGCTACATAGCATGGTGTAGAAACAACCCTTCTGTTCCTTCTTTACACGCCGATACAGCTCGCTACAATCGGCTTTGTAGCCATCTGTTTTCGAGCAGTGCTCGGAAACAGATGTATCTGTTGCCGGCTGTCTCGTCCCGTCTTCACACGCCGCTACTACGGGCTATATTGACGCTACAAGCTACATTTGTAGCCTGTAGCGGGTTGTATCCATCCTCCAGTAGCGGCGTGTAAAGGGCCCCTTAGGGTTGTTTTGCTGGCTTTGATACTGGGTGACTTGACTGTGTTCAAGCATCATGAAATCTGACAATTACCAAAGAATTTTGGGTCGCAATGTAGTGTCCAGTGTCAGAAAGCTTGGTTTGCATCCCAGGTCATGGGTCTTCCAGCAGGACAATGACCCCAAACATACTTCAACAAACCCCCAGAAATGGATGAGAATAAAGCTGTAATACTATTGTATAGGTTTTGAGGAGTCTGATCGCTTAAGGGCAATGAAGAGCAGAGACGGGTTCTTAGGTGCAAGTATTTATAACACACAGCAAAACAAAGGTGAATTTAGTACACAGCAAAAGCACACAACATAACCCAACCCCAATATATATATATCATCGAGCACAGTCCTTATGGAAGCAGTCCGAAAAACCAATAGTCCAAAACAGGTAAATCCAGATGCATGTAGTCCATAGCACAAGTCCTTGTACTGAAACGACCGGAAGATAATGTCCGTGGCAGAAGGTCCCCACACCCGGATGACCGGGTAACAAGTTTAAACACAGTTCCGAGTAGGTAATGAAACACAAGTTCCACAAGGCAAACAGTACATATGATAATAACCGGGAAGTTGCTTACAAACTTGAATGTCCGAGCCAGAAGGTATAAGCAGCGGCACCAGAAGCACGATGCAGGGAGCTGTAAGGTGAACCAGGATCTCACAGAGCTCCAGGGAAGTGAGAGGATCAAGGAGAACAGCTGAGCTGGAGAAAACCAAGAACCAGTATACTCAAGCAATGATTGCTCACCTGAGCCAGGTCTTTATGCAAACGAGACAGGAAGAAGGGCAAACAAAACAATGATCTCCATGCTGACTGAGGGCAAAATGGTCAAATGGCAAGCCGGAAAACCTGGAATACTGACAAAAGCGCTGGAGAGGTCTGAATTGACCAGCATTGAGTCTGGATCTAAATTCCATTGATCACTTGTGGAGAGATCCTAAAATTGTAGTTGGGAGAAGACGCCTCAAATATGAGATCCCTGGAGCAGCTTGCAAAAGAACAGTCCAAAATTCTAGTTGAGAGGTGTAAGGGTACCTTTACACGTCGCAACATTGCATGCAATTTCACTTGGAACTTACTGGTTGTGTGGCACCCTGTGCCAGGTCACCACAGACTCCCTTGGGACATGGAGGGATTTCTCACAGCGAGTAACCCACTTCCACACAACACCTTTCACCCCAGGCCTGTAGGGGGAGCTCCGCTGGTTGCCTTAAGCCAGTTCCCCATATAAATACAGGTTCTGGAGGGAAAAACACCGGAGTGTGCAGTCACTACAGAACTGTGAAGAGCTGAGTGAGCTGAGCTGGTACTGGAGCCGTGCTAGGCCCATACCAGCAACCACCTGAGACAGTGGTGGACCCGCAGAGTAGGGGTTGCAGGCAGAGGAGAGAACGTTCTACAAGAAGGGGGCAGAGGAGGCATACCGACTCACCCCATCAGAGTTTCGGTCACTGGGTCCGAGCTACAGGGGTATAGAGAATAGGCCCTGCAGAGAAACCAGCACCACAAGGAGGTTTAGCTTCCAGGACACCCGAAGCACCACCAAATGAGAGCCCGGAGTCAAGGCCATGACAGGAATCCCATAGAGTGCCCTCAGTGCAGCAAACCCGGGTGTGGAGAGTCACACAGATAGAGAAGTAACGGTCTGGTCGGGTTCCAAGCCTGCCAGACTCTGACAGAATAACTGAAACAAGGAGGCCTACAACCCTACTTGCTGTGGAGATACTAAAGTGTTTCCCTCACCTTCTGACGAGTGTACCCGTACAGAACACCAGTAAAGGTACCAAAAGACTTTTATGTGTGCGTGTCCCTCCTTCCATTTGCACCACATTGACCGCGCTACCCTATTACCCTCACCACAACTTACAGCCCCGGGGACCCCCGCTTGTCCTGTAGGGAGCGGTTCCACCTTGCTGCTGCCCATCACCCCGGAGGCCCAAGCAGCGCCCGTGTCATCACCGGAACCCTACAGGTGGCGTCACAACAGACATTTCTATTATTTTCTCTCTACCCATCTTTTATCTGCATCCCCCGGGCCCACGGCCTCAGGCACCGCTACCCGTGACTTTCCCCAGAGACCGCGCCTGATTGATACGAGTACCCCCAGGGCCTGGGCTGGACAGTTGCAGTGAAATAATGGACACATTGTTCCATTTGTTGCCGTGTACAAATGGAACATTGTGTCCATTATTTCACTGCAACCAGCAAATTGCAAGTGAAATTGCATGCAATGTTGCGACGTGTAAAGGTACCCTTAGAAGCTTGTGGATGGTTATAGGAAGTGATTGATTGTAGTGATTTATTGCAAAGATTGTGCAACCAAATATTAAGTTAATGGCGCCAACAATCTTCCCCTACCCATTTTTCCAGTTTTTTTGAATGTATGTCCAATTTGCCTTTTTTTCTTTGTTTTTTTATGTAATTCCAATACACACAAAGGAAATAAACATAATATGTGTATGACAAAGCATGTTATTGCAATAAGTTTCTTGAAGAAATACTTTAAAGAGGACCTGTCATCCCCCTGCTGCATGGCAATCTAAATGCAACACTGAATGCAGCATGTCTGCTGCATTCAGGGAAGGGATCCCCCATGTGTCTGTGTTCTGTGTATCCTGAGATATAGGTTTAGAAAAACTTAGTTAGAAGCCATGGAGGCCATGGAGAAATGCTGCATTCAGTACTGAATTTAGATTGCCATGCAGCAGGTCCTCTATAATTTTTTAAAACAATTTCAAGGGTGCCTACACTTTCTGCTATGGCTGTAACCTCCTTGTAGATTACAATTCTAGTACACCTGTTTCCATAGCTTCAACTCAGCTTCATCAGTTTATGCAACTCCTCTATGTTTGCCTTTGTTGTTTCATCTGAAGGCCCCGTCACACTGAGCGACGCTTCAGCGAAACCCCAAAAGCGATAACGACCTAGCCGGGATCACTAGAATGACAGCTCCCCAGCGACCAGGTAGAGACAAACAGGAAGATTTCCTCAGCAACCGGGGACCAGGGAGCCACCTCCACCTTGCTGGAAGCAGGAGGACACTGTGCAACTATAATAAACAGCGGGAATCTAGGCAGTGCGCGCTGCCTAGATACCCGGTGTTTATCATAGTTACCAGCGTCCTCCCTGCTTACAGGCTGCGCTTAAAAGGGAGGACGCTGGTAACTATGATAAACACCGGGTATCTAGGCAGCGCACGCTGCCTAGATTCTGTCGAGCCCCAGGCTTTGGGGTACTTGGGTATCAGGCTCCAAGGGGGTTAACGCTCTTGTGTCACGGGGAGTGGTGGCCGCGCCTGATCCTGTGTCCTGGGGGACTTCTTTAAAAAAGAGGAATTATTTACAGGGGATTATATTTACAAGTTGTTGTGACGCCACCTGTAGTTTCTGGTGAGGAGCCACCAGAGCCGCCACAGTCCGCCGGAGGTAGATGGTAATGCGGCTAGTTTGGCAAAGTCCTCTACAGGTAGGGCTGGACCTCCGGGGCAGCGTTCCTGCAGAGGGAACAAGTTAATTCTAAAGGAACACAGGCGGAGGCAAAGTCACTTTTCTCCCGGGTACTTTACTGTTAGTTGTTAGCAGCAGCGGTTACAGTTACAGTTCAGCACTTTAGATATTACAAGAACAGGTAGCTTAACGGGTGGCTGCAAGTGAATCCCATGTGGTATGGTGGAACCCTTGGTGTACCTTCCTTAATCAACCCGTGTCCGTTCTTCCCCGCTTTAGATCGATCTATACTCAGTAGCTCTGTATAGGTAGTACCGGGGGACCCTCCCTCGTTGGTGAGGAAGCAGGCAGACCTATCCGATGGCAGGGTGCTGTGGCTGATAGACAAACCACAGCAGCCAGTTGCCGACTGCAAGCTGGAAATGGCCGGTTGCTAGGGCCCAGCGTTAACCTGTTTAGACTGGAGTATCCCCTGGAGTATGGCCGCTCCACGCTGAGGATCTCCCTTTCCGTGTCTAGGGCCCATACTTCTCTTGTCGGCCGCCCTCTCTCAGGACCTCCTCAAGGCCCCTTCTTCTTTCCTCCGGTCCAGCTTGTAACCGACCCGGTGTGACCTTCCGCCTCGTTCCACTTAGCTATCTTCCTAAAACCTCTCCTCTTCCTCCATCTTTCCCTTGTCCCTCAGCCGAGTGACCTAGCAGCAAAGACTAAAAGGCAAAGACTTCCTTGAACCCCCTAGAGGTGATTATATATCACTACCGGGGTAACCTCCCTCCCTCAACTAATGTGGGAGTGCTGGGAATGGGTCCCACCCACAATCCTAGGGTCCACCTGCAGCTGGAGTATCTGCACCTCTGAGATGCCTGCATTGGGCGGGGCGCTGCTTAGTTACCCGGTGTTTTCCATGGTTACCAGCATGTGAGGTCCCTGGTCGCTTGTCTCTCGCTGTCAAATGCAGCGATGTGTGCTGACCAGCGGGAGACCAAAGACCAAAAAATAGTCTTGAACCATGAGCAACGATCAGCGACCTAACAGCAGAGGCCTGATCGCTGCTACATGTCACAAATAGCAACATCGCTGGGGAGATCACTGTTACGTCACAAAATCTGTGACATATCAGTGATCTCGCTATGTGTGACGGGGGCTTGAGTCATCCTGTTGCCCCAAGGCCATCTCGTCCATGCTGCATTTCAGCTGTTGGTCTGGACCAAGGGCTTTGAGGATTTACCTCTCCAGGTGTGACAGATTTTTTATATTTTTTCGTCATAATTTTGTCCCTTAGGTATGGCGTTTTCTCTAGGGTCACCCCTAAAAGTTCTTCTATAGAAAGACAAGTATCTGCACAGGCTTAAATGAGTTGTCTACTGCTCACACAACTCCTTCTCAATAACTATGTTTCTCCCATGTAAAACAATAATTGGCACTGGCTCTCCTGGGATCTCATGGCATTATGTCAATCCCTGCAAGCAATAATCACTGCTTTCAATGTTCAGTCCTTTGAAGAAATGAGACATCAAGAGAAATCAGAGAACACCTGTAGCACATTCTCCAGATGTCAGTTACGGTATGTTTGAAAGAAGGGACAGTAAGGGTATGTGCTCAAGATCTGGAGGCATTGCATCTTAAACGCAGCACCTCTGGACCTGAGGGACCACAGCCACCTTGTACTCACCATTTGCGGTGGGTGCAGTCTCCCCTGCAAGCACCCAATGGTGACAGCTTCTGACTCTGCAGCATGAAATGAACATGTGCAGTAACCCGCATCATAGCTGAAAACACATTCGGGTGAAGCCACTATGTTTGTGACCCACCCCAGGTCTGTGGGGTACCATGTTCCGGGCGTTGATTCGCGGGCAATGTCACTGGGGCCTGTGCCCGGTCCCGTGGCCCTGGTGGTCACTGAAAAGAGTCAATAAAAATAATAAAATCATTTGTGATGCCACCTATGGTTCCAGTATAGTTACCGATGTTGCGGGTCAGTCCTTCGGGGTGATGTTTGGGCAGCAAGATGGTTACACTCCCCGTAGGTGGAGCGAGATCCTCGGGGAAGTTGTGGTATATGGGAATTGCAGGACCGTCTATAAAGGGAGCAGGATCAGGGGCTGCAATAACAGTCACACACAGGGTTGATGTTTCTGTACAGCACAAACGGTAGATTGTAATCGGGGTAGGTCAGAATTTCTTCACCAGTCAGGGCCCACTTCATCTGCTTGAAGGAGTCTTCTTCTTTCTCACCCCATTCAAACGGAGGACCAGAGGCTTTGATCTTCTTGGTCTGGCCTACCAGGATATTTTGAAAAGGCGCTGCCATCTTCGTAAAGCCATTTATCAACCTCCTGTAGTATCCTACCAAACCCAAGAACTGACGTACCTCTCTGACGGTTGTTGGTCTTGGCCAATCTTTGATGACAGTCATCTTTTCAGGGTCTGGTGCCATACCTTCTGCACTGACCACATGCCCGAGATACTGAACCTTTGGCTTTAGTAAATGGCACTTCGATGGCTTCAGCTTCATACCAAACTTCAACAATGCTTCAAATACCTCAGCTAGATGCTACAGATGGTCTTCATATGTCTTGGAGTACACAATGACATCATCAAGGTACAGCAACACGGTCTCGAAGTTTCGGTACCCCAGGCAACACTCCATCAGCCTTTGGAATGTCCCCAGTGCATTGCAAAGTCCGAACGGCATGCTATTGAACTCACACAGACCCATCGGTGTCGTGAACGCAGTCTTCTCCGGATCCTCTTCTGCCACGGAAATCTGCCAATACCCACTGGTAAGATCTAAGGTGCAAAAGTAATTAGCAGCTTTCAGTGAAGCAAGTGATTCCTCAATGTAGGGTAACGGGTAAGTATCTTTGTGTGTTTGTGGCACCCTGCTAACCACAGGTACCCACAGACTCACCCGCAGCATGGATGGGTTTCCACAGCAGGTACACAGTTACACACAACACCTTCCACCCCAGCACAGTAGAGGGAGCCCAACCTGCTGCCTTAGGCAGTATCACCTATAAATACTGATGCTGGGGGCGGAGTTAGTCAGAGTGTGGCAGATGCTACAAGAGCTGCAAAGAAGTGCTGGTGTTTCGTGCTGCATTAGGCCCGAGCTAGTTACCCTGACCAGTCTCCGGTAGCCCTGCGAGGCCCAAGAGTGGGGTCGAGAGACAAGGAGAAGAGGCAGAACAGTGGGGGAACCGAGGAGCCAGCGTTGGGTTCACGCCCGAGCAACCACCGGACACCGGAGTCCGCGTCCACTGAAGTGGACCAGGCCCAGTGGAGAACCACGGAACACTGTGGAGACTTCAGTTCCCCAGACTTCTGCGCACTCAAATACCAGGGAGCCAGGCACCGCGGGGAGAGAATCAGCGGTAGTCAGCAGAGGGTATCCCGACGACAGCACAGGAGGAGGACGAGAGAGCAGAGGAGGCCAGCCAAGTTCTACACAGGTGAGGGCTTCACACACACACATGGGGAAAAGCAAACAGGAGGCCTTATACCCACTCGCTGTAGAGACCCAGAATTACATCCTGAACACCCGGTGGTACTCTGGACGATTTAACTGCTTCAACACCAGTAAAAAGGTAAAGAGCAACCAGCGGTGTGTGTGTCAGTTCCTTCCCTGCGCCACTACCATCCACAGAGACTGTCCCGTTATCACCACCCGGCCAGGTCCCTGCTCATCCATCCGTCCATCATTAGCACCCCTACCACCACCGGTGCATCTCTGCCCCGGGGAGGTTAGCTCCACTTGCAGGGAGCTGCACCATCAAGGCCGCTATACCACCACCCTCCAGAGGACTGAAGCGGCGCTGGTGCGCAATCACCAGGAGCTGCGGGTGGCGTCACGAGAACTATTTTATAAACTTTATTCTCATTCCCAACTCCCCTTTTTGAAACTAGACACCAGGGCCACGGGTCTGGGCAGGCCACCGTTGACAACCCCACAGCAGAAGAGGGCCCAGACACCCGAGTCCCCATACCCTGGGCGAGTCATCTTATGCTGCTTATCTGCGTATAATCAACACACATCCTCATGGTGCCATCTTTCTTTCTTACTAGGATAAGTGGAGCAGCCCAGGGACTACAACTATCTCTAATAACCTGAGCCTCCTTCATTTCCCATAACATGTCTTTGGCACGTTGATAGTGAGCTGGTGGTACAGGCCTGTATCTCTCTTTTATGGGTGGATGGTTTCCTGTGGGTATGTGGTGGTGTACCCCTTTTATCCGCCCAAAATCTAGTGAATGCTTTCTAAATACTCGTTCGTACTCTTGCACTACCCGATAATCTCTGTGCTTTTGGTGAGAAGGTGTGGAATCAGGGCCTACATGCAGCTTCTGACACCAGTCCTCCAGCTGTCCCTTGGAGCTGTTGTCCTCCACCTGGTTGGACAGGGTCAAGGGTTCTACTGCCTGGATTGAGTGGTTGTTGACAGTGAACAGCTTGGCAGCAATAGCATATCTGGGCAGTTTGACCCCTTCCTCTTCACAGTTTAAAACTTGTACAGGTACTCTGTCCTTGCGTACATCAACCACCCCCCTGGCTGTCAGGACCATGGGCCTACTGTCTGAGTACATGGGCTCTACCGTTGGCTGGTAATCCTGCCCTCTGAGGCCTATTGCTGCCCGAAACCAGATCATCATTTCACTTCTTGGGGGCAACACAATGTGGAATTGGTCACTTACCCGTACACTGCAAATTTCACCTCCGGACAACTCTATTGCTGTCTCCTCAGGAGGGCCCTGATCTCTTTCTGTAAGACCCTTTGCTGCCCGGTGCTGGCAGTTTCTGCAACCTGTTGGAGCAATAAGAGAACCTCACCTAGACAATTTTCAATGAAATTAGTGCCTAGTATCATCATTAGGTTTCTTTCATGGCGATCAGTATCCACTACAATAATTCCTTGGCCCTTTAGCTACACCCTCCCCACCTTTATTATCACCTCTCTGAACCCCACTCGCGGTACCTGCTGTCCATTGACTGCATATATAGTGAGGTCCGGGTCTGGTCGGGTGAGCTCAGACTTGACCCAAAATCTTTTGTTAAGGATATGAGGGATCGTTGTCACCTGTGAGCCGGTGTACAATAGAGCTGATGTGGGAATACCGTCAAGCATGATAGATAGGACTGGCCATTTTCCAACATATCTATCATGCCAGTCTGATAGGCCTGGTTATCTTATTCCTGGGGGTTGGCCCTCTCCCCCCGTTGCTTGTTTAAAGTACATGACCTGGTAAAGTGGCATACCTCGTTGCAACGGCAACAGATGGGTTGTCCTGACGAGTCGTAGCGGTTGTTGGGTCTTTCTTTGGATGACAGGGTCCTCCTTCCTCGCATCCACGGGACATCATCAGGGCTGTCGGCCAGCTAGATCCTCCCTGACGACTTGGGTTTCTGCTGAAATTGCATCACCTTTAAGAGCATGGCCACATCCTTGGTTAGCTGCTGCACCTGGGAGCGCAGGTCATCAAAGGCACCAGGTGTTACAGTCTGTCCACTGGTGTCTGCTGTGGTTAAGGAAGGGGGTGCCACCTTTGGGGGATAAGTGATGGCGGTCCAAGGCTGAGGTCCGGGGGTCTATGGTCACAGGGGTTCGCAGTGCTTTAATGGCTCTGTCTTTCAGGGTTGCAAAGTCTAGATCAGGGTTCTCCATGGCCCATAGACGCAGCTGCGTGTGATGGATTGGTGAATGTAGCCCCTCAAGAAACTGTTCAATCAACATTTTATCCTCCTCCCGCACAATTTCAGCATCTACTTGCTTTATGGCCCGCAGCGCCTCCTGGAGGTTTAAGGTATAGTCCTGTATACTGTCCTGCGGCTTCTGCTTGCAGTTGTAGAATCTCATCCTTAACTCAGCTACGGTATGGGTTTCAAAAGCAATGTTTAATTTTGCAATTATCTTATTTACTGTCCTTTTATCCGTGTCCAGCCAGGATTTGACCTCATGCTCGGCTGCACCCGTCAGCTGCCCCAGCAAGACAGACACTTTTTGCTTTTCAGTCATAGAGTACATATCCAAGACATTGCGCATCTTTTCTTTGAATCCAACCACGGTATCTGGTTCCACAGCATATTGCGGATACCACTCTTGGGACATACGGCAAAGCAAGCTGCATGATCGGTGCCACAGCTTCAGGTGCTGTGGCTGCTCCAGCGGCTGAGGCTCCGGCCGGCGCTGCATTGCGGAATAAGTTTAAAACGAACCTGTCACCCCCCCTGGACATCAAAAGCTATAATAGCCACCTTCTGCAGCACTAAGGCTGCATTCAGAGAAGGTGGCTATAGGCTTTTGATGCCCTATATACAGTTAAATATTCACTTATATAACTGCTTACAGTTTAGAAGACCTAAGACCGGGAGGCGGGGTTTCGCGCTCCTCCGACCCGCCCCCTCTTGTCAATCAGCCTGGTCGCCTGCTGCTGCCTCCCCTCACAGTCTAGCATGAATGCGCGCCTCCATTCTCCTCTTTGGCACCGCGCATGCGCTGTGCGCGCAGCCCGACGACTTCCTGGACACCCGGCGCACAGCGCATGCGCGGCGCCATAGAGGAAAACGGAGGCGCGCGTTCATGCTAGACTGTGAGGGGAGGCAGCAGCAGGCGACCAGGCTGATTGACAAGAGGGGGCGGGTCAGAGGAGCGCAAAACCCGGCCTCCCAGTCTTAGGTCTTCTAAACTGTAAGCAGTTATATAAGTGAATATTTAACTGTATATAGGGCATCAAAAGCCTATAGCCACCTTCTCTGAATGCAGCCTTAGTGCTGCAGAAGGTGGCTATTATAGCTTTTGATGTCCAGGGGGGGTGACAGGTTCGCTTTAAGTCTGGGAACGCTGCATCGGCATCCCCTTGCACATCCATCCTTGCTCCCCCTTAATTAATTTCAGCCAGTCTCTCAAAGAGAAAGTAGTCTCCGGCTCCTCAGGGGGGGAGTTGAGGGCTCTCGGGTATTTTCGTATCAGGCCGCTGTGCTTTGTTGGCTGATGGCAGAGTGCGGGGTGGGGCCTATCTTTGCACCCTTTCAGCAGTTACGCCCCCCTTCTTCTCGCTCACTGTTTGGCGCAGTTATGGCGGCTCAGTTACAGTTTAACACAGTCAATACACAGCACACAGCACCCGTCGGTAATGAGCATGGGATCTAGTTTATAGATGCCAAAAGCTGACCCACCCCAGGGCCATGGGGTACCTGTTTCCGAGCGTTGATTCACGGGGAATGTTACTGGGGCCTGTGCCCGATCCCGTGGCCCTGGTGATTGCTGAAAAGAGTCAATAAAAATAATAAAAATAGTTTGTGATGCCACCTACGATTCCGGTATGTTTACCGCTGCTGCGGGGCAGACCTCCAGGGTGATGTTTGGGCAGCCAGATGGTTACGCTCCTCATAGGTGGAGCGGGATCCCCAGGCAATTGTAGTATAAGGGGATTGCAGGACAGTCTGTGAAGGGAGCTGGATCAGGGGCCGCAATAACAATTACACACAGAGTTGATGTTTCCCTACCTTTTACTGATAATTCAGATATAGTCCAGGGTATAGTCTCTGATGTTACAGGTCCAGGTGGTCTGGTAACAATCCAGGATCTCCACACCCTGCGAGTTATGAGACTTACCTGCTGCGCTGTGTGTTTTGGTCCCAGGCTGTCTGAAGCCCTAATCCTCTCTTGTAGTCCTCACTTGTATGGCAGGCGGTGAGAGCTCTGCTGCGGGGCACCGCTGTATCCACTGCGGTCCCTGGCTATGCTAAGTGGCTGTGCCTCAACTGCTGCTGTGGCCAGGAGATCTGAAGTCTCCCTGGCCTCCAGTCTTTAGTGCTGGGCGGTTAGATCGTTTACAGTCACGGACAACCGTGTCCGGTTTCAGGCGCTGTTCCTCCGGGGTGAACCGGTATGGCTCCACTCCCCCTGCTGCTACTACTCCTTGACTCCGACCCTCGCTCTAGGGTCCCTCACGCAGGTTAGTAGTGCTCACTGGTAGCACAGCTCCGTCATCAGGATCTCTTCACAGTCCTCCCTGGAATTGCACTAACTAACTCCGCCCCAAGGCCTGAATTTATAAGAGACCTCGCCTGAACTCGGCTTGCAGAGCTCCCCCTTTAGGTCTGGAGTGGAAGGTGGTGTGTACAGGCTTACCTGATGTGGAGATCCTTCTCTGTCCCAGGTGTATCTGTGGCATCCGAACCCTGGGGTGCCACATTTGTACTGTATAACGAAGCGTTTTGGATGCAGTGGTAAGATACTGCGTCCAAAATGCTGCTTTTACTCATCATGAGTATGCACCCTAAATACGTCGCTGATTGGTTGCAGGGATCAAGTGACATAACAATGTCACACAAGTCCAGAGAGAACCATTGCCTACACAACTAAAATGACGCTTCACGTCTGGGCAGGTGGAGCGAGGTTAGTGAACTCACTTGACCACAGATGATACTGTGAAAGCTGAAACCGGAAACTAGCCGGACAAAGACGTCTGATAAATGAGAAGGCTCATCTGACCCTATCCGCGGCCTTTAACATTGGGGCCTATGGAGCACAGGTCAGAGAAAACACAGGATCGTTTCTCGAACCCGATTTTAGTGTACTGAGCATACTTAGTACACTAAAACTGCTCCTAACCATCTAATTTTACTTCCACAATGTATACATTGTGGAAGTGAAATTAAGTAAAAGCAAGGGGTTAAAAATAAAAAAACTCTCAACTTCCAGTGATCCCCTGACGCCTCCAGTCAAGCTCTGTGTGTCTACAGGACCTGC
The DNA here is from genome assembly GCA_033576535.1 of Allobates femoralis. NCBI lineage: Eukaryota > Metazoa > Chordata > Amphibia > Anura > Aromobatidae > Allobates > Allobates femoralis. The sequence continues at coordinate 43,752,725 of JARQOC010000007.1, forward strand.
CGTTACTTCACAACCCAATCAGCTGATCGGGTCACATGACCGGTTACCGCGGTAACTGTGATCATGTGACCAGATGACGCTGCCTGGTTTTGACATAACGGCAGGTACTGTAGACACCCGGAGCTTGCTGGAGGCGTCAGGGGATCGCTGGAAGGTGAGAATAGATTTTTTTTAATTTTTAACCCCTTGCTTTTACTTAATTTCACTTCCGCAATGTATGGATATAGATTGCGGAAGTGAAAGTGCCCCGCTGTGTCCGGACCCATGAAAATCACGGACCCGGACACAGAAATAGCATCTGGAGGTCACCTCCGATGCTTTCCTTTCCTGTCCGTGGGGTCCTGCAAAAAGTAGGATCTCACAGACAGAAAAAAAAACGCAATGTGAAACCAGCCTTACAAGATAGGTAAAGAAATATTGATTTACTATTGTGCACTCACCTTCACTGCTATACTGATAAGCAGAGCATAATGTAATCGATGACTGTGTTTTATGAATGGAGAAAGAACAAAGCAGTCTGTAGGAGCGCTAAGGCCAAGTGAGGACTCAGGACAATAATAATGATAAGATGACAAAGCTTTATTGATTTCTTGTGCTGCACGACGCGTTTCGGTAGCGGCTTGCTGCCTTGATCAGGTGGTAGCTAGTGTGTTTTATGAATGACTTTTGACCTATGAACTTAATATATTTCATTTTTTAAAAATTGTGGTAATATCTACTTGCATGGATGTTTATTATTCCCTAAAGAAGAGCCAGGTACAAGATCGAATATTTCCAGAATACATCCTTTCCTCAGCCCTCATTCTACTAAAATTCTTGTACATGCCCTCATCATCTCCCGCCTTGACTACTGCAACATTTTCCTCTGTGGCCTCCCTGCTAACACTCTTGCGCCCCTCCAGTCTCTCCTCAACTCTGCTGCCCAACTAATTCACCTCTCTCCTTGCTACTCCCCTGTATCTCCCCTCCGCAAATCCCTCCACTGACTCTCAAATCTCCAACGAATCTAGTTCAAGCTACTAACACTGACCTACAAAGACATCCATAACCTGTCTCCTCCCTATATCTCTGAACTAATCTCCCCATATCTTCCTTCATGTAATCTTTGATCCTCCCAAGACCTCCTCCTCTCCTCCACACTTATCCATTCCTCACACAACCTCCAAGCCTCCAAGAATTCTCCAGAATATTCCCCATCCTCTGGAATTCTGCGCCACAACACGTCAGATTATCCACCACGCTCGGATCTTTCAGACAGAACCTGAAAACCTATCTCTTCAGAAAAGCTAACAGCCTGCAATGACTGAGTCACCGCCTCACTGCCACTGTAGCTGTGGCCTCACCGCCACTGGAGCAGCTGCCTCACCACCACCAGATCTGCTGCACCCCTGACTTACTGTCTCCTCCCTATTATCCTGTAGAACGTAAGCTCACAAGGGCAGGGTCCTCTCTCCTCTGTACCAGTCTGTCATTGTTAATTTGTTTACTTTTAAACTATATCTATAATTTTGTATGTAACCCTCTCATGTACATCACCATGGAATTAATGGTGCTACAGTCATATGAAAAAGTTTGGGCACCCCTCTTAATCTTACTCTTTTTTTTTGTTTAAAAATATTTTTTTTTGCAACAGCTATTTCAGTGTGATATATGTAATAACTGATGGACACAGTAATATTTCAGGATTGAATGAGGTTTAGTGTACTAACCGAAAATGTGAAATATGCAGCATTTCAAAAATTGACAGTGCAAAAGTATGGGCACCTCAACAGAAAAGTGACATTAATATTTAGTAGATCCACCTTTTGCAAAAATACAGCGTCTAGTCGCTTCCTGTAGCTGTTATGCTGGCTTCACACTTGCAGATGCATCTGCAGCGTTTTGCAGATGCATCTGCAAGTATCAGCATGCAGACCACGGCCGTGGTGTGAATGCTCTCATTGATTCCTATATGTGAGCCGTAAGCAGGCGTATGCCTGCTTACAGATCACACTCTCCCGCCCGCACTATGGACGCGAGATGTTGCGTCCAAGGTGCGGGGCGGGAGTGTGTGATCTGTCAGCAGGCATACGCCTGCTTACGGCTCACATATAGGAATCAATGAGAGCATTCAGACCGCGGTGCGCCCTATTATAAACATAGGGACCGCGGTCTGCATGCTGATACTTGCAGATGCATCTGCAAAACGCTGCAGATGCATCTGCAAGTGTGAAGGCAGCCTTAATGAGTTCCTGGATCCTGGATGAAGGTATTTTTGACCATTCCTCTTTACAAAACAATTCCAGTTCAGTTAAGTTTGATGGTCGTCGAGCATGGACAGCCCGCTTCAAAACATCCCACAGATGTTCAATGATATTCAGGTCTGGGGACTGGGATGGCCATTCCAGAACATTATGATTGTTCCTCTGCATGAATGCCTGAGTAGATTTGGAGCGGTGTTTTGGATCATTGTCTTGCTGAAAGATCCATCTCCTGCGTAACTTCAACTTTGACACTGATTCTTGAACATTATTCTCAAGAATCTGCTGATACTGAGTGGAATCCATGCAACCCTCAACTTTTACAAGATTCCCGGTGCCGTCATTGGCCACACAGCCCCAAAGCATGATGGACCCTGCCCCAAATTTGACAGTGAGTAGCAAGTGTTTATCTTGGAATGCTGTGTTTTTGTGGCGCCATGCATAACGCCTTGTTGTATGACCAAACTACTCAATCTTTGTTTCATCAGTCCACAGGACTTTCTTCCAAAATGAAACTGGCTTGTCCAAATGTGCTTTTGCATACCTCAAGCAACTCTGTTTGTGGCGTGCATGCAGAAACGGCTTCTTTTGCATCACTCTCCCATACAGCTTCTCCTTGTGCAGTGTGCGCTGTATTGCTGACCGATGCACAGTGACACCATCTGCAGCAAGATGATGCTGCAGGTCTTTGGAGGTGGTCTGTGGATTGTTCTTGACTGTTCTCACCATTCTTCTTCTCTGCCTTTCTGATATTTTTGTTGGCCTGCCACTTCTGGCCTTTACAAGAACTGTCCCTGTGGTCTTCCATTTCCTTACTATGTTCCTCACAGTGGAAACTGACAGATTAAATCTTTGAGACAACTTTTTGTATCCTTCCCCTGAACAACTATGTTGAACAATCTTTTTTTCAGATCATTTGAGAGCTGTTTTGAGGAGCCCATGATGCCACTCCTCAGAGAAGATGCAACTAGGAGAACAACTTGCAAGTGGACACCTGAAATAGCTTTTCTCAAGATTGGATACACCAGGCTATGAAGTACAAAGCTCAATGAGGTTACCAAACCAATTTAGTGCTTCAGTAAGTCAGTAAAAAGTAGTTAGGAGTATTCAAATCATGAAAATCAGAAGGGTGCCCATACTTTTGCACCTGTCAAATTTTGAAATAATGCATATTTCACATTTTTGGTTAGTACAATAAACCTCATTTCAATCCTGAAATATTACTGTGTCCATCAGTTATTACATATATCACACTGAAATAGCTGTTGCAAAAAAACAACCATGGCCGCCGGGGGTGATGGACACATGTAAGGAGGCTCCAGGCACTTGGACACAATACACCGCATCCAAGCTCGCCTGTCCTCCCTACACACTACCAGGTCCACTGCCATCACCCCCGTGCACCCCACCGACCATCTGGGCCACGCACCCCATCCTGCGGCTGGCCGTGCCCTGCGGCCCCCACCCAGGCCTGCGACCTCTCACAAGGCCTGCGGACCTCACTCAGGCCGCGACCCCGCACTCTGGCCTGCGGCCCCAGCTGCACCGGCACCTAGGTACTTACACCGGCACCGCTCCCTCCCCGGAGTCCCCGCTCCCCCACTGTGCCCGGCGGGTCCCGCTCCACCTGGAGGCACCATCACCGTGGGTGCTGGCCTCCTCCAGCGGCGCCCGGCGCCACTCTGAACTATAGGCCCCGCGGCCACCTAGCAGGCGGCTCGTCCCTCCTGCCCTCCACAGCGGCGAGACACCCGCACCGCTCCGGGATCTCGCACGTGTGCAGCGGTGACTGTGCACCCCGCCGGCGGGCCCCACACTGCGGGCCGGATCCCCGGCCCGCAGCAGCAGCACCGCGCCCGACGCCCTGAGCGACCGCCTGCCCTGCCAGCACCAACCAGCCACAGCCAGGACAGGAGCACCAGCGCTCCCATGTCACCACAGCCAGACAGGTGAGGAAACAGAGGGGCCCCCCATCCACCGGCTGCACCAGCCCCCAGACACAACCAGGACCCCAGGCTACCCCTGGCCCCCGCTCCTGGCCCCTGTCCACTGCACCTGGGCCCCCCTGCTGCTTTTAGCCTCTCTCCATCTGGGCCCCGACTCCATCTGGCTCCAGTCCGCACCCAGCCCCGCGGCTTCAACCTACCCTCCTGGCCGTGTCTGACCCCTTCCCCCTCCTGGCTGCGCCTGACCCTCCTGGATGCGCTTGACCCTCCTGGCTGCGCTTGACCCCCCTGGCTGCGCTTGACCCTCCTGGCTGCGCTTGACCCCCCTGGCTGCGCTTGACCCTCCTGGCTGTGCTTGACCCTCCTGGCTGCGCCTGACCCTCCTGGATGCGCTTGACCCTCCTGGCTGCGCTTGACCCCCCTGGCTGCGCTTGACCCTCCTGGCTGCGCTTGACCCCCCTGGCTGCGCTTGACCCTCCTGGCTGTGCTTGACCCCCCCTGGTTACACTTGACCCTCCTGGCTACGCTTGACCCCCCTGGCTACGCCTGGCTCCTGGCTACCATTGACCACCTGCCTGCTGTCAATCTCTCCTGCTAGCCTGGACCCCCTGGCTCCACCACCCCGTCCACGGCTGCACCATCCAATCCCCGGCTGCACCATCCAATCATCCGACAGCACCACCCGGCTGCGTCACCCCGTGTCCGGCTCCATCATCTCATCTCCGGCTCCATCATCTCGTCTCCGGTTCCATCATCTCGTCTCCGGCTGCATCATCCGACGGCTCCATCCCATCATCTGACAGCACCACCCGGCTGCGCCACCCCGCCTCCGGCTCCATCATCTCATCTCCGGCTCCATCATCTCGTCTCCGGCTCCACCATCCGATCCCCGGCTGCACCATTCCATCATCCAACAGCACCACCTCGTCTCCGGCTCCATCATCTCGTCTCTGGCTCCATCACCTCGTCTCCAGCTGCACCACTCCATCCACGGACTGCGCCCCACTTGTGACCACGACGGCACCCCCTCGCTGTACCCCATCCCTGGCTTTTACGCACCCTGGGCTATTCCTGCGTCCCCGGCTGTACCACTTCCCTAGCTGTCTTCCACCCCCAGCTACACCCCACCCCTCCTACTAAAATCCCTGACTCCACCCCACCCTCAGGCTGCACCCCACCACCTGACCGCACCCTACCCCTGGCCACACCACACCGCACGCCACCCCTGACTCCACCCCGTCCTCCGCCACCCCCTAGCTCTACCCACACCCCTTCTCTATCCACGCACCTCACCTGCCACATCCCACCCCTGTCACTTCTCACCGCCAAAACCAGCTGCCCACAATGTTTCCCCTCCTCTTCACCCTCACACCCCATCCTACTCCACTTCCTCCTAACCCCGAACATCCCTCCACCCACCAAGGCCATAGCGATCTCTAAATCCTTCCTACCCACCCATCTCACCCCCTCCTCCGAACTGTTCCTCCACACCCAATCACTCTTCTCCACACACGCACGGCCCCCACGCAAACTCTCCTGCTCCCACCTCCTAACCCTCTCGTTACTTCTCCTACTTGCAGGTGACATATCCTCCAACCCTGGACCCCCCCACCACATCCCTCCACTCACTTCCAATTTTCGCCCATCCCCCATCACAAACTCTCGCAACCCCCGCAACCTCATACCCATTCACCCAACCCCAGTCCCCCTGTCCGGAGCACTCTGGAATGCCCGCTCAGTGTGCAACAAACTCTCCTACATCCACGACCTCTTCATCACCAATAAATTCAAATTCCTCGGCATCACCGAAACTTGGCTCACCCCCGCCGACACAGCCTCCCCTGCCGCCCTCTCCTACGGCGGACTCACGCTTTCCCACACACCACGCCCAAATAGCACCCGTCTTGTCCGACAGCTGCTCCTTCATCCCTACTACACCACCTCCCTCCGCCTCCTTTCCCTCCTTCGAACTGCACTCTATTCGCATTTTCTCCCCCTGCAACCTCCAATTCGCGGTCATCTACCGACCCCCGGGATCCACCACCTCCTTCCTTGACCACTTCAACACTTGGCTTCTCCACTTCCTCTCCTCCGACATCCCCACCATCATCATGGGCGACTTCAACATCCCCATCGACACCCCCGACCCGCCTACCTCCCGACTCCTATCCTTAACCACCTCCTTCGGCCTCTCCCAATGGTCCTCCTCAGCCACTCACAAAGACGGCCACACGCTTGACCTCATCTTCTCCCGCCTCTGTTCCCTCACCGACCTCTCAAACTCACCCCTCTTCCAATCCGACCACAACCTGTTGACCTTCTCCTCCCTCTTTCCCCCCACCTCACCCCCCCCCTCTCCGAAAACTCAGTCACCCACGCAGAGACCTAAAAGCCATTGATTTCAACTCACTCTCCCACTCCCTCCTCCCTCTCATGGACCTTGCCTCCTCACCCGACGTTAACACTGCCGCCACCTTCTACAACTCCACACTAACTGCGGCTCTCGACCAGGCTGCCCCCCTCACACACACCAAAACCTGCACTAACAGACAACCCTGGCTCACCCCTCTCACAAAAGAGCTTCACCGAACGTCCAGGGTCGCTGAACGGAGATGGAAGAAATCCCACTCCACGGCTCACCTCACAATCTACAAGCAATCCCTCTCCAACTTCAAGGATGCACTCACTGCCGCAAAACAAACCTACTTCTCTTCTTTAATCAACACACTGTCCCGAAACCCCAAACAACTATTCAGAACCTTCAACTCCCTTCTCCGTCCCCCAGCACCTCCTCCTTCCCCCCTCATCTCCGCTGACGACTTCGCCACCTTCTTCAAACACAAGATCGATAAAATTAGAGAAAGCTTTGGCCCAACGTCCCCTCAACCCACCACCATTACCGCCCAACCCTCCTCGACCAAAGGAAGCTTCTCCAACGTGACTGAAGCCCAGCTCTCCACCCTCCTGTCACGATCTCACCTCACCACCTGTGCCCTCGACCCTCTCCCTACCCATCTCATCCCAAACCTCACTACCGCCATCATCCCTGCCCTAACCCAACTCTTCAACCTGTCACTCACTACTGGCGTTTTTCCCTCTTCCTTCAAACACGCCTTGATCTCACCCATCCTCAAAAAACCCTCCCTCGACCCATCATCCGTCGCCAACTACCGCCCAATATCCCTTCTCCCTTTCGCTTCCAAACTACTCGAACAACACGTCCACTCTGAACTGTCGTCCTACCTATCCTCCCGCTCTCTCTTCGACCGCCTGCAATCTGGTTTCTGACCTCATCACTCCACCGAAACTGCCCTTACTAAAGTCACCAATGACCTCCTGACCGCAAAGAGGAAAAAACACTACTCCGTCCTCCTCCTCCTCGACCTATCCGCCGCCTTCGACACAGTCGACCACTCCCTCCTACTCCAAATCCTGGAATCCCTTGGCATCACCGACCTCGCCCTCTCCTGGATCTCCTCATACCTTACAGACCGCACTTTCAGCGTCACCCACGCCGACACCTCTTCCTCGTCCTACCCCCTTACTGTCGGCGTCCCCCAGGGATCGGTACTTGGACCGCTACTTTTCTCCATCTACACCCTCGGCCTAGGTGAACTCATTGAGTCCCATGGCCTCCAGTACCATCTCTACGCCGACGACACCCAGATCTACCTCTCTGGGCCCGACATCACCTCCCTTCTGTCTAAAATCCCCCAATGCATGTCCGCCATCTCATCCTTCTTTTCTGCTCGCTTCCTCAAGTTGAACATGGACAAAACAGAGTTCATCGTCTTCCCCCCCAGCCGCCCTCCCCCTCTGCCAGACCTGTCAATCCGAGTCAACGACTGCTCTCTCTCCCCAGTCCCCCACGCAAAGTGCCTCGGGGTCACCCTCGACTCCTCCCTCTCCTTCAAGCCCCACATCCAAGCCCTTGCCACCTCCTGCCGACTCCAACTCAAGAACATCTCACGCATCCGCCCGTTCCTCAACCATGACACCGCCAAAACTCTCGTCCACGCCCTCATCATCTCCCGCCTTGACTACTGCAACCTTCTGCTCACCGGTCTCCCTGCCTCCTCCCTTGCACCTCTCCACTCTATCCTGAACTCAGCTGCCCGTCTAATCCACCTGTCTCCTCGCTACTCCCCTAGCTCCCCTCTCCGCATGGCACTTCACTGGCTCCCCACCCCCCAAAGATCTAAATTTAAAATCCTAACCCTGACTTACAAAGCCATCCACAACCTGTCCCCCCCTTACATCTCCGACATGGTCTCCCAATACCAACCTGCACGCAACCTACGCTCCTCACAAGAACTCCTCCTCTCCTCCCCCCTCATCTCATCCTCCCACAACCGCATACAAGACTTCTCCCGCGCCTCCCCTAGACTCTGGAACTCCCTCCCCCAGCATGTCAGACACTCGCCTACCCTCAAGAGCTTCAAAAAGAACCTGAAAACTCATCTATTCCAACAAGCCTACAACCCACGATGAGACCCAGCGCCGCTCCACCAATCGCTTGGCGCTTCCCCCACCCCTATCGTGTCCTCCCCCCCCACCCCCGTAGACTGTGAGCCCTCGTGGACAGGAACCTCTCCCGTCGTGTATCAGCAAGCATTGACTGCTCATGTGTACTGTACCTGTCGTTGTTACCCCCACTCCTTATGTAAAGCGCCATGGAACCAATGGCGCTATATAAATAAATAATAATAATAATAATAATAAACAAAAAAGAAAAGTTTTCCTATGACTGTATATAAAAAAAAAAATAATAATAGTAATAATATTAATAATAATAATAAAACATTGAATTTTTTTTAGTTATTTACTTCATAAAAGAAGATCTTTACCATATTACAGCAGTCACAAGAATTTTTCATCATCCTCTTCTTTCTTGACAACGATGCTTGATGCCCTTTGTGTGTTTTCTCTCACTGATGCAATATAACTTATTTTATTTACACATTGCAGTCTTTGTGTTGATTTAAAACTGTAGAAAATAGACAAAGCATCCTTTAATGTTCTCCTTCTCTTGTCTCAGATTAAAAAAACTGTGGTAAATGTGTAAAAAATCCATTAGCATGTGTCTTTGGACAGTGTTTTTTAACCTTTTCAAGTCAAGTACCCCCTAATTACAAGACATGAGTATTTCCAAGGACACAATCAGGTATACATTTTTTTTTTTTTAGCCAAAACAATGTAACTCACCTAGTGCAGGGTACTCAGATCTCAGGCTCAGTCTGAAGGTCACGGGTGGCTTCCTGAGACTGTGGCCCTGGTGGTCAATGAATAATGGGGGGAGGATATAGATTAGAGTTTGCTCGTGACACCACCTACAGTACCTGGTGATGCTCTCCAGCGCCGCTACAGTCCTCCGGTGGTCGATGGTATTGCAGCAATGATTGTTTAGTCCTCCGCAGGCAGGACTAGACCGCTGGGGCAGCGATACTGTGGAAGGAATCAGTTTATGTGAGGAAGGATGCAGCAGAATCGACAAGTCACTTCACAGAGTACTTTACTGGAACTCAACAGTCATTACAGTTCACAGTGCAGTATGGTGTTATCAGAATGGCTACGGGTGACTGCAAGTAGATTCTATGGTAGGTAGACGGAACCCTCTTTATGTGCCTTTCTTGTTCCTCTTGTTCCCTTGCCTCCCAGTGGCGGTGTGAAGTCTGACTTCTTGTAGAGTTTGTCTGACCTCCTGCTGTTCCTCTTTGCCTCCATTGCTCCTGTCGGGTATTTGACAAGCTCAAAGCTGTTTTTGAAAATTGCACATGGTCTGAACTGAGGATGCTGTTCTCCCAATGCAAACAGAGACCACAGGATACTATCAGAGATTTTGCCCTGCATTTACAAGGGGCGCTCCGGTCCTTAAAGCAGGTAGACCCGGCAAGTATGCTAGAGGACGATAAAATGCTTGCGGAACAGTTTATGGATGGATTGAGGTCAGACTACCATTGCCAGCAGGTACACATGTGGGTTTTAGATCATCCTGATGTGATTTTTAATGATTTAAAAGACCGAGCTATAACTGTGCTAGGACACCCAGTGCCTGCAGAGCAGGCAGCCCAATCCTGGCAAGTTAACACCTGTAACTGCCCCGCGGTCCAGCGCCTCCGCCCTGCACCCTGTCCGTCCCTCTTCCCGTGCAGTTACCCTTCCTTCCCGGTTCCGGGGTCGGGGTTCCAGGTTGCAGGCCATCCGCAGGCGACCCCGGGGCTCCGGGGTGCTCCATCGCACACCTGCTGCTCAGACCGTCGCTCCCTGACTGCTGCCACGCTCTGCTTCCCCTCGGTGTGTTCACTAGGGGGCGGGGCCGCTCTCTCTGTTACCTTTATAGGGCCAGCTGGCCAATTAGTCTGCCCCGCCTCCCGGCCAATCCCTGTAGGGCAGCAGGTATATAAAGTGTGCACTTGCTTCTGGACCTTGCCGGGGCAACTTCATTCATCCCGAGGTTGCCGGTCCTGGTCCTGTTGTATGATGTTATTCTGCAGTGTTTAACACTCATCTGTTTGTTCTTGTTGCAGTGTCGCTGTTCTGCCTCCGGGCAGCTCCGTGCTCTTTTGTGCCTCTCCTTGCTGTTCCGAGCTGCTCCGTGTCGCTCCGTGCCGCGTTACTTCCATTCCTTCGGACCGTCCTTGTGTGGTTTTCTCTGGTCTTCCCCCGGACCGGACTCCGTGGTTGTCGCAAGTCTCCGTGCTGTTTCCGTGCAGTTCCCCTGCCACTTATCCGGACCGTCCTGGTGTTGGTTCTCTAGCCTTCCTCCAGGCCAGCCTCCATAGTGTTCTTCATTTTACTACTTTTGTTGTTCTTTGGGTTTTTTGCATTCTGTGTTATTCCTCTGTTTTTCTTTACCGCCAGAGGGTCGGTTTAACACGGGTAATCCCGCTCACAGACCTTCCGGAGCTCCGTGCTGGGAGCAAATCCCTGTATAGGGGTCAAGGCCTTCCCGGGCGTCTCCGGAGGAAGGAACTGTGAGGGGGCCCTGTGGCCTTCCCTAGGGGTAGACTCCTTGTATCAATAAAACCCTTTATGCAATATAGATTCTAGTCCGGTTCTCTCTCTCTAACCTGGTGTCAGCATCCGCTCCGGCAGCGGTCCAGTGGGTCCACGTCTCGTGCGCCCCTAGGGCGTGACAGATTTTGCCCCGGCCATGGACCCCGCTGATGCTAGGTTTGATGCCCAGAGAGAGCTTGCCGGCCTCCGCCAGAGTCATGACCAAATAGTGTCATTCATCCAGTCCTTGGAGGCCCGTTTAGGGTCTCTTCCTGCCTCTGACCCCTCTCTCTCCTCCCAGGTGTTTCGTCTCCACCAGGAATTGGACCACCAGAGGGAGATGCAGACCCGGTTGCTGTCCTTCATGTCCTCCGTTGACGACCGACTCATCAGCTTACAGAGAACGACAGAGACCTCGGGTTCCGTCTCCGCTCCATCCTCCGGAGTCCCAGCTGGTGCTGTATCTTATCCACGGCTGTGCCAGCCTACCAGGTACTCCGGGGACCCTAAGGCTTGTCGGGGGTTTATTAACCAGTGCCAACTCCATTTCCGGTTGCTACCCCACCAATTCCTGACGGATGAGGCAAGGGTGGCGTTTCTGGCTTCTCACCTCGAAGGAGAGGCACTGGCATGGTTTAACCCCTTGCTTGAGAGAGAGGACCCCATTGTGTCAAACCTACAAGCCTTCCTGGATACATTCCGTAGGACCTTTGACGAGCCCGGACGGGTAGCCTCCGCCACAGAGGCCCTCTTCACCCTACAGCAAGGTAACCTGTCTGTTGGCCAGTACGCTATCCGGTTTCGTACCCTGGCCTCCGAGCTCCGCTGGACGGATGAGCCCCTGATCGGTGTCTTCCGCCGGGGATTATCCAGTCGCATCAAGGACGAACTGGCTGTTCGGGATTTACCCAACTCCCTGGAGGAGCTCATCACCCTGGCTGTCCGGATCGATCGCCGCCTTCAAGAGCGGTCCAAGGAGCGGACACTGGAGAGGACTCAGGAAAGGCGATCTCCCCGCCTGGCTCCCACATTCCAGCGACCCCTTCTTCCGGCCCCCTCAGCATCCCAATCAGGCCACGAGTCCATGGAGGTTGATCGCACCCGCTTGAGTACCCAGACGAGAGAGGAGAGGATTACCCGGGGCCTGTGCCTTTACTGCGGAGGATCCGGTCACTTCCGTCGGCAGTGCCCCAAGCGGCCGGAAAACTTCTCCGTCTAGGTCAGGTAAGAGAGGCCAACCTAGGCGAGGGAGATTCCTCTCAACCTCTTACAATATCTATCCAGGTGAAGGTCGGCAGTCTACGCCATTCGGAGATGGCCTATCTGGATTCCGGGTCGGCTGGTAACTTCGTACAGCAGGAGACGGCCCAGGACTTTGGTATACCCATCCATCCTCTACAGCATCCACGCTCCATCACTTCCGTTGATGGAAGACCTCTACGGGATTCAGTAACAAGCATCACAGGTGAGGTGGAGATACAAGTGGGAGCTCTTCACACGGAGCGTCTCACTTTCTATGTACTGCCGTCCCTTTCTCCCCCTTCCTGTTGGGCTTGCCATGGCTTCGCGTACATGAACCCGTGCTGGATTGGCGAACCGGTGAAGTCTTGCGGTGGGGCCCGATTTGCCACAGTCAATGTCTTCGTCCCGTAAGCCCCGCTTGGACGCCTCCCTCTCCGGCAGCCTTGCCCGGTCTGCCGTCAGCCTACTGGTCCTATGCGGACGTCTTCGACAAGAAAGAAGCCGAGACGTTACCTCCTCATAGGCCGTACGACTGTCCCATCGATCTGGTCCCCGGGGTCTCGCTCCCCAAGGGGCGCATTTACCCGCTGAACCCGCCCGAGACCCAGGCCATGGCAGAGTATATTAAGGATAACCTAGCACGAGGATTCATTCAGAAATCTTCGTCACCCGCCGGAGCGGGTTTTTTCTTCGTAAAGAAGAAGGACGGGTCCCTCCGACCGTGTATCGATTACCGGGGACTCAACGCCATAACGGTGAAGAACAGGTACCCGCTGCCCCTGATTCCCGAGCTTTTCGACCGGCTGCGGGGATCTCGGATCTTCACCAAGCTCGATCTGCGGGGGCGTACAATCTTGTCCGGATTCGAGCAGGCGATGAATGGAAAACTGCCTTCAACACGCGTGATGGCCACTACGAGTATAAGGTAATGCCATTCGGCTTGAGCAATGCCCCTGCTGTATTTCAAGAATTCGTAAACGATGTCTTCCGGGATTTTCTCTATGTATGCGTCGTGGTCTACCTGGACGATATCCTGGTCTTTTCTCCCGATCTGCCCACTCACAGGCGAGATGTCCGGCGGGTCCTACGCCGATTGCGGGAGAACCGGCTGTATGCCAAATACGAGAAGTGTGTGTTCGAACAAACTGCCTTGCCCTTTTTAGGTTACATCGTCTCTGATACTGGACTCGAGATGGATCCAGAGAAGCTGTCCGCCGTCCTGAAGTGGCCCAGACCGGTAGGACTCAAGGCGATTCAACGGTTCCTGAGCTTCGCCAATTACTATCGGCAGTTTATTCCTCGGTTCTCGGATGTGGTTAAACCACTCACCACATTAACCCGGAGGGGGACGCCCGCCAAGGCTTGGACCCCTGAGGCCGAGTCCGCCTTTCTAACTCTCAAAAATGCGTTTTCTTCTGCTCCTGCTCTCCACAGGCCCATGGCGGATAAGCAGTTCTTCCTGGAAGTGGATGCATCCTCCTCGGGAGCAGGAGCCGTTCTCACCCAGAAGACCTCCACAGGACGCATGGTGACGTGCGGCTTTTTCTCCAAAGCTTTTACCTCCTGCGAACGGAATTACTCCATCGGGGACCGGGAGCTGCTTGCCATCAAAATGGCTCTGGAGGAATGGCGCTACCTCCTTGAGGGCGCAGTACACCCAGTGGTGATCTACACCGACCATAAGAACCTGGCTTATCTGCAATCTGCTCAGAGACTCAACCCCCGGCAGGCACGATGGTCGCTGTTCTTTGCCCGTTTTGATTTTCGTCTTCATTTCCGCCCGGCAGACAAGAATATCAAGGCGGACGCCTTGTCTCGGTCCTTTCACTTCGAAGACCAGGAGGAGGAGCCACGCCCCATCATCAGTCCATCCAGTCTCAGTATAGTAGCTCCTCTCCAACTATCTCTTCCCCCGCCAGGTAAAACACTGGTAGCCGAGGTGGATCGAGGACACGTCCTGACCTGGGGTCATTCTTCTAGAGTCGCAGGGCACGTGGGCATAACAAAGACCCTTCAGTTGATAGGACGGCACTACTGGTGGCCCCGGATGCGACAGGATGTCACGGACTTCGTTTCCGCCTGTTCCTCTTGTGCACGTAACAAGACGCCCAAGCGACTGCCCATCGGGCCTCTTCTACCTCTACCGGTACCCTCTGAGCCCTGGAGGCACATCGCCATGGACTTCGTCACCGACCTCCCGGTCTCCTCCGGTAACACAGTGGTATGGGTAGTCGTGGACAGGTTCTCCAAAATGGCTCACTTCATACCATTGCCTGGCCTTCCCTCTGCACCCCGGTTAGCGGAGCTGTTCTTCCTTCATATCCTTCGCCTTCATGGCTTACCGTCCCATATCGTGTCCGACAGAGGCGTGCAGTTCGTATCCCGGTTCTGGCGGTCGCTCTGCGAGAAACTCGATGTCACATTGGATTTCTCGTCTGCTTATCATCCGCAATCCAATGGTCAGGTGGAACGAGTGAATCAGGTGCTCTCCGGCTACTTACGGCACTACATCAACATCCATCATGACGACTGGTCCTCCCTGCTTCCCTGGGCAGAGTTCTCTTATAACAACCATAGCGGTGAGTCTTCGCATAACTCTCCTTTCTTCATAGTCTACGGACACCATCCAAGGATACCGACACCCGTGGCCATCTCAACCCCAAATCCGGCAGCAGAACAGGTGGCTCGGGACTTCCCCCGGATCTGGACCGAGACGCGGTCTGCCCTGGAAAAGGCATCTAGGCGGATGAAGGATCATGCCGATAAACGACGTCTGGATGCCCCCCTGTTCCAGCCAGGGGATAAGGTATGGCTTTCTTCCAAGTACGTCCGTCTCAAGGTGCCGTCCTACAAGCTGGGTCCTCGTTACATTGGTCCCTTTGAAATCAGCCGGAGGATAAACTAGGTATGCTACCAGCTGCAATTGCCGCCTACTCTGCGTATCCATAATTCTTTCCACCGGTCTCTCCTCAAACCTCTAGTCCTCAACCGGTACTCTCAGGATTCGGGAGCGCGGCCCCCGCCGGTCTCGGCCTCGGACGTCTTCGAGGTCAGTGCCATCCTGGACATGAAGAAGAGGGGCCGTACCACTTGGTACCTGGTTGACTGGAAAAGGTTCGGTCCTGAAGAACGGTCCTGGGAGCCGGAGGGGAACATCAATGCTCCTCGCCTCTTGCGCAGGTTTCATGCCAGCCTGGTTCCGGGGGGGCGTGGAGGGGGAGTACTGTAACTGCTTCGCGGTCCAGCGCCTCCGCCCTGCACCCTGTCCGTCCCTCTTCCCGTGCAGTTACCCTTCCTTCCCGGTTCCGGGGTCGGGGTTCCAGGTTGCAGGCCATCCGCAGGGGCTCCGGGGTGCTCCATCGCACACCTGCTGCTCAGACCGTCGCTCCCTGACTGCTGCCCCGCTCTGCTTCCCCTCGGTGTGTTCACTAGGGGGCGGGGCCGCTCTCTCTGTTACCTTTATAGGGCCAGCTGGCCAATTAGTCTGCCCCGCCTCCCGGCCAATCCCTGTAGGGCAGCAGGTATATAAAGTGTGCACTTGCTTCTGGACCTTGCCAGGGCAACTTCATTCATCTCGAGGTTGCCGGTCCTGGTCCTGTTGTATGATGTTATTCTGCAGTGTTTAACACTCATCTGTTTGTTCTTGTTGCAGGTGCGCATTTACTCTTGGACCTTGCCGGCCCTCTTCATTCATCCCGAGGTTGCCGGTCCTGGTCCTGTTGTATGATGTTATTCTGCAGTGTTTAACACTCATCTGTTTGTTCTTGTTGCAGTGTCGCTGTTCTGCCTCCGGGCAGCTCCGTGCTCTTTTGTGCCTCTCCTTGCTGTTCCGAGCTGCTCCGTGTCGCTCCGTGCCGCGTTACTAAAATTCCTTCGGACCGTCCTTGTGTGGTTTTCTCTGGTCTTCCCCCGGACCGGACTCCGTGGTGGTCGCAAGTCTCCGTGCTGTTTCCGTGCAGTTCCCCTGCCACTTATCCGGACCGTCCTGGTGTTGGTTCTCTAGCCTTCCTCCAGGCCAGCCTCCATAGTGTTCTTCATTTTACTACTTTTGTTGTTCTTTGGGTTTTTTGCATTCCGTGTTATTCCTCTGTTTTTCTTTACCGCCTGAGGGTCGGTTTAACACGGGTAATCCCGCTCACAGACCTTCCGGAGCTCCGTGCTGGGAGCAAATCCCTGTATAGGGGTCAAGGCCTTCCCGGGCGTCTCCGGAGGAAGGAACTGTGAGGGGGCCCTGTGGCCTTCCCTAGGGGTAGACTCCTTGTATCAATAAAACCCTTTATGCAATATAGATTCTAGTCCGGTTCTCTCTCTCTAACCTGGTGTCAGCATCCGCTCCGGCAGCGGTCCAGCGGGTCCACGTCTCGTGCGCCCCTAGGGCGTGACAACACCTCTCCCATAGACTTTGAACCTTTCCCCAAAGGCCCTGCAAAGGCAGTAGCGAAAGCTGTGGCACCCAACCCTGATGATGACCTAAGTAACCAGGTGCTACAGCTAACCAAAAATATGGACTGTGTGCTAAAACTCTTGCAAGCCAGGCCAGGGGCACAACCACCAAGCAAGATCCAGATAGCTGATTGCCCTGAGGATATCCCGTGGATGAGGAGGAAGCCGAAGTCGCCCGTGGAGGGGACCAACGCACCATTCCAACGCAGAGCCAGCGACCATACGGATTCTTCAGGACAACCCATCTGCCTACGCTGCAACAAACCAGGCCACCTTGCAATAGGATGTCCTTTAAACCCGAGATTCCTGGGTCCGAGGGCCAACCCCCAGGAGTAGGACATCCGAGTCCCTATGACTGGCGGAATTGGTACGTAGGAAGGAATACCTGATGTAGCAACAAACTCTTCTCTTCTTCAAAAGCCTGCGGTGAATGGACTAGCACCGTATGGAATTACCTGTTTTCATATTTTTTCCAATATTTCTGTGGTTTTTGTAAATTTTTATATTTTGAGACTTTGTAAATATGTTATTAAAAATCGTTATTCCTTTTGTTTAAACAAAAAAATGCTCAGTCCTGGAGTACTGAAATTATATAGGGGGGTATGTGGCGCCCTGCTCACACAGGTAGCCACAGACTTCCCTAATGCACATCTGGGTTTCCACAGCAGGTACCTACTACATGCAACATCTTTCACCCCGGTACAGTAGGGGGAGCTCAACTTACTGACCTTAGGCAAGATCCCCTATAAATACTGCTGCTGGGGGAGGAGTTAGAGTGTGCAGACGTTAGGAGAGCTGCGAAGACGTCCTGGTGGTCGGTGCCGTGGTTAGGCCCGAGCCAGTGACCCGGAGTGGCCCTTCTGATGTCGCGCAATCCTGAGTGGGGATAGAAGGCTAGGAGCAGACAGCCCAAAGGGAGTGAGGAACTAGTGAAAGTTCACCCAAAGACGTACCGGACATCGGGGATGCGCACCTGTGGGATACTCCAGGACCACAGAAAACCCTGTCACACTGTGGAGGCTTCAGCCACCCAGTCCCCCTGTGGGTCAGAGAGAGTTAGCCAGATACATCAGTGTTCCACCACAGTGATCAGAGAGGGTAACCCGTGAACTGCACAGGAGGAGAGAGCAGAAAGAAGAGACAGGAAGAGAGAGGAGGCCTGTCTGGCTGCATGCAGGGTGGGCTTCAATTACCAAAGAGAAACAGAGGATGCCTTATTACCACTTGCTGTGGGGACCCACTGTGCACCTGGTCACCTGTCAGTGCCCTGGACATCTTCATCTGCGTACCACCAGTAAAAGGTAAATGAGACTTCTGCGTGTGCGTGTGTCATTCCTCTCCGGTCCCGGTGCCCCTCATAGACTGCTCCATCACTCCCCATCCCAACCTACAGCTCCACTCCAAGCTACAGCGCTTATGACCCGTTAGAGGCCCCTGCAGTACCTAGGACTCCTACGCCGAGGCACCCGGAGGGTTTGTTTGTTATGTAACTTTGAACTTTTAAGCCTACAGAGACTTTACCCATTGGACTTTTTAACTTTTTCTAATCTTCAAAATAAAATGGACCTTAGCCACAGGACTGGTGGTGGCAAAAATACTTTAAGCAGCCTGCAATGGATGGACTAGCGCTGTATGGACTGGTTACCCATTTTTCACATTTAAAAAAAAAATGTCAGTCTGGAGGACTGAAGATAACTAGGGGGGGAATGTGGCACCCCTGCTGGGGATTGCCACAGGACCCACCGCTGGAAGGAGAGACATACACCTTGGTACACACAGCACACAACACCTTCCACCCCAGACCTGTAGGGGGAGCTCTACTTGCTGCCTTAAGCAAGTTCCCCTATAAGGATCCAGGCCTGAGGGGAGGAGTCAGTTAGTCTGCCCTGAGCAGTGAAGGGAGCAGTTAGTTCCAGTTAGACAGCCAAGAAGAAGGAACTGGTTGCTGGGACCAAGCCAGGCTCAGAACCAGGGGACACTGACCAGCTGTGCAGCATCCTAGGGAGAGGGTCAGAGGCCAGTGGAGGAAGTAGGAGAAAGGAAGAAGGGAACATACCAGGTTTCCCTTTAGCCCACCCGGACACCGGAGTCTTATTCTGCTAGTAACCTATAGTAGCAGAGAAATTCAGGACAGACCAGGAGGATCTAGTTCCCCTGAAACTACAGCAAATGAGACACCAACACCTGACCAAGAATAGGACCAGGGGCCCAAGAGGAGAATAGGGATCCCACATCAAGGTCCTCATTGTTGGTTATGGAGTAGTACCCTGGAAGGGAGAAAGAGCTGCAAGTCAGTTACAGGCCGAGCTTACACCAACCACCGCACACAGTGACAGAGGGGACCTCACAATTCTTTAAGGTGAAAGTCCCAAATTGCACTGAGAACCTGGTTACTCTTCTGGACCGTACCTGTTACCGGACATCAGTAAAAAGGTATAGAAACAGAGACTATTGTGTGTGTGCCTATTTCACTGCCGCAGCCTGCAGCGTTCACCGCAGAACCGCCACTACTACTCCCCTCATCCACCCGGCTGCCCTAAGGTAAAGCTCTACCTGTGGGGAGCTGTACTACTCTGAGCTGCACCTCCATCACCTCAGCGGCTGGCCGCAGCACTGGTATCCACGTTGCCAGGTACCACATGTGGCGTCACGTTACCATTTCCCCATCCATCATCATCATTCCCCACCATCCCCGCCATTGAGGGTCCAGGGCACGGAACCGGGAACCGACCAGCCGTGATCCCCCACCGAGGTAGCAACCTGTCCTGGTATCAGAGTACCCCCTTACCCTGTGGACCGACTCAGAAGCACAGTTTGAAATCAGAACATAGGAGGAGAGAGAAGGAGCAGGAGCTGCAAGGGAAGACGCCTGTGAAGGAAGGCAGCCCACACAGAGAGGGGTAGACAGAGGGTAACTTAATGCCCTGGCCCAGTCAGAAGCGGGGTACCGACTCGAATGTGGTGCAGAGGTCCATCCCTGAACCGCAAATTACTGGCGTGGTCAATGTCTTCATAGGAATATGATCCAACAGCCTGACCTACGCACGGTCTCCACCAGAAGCACTAAACTGTTTTGGGTTCCCTTTGGAGAGAAAGAGGGTTCCCATATCACCCGACGGGCTTGGTTCAACAAGTGGCATTCGTGCAGAGCAGAGCAAGGGAGAAGGAGAGCGCAGAGGTAGGACAGTGGAAGAGAAAGGAAGGTACATCATTGGTGCCTCAGAGAGACATTACTTCTGTGGCGCCCCTCTGGCGGGATGCCACAGGGAGGTACTGCACCCCATAAAGAAGGTGTAGTATCTTCGTAGTCATGGGTGGAGAGGGGGGAAACTACAGAGTCTGCACACAAAACCCACCGGTGTCGGTGGAACCAGAGACTGAGCACCCGGAACCAGAGATGACAACGCCTCCATTGAGCCGGATTTGACCACCACCACCGAGACAGCAACCTTAGAGGGCAACGACCTGCTACCCAGTCAGGAGGACCGCGGCCCTGATTCTGATAATGGTCAGGCTGACACGAAGCCTGACGAGGAGGAAGGTGCCGATCCGGGGTGTCCAGCAAGCATGGAGCCCAGAGAAGAAGCTGCAGAGCTGGAGATGCTGATCCTACACTCAGAGGAGCCCAATGTGATTGTAGAGGAGTTTGATGAAGAAAGCTCTACCAACCCGGCGAGTTCCGGGGAGGAGGATTGAGACGAAGAACCAGTCGGCGGCACAGAGGCATTCGGGCCTCGCGAGCTATCTATGGTGGGCTGATCACCTGGAGCAACCATCATCCCGGGTTGGAATGGAGATGAGGCGATTTGAAAGCCAACCTTCAGCCCCGACCCTGCACTCCTGGCAACCCATCGGGAGGCCACAGTTTGCCCAGGATGATGAGGCAGAGCGGCAGAGGCGGCGGGAAGCATGGTGGGCTAATGAAATAGAGAGCCGCCAGGCCTGCGCCTTTGCCTGTACCCAACCACCATTACCTGTGTACCAAAAAAAGAAAGGGACAATCAGCCTTCAACCTGAGTACCAGGTACGGCTTTGCCCAGGAAGTAGGCCTCTATGCAGAGGTCTTCGTAGGGAGGAGAAATGTCGAGCCCCACCTCCCGCAAGGCCACCCGGACCGGGATTTGTACCGGGGTGACGTGATCTCATACGAACACTATGCAGGTCCCCAAGGCTGGTATGCGATCCGTATCAGTAAGTGTTAAACAATTAAGATGATTCCGGTTTCGTGCTAAATGTAAATAGTTAATTGTGTGATTCCCCTGATAAACCCATAAAAAGATTCACATGGACTTACATGTGAACTTTTGGTGCTGGAGCCTGATTGAACACGAAATCAGAGACTCAATACCCGGCCCTCGTTGGGCTGATGTAGACCTGAATAACCGTGTTTGGTTTGAAGCATTTTAAGCATGGTGCCTTCCGCAAGGGAAGAAAAGAAGAAACATCATATTGTTGTTGTTTTTATTATGTTCATGTTTAGTCATAATCCGGGTAATGAAAAAAAAAAAAAATTAAGCTCATACCCGGTCTGGTTGTATACTTAGACACTCGAGGACGAGTGTATTAAACCAAGGGGGAATGTAGCGCCTTTCTGGCAGGATGCCACAGGGAGGTACTGCACCCCATAAAGAAGGTGTAGTATCTCCGTAGTCACGGGTGGAGAGGGGGAAACTACAGAGTCTGTACACAAAACCCACCCACAGACTCCCTAGCACAGGGGACTGTATTTCAGTAGGTCCCGGGGGGTGGTGCTTAGGTGAGCTGGAGACGTGAGGGCCAGTTAGAAGACAACTAGTCAGAAGGTGACAGGAGAGAGAACGGACAGAGGCAGGGGACCCTTCTGTCCTGAAGAGAGGGCACCTCTAAGGGGGCAGAGGTGACCCAGATGAGAAGGGGACACTCCAGGTCTGGTCAGAGCCGTCTGGAGTGTCCAGGTCACACCGGTAAACTGGAACCGAGGCGGTTTTGAACAGATTTATCCCAAACCGCAGACCAGCATGTTGTGGGCCTTCATAAGGGAGCCACGACACCCACCAAGAAGCCTAACCTCTGTCCCGCAGCTAGGTCCAAGACACCAAGAGGTAACAGTAACTTAAGGCAACAGACCTAGGAACTAGTAACCAGACTTCAGCGTGGGAGGGCAGAGAGCCATTGTGAACAGAGACCGAGAAAGATAATCGAGAGACATCTCTGACGGACTCTGTGGTGAATCCTAAAATCTGTGGATACTACCCCGGCAGGCCAGACTGTCTTTGTACCTTTATCATCTGGCTGGTACCAGTAAAAGAACTGTTTGAGCTGATTTGATCTCTGGCTTCATTTAGTCCGTCGTCCAAAAGCCTCTGCACCACCACATAGATTTGGACTACAATTCCCCTCATCCACCCCGCCGCGCTGAGGAAAAGCTCCACCTGTGGGGAGCTGTACTACCTCTACTGCGCAACACCATCACCTCAGCGCTGCAGCACTGGTAGCCGCATACCAGACACCACAGGTGGCGTCACGTATAATTCCCCAATCATTATCCCCATCAGCCATGAGTGTCCAGACCAGCCGTGATCCCCACCGAAGTCACTGTCCAGGTATCCGAGTAACCCCTTCCCTGCCAGCCCGACTCACTTCCTCCGAAGACACCTGGTTCACTATCCCAGCCGTAACACCTGTGAACTGTGTACAAGTTGAATGTAACTGGAGTAAACACCCGTGCAGAGCAAGTAGTGTCTGTGTTTCTTACTGATGAACTGTGATTTACCTGCATCGCACTACAGAGACTGCGCTACCCCATTCCAGTCCCACACTACAATGACTATGCTGCCCTACTCCACCATATTACCTTACAGCCCCAGGGCCACCGCTCTTCCTGTAGAGAGCTACAACACCTTGCTGCCGCCCCTTACCTCGGAGGTCCCAGCAGCGCCTGTGCCATCACCAGACCTACAGGTGGTGTCACGACTTTCATTTATTAACTTTTATCCCTGTAAATTCCCCTTTTTGTTGTCATCCAAGGGTAAAGGCTTGGGCACCGACCACCCATGACATCCCTGCACCCGACCACCCGAGACCTCAGTACCCAGACCCTTGTGGGTCCGACACATATTTATTGGTGCCTCTTCTAAACAGCTGAATCTAGAAACTCCTGTTTACTTTTAAATGTTTAACTGGGAGAGACCTTGTTGCTGCACTATATGGTAAATACCTTGTGTCTTGTTGTTGTTTTGCTATGGGGTATGACCAGCACATTTCTTTGGTTTTGCTTTTTTTTTCCTATGCAGGGGCATAACTCACTCTTTTTGTGCATTTAGTTTATAAAGCTTTCCACAGGCAGATGCTTAAATGGTCAGACCTAGGTACTGCTCTGCCTCATCCATTTTGAGGCCTGTGGGCACTTAAAGAGGTGATCTACAAGAGTTAGAGCCCATCCTAATTGTGTACACCTTGTTACACTGGGATTGCTTTTACACTTTTTGATCAAAATAGAGGCATCTACAGTAAGTACCGTATGTTTGTCACAGGTGGTAATAACAGACTGAAGGGTTAAGCAGCAGGATGGCAGTGATGGGCAAAAGGCGATCAGGGAAACTAGTCTGACCCTTAGACTGGGAGTCCTTGGCTGACCCTGATCCCAGAGGTACTTCTAAAGGTGAGGATGTCTGTACTGCTATCTTTGCTTTGCTCCTGACCAGCCCTAGGCTATAACTCCTTCAGCTCCAGCCATGGATTGGAATAAGAACAGCAACTTCCAGCAGCAACACAGCAAGAGAGCTATGGCAGATTAGCACTTGGAATCCACACAGATCATGGTCTTTGCATAGAGTGAACTCTATCAGTGACAACAGCTGATGGGTAATGGAACTACTTAAAGGCTGGGAGAGTGGTCATCAACCACATCAGATGACACACACAGCAGCAACAGCAGCTCACCTACTACTGGAGTGCAACAGAAATTAACCCTTAATAGACAAGAGGAAATTAACTTCATTTAACTCCTGCAGAACAATTCACAGAGACTGCAGAGCAGTC
This sequence comes from Allobates femoralis, assembly GCA_033576535.1. Lineage (NCBI taxonomy): Eukaryota > Metazoa > Chordata > Amphibia > Anura > Aromobatidae > Allobates > Allobates femoralis. The sequence continues at coordinate 43,776,612 of JARQOC010000007.1, forward strand.
TAAATGTGACAGAACAATTTTCAGAGACTGCAAAGTAGTCTACACGTGACAATGTTGTTACATGTACTAAAATCTACTATTTACTCATTTACGTACTGCAAGGTATTTGCTCATTTTGTTTTTCTTCTAGGTTGCATTCAGTTTGGTAAGCATTCAGGTTATATTTACAGTGCACTGAATGACAAAATGACAAAAACAATGTTGGAAATTAGATTTTTTAAAGATGTCTCCTCCTTGGCTTTTTTTCCACATTTTTTTGCAATTCCATTCTACACCTGACCGAGTAATTCACAGAGACTGCGAAGCAGTCCACATGTGACAGTACCCCACCTTTATGAGGGGCCTCTGGACCCAAAATTTAGGCAGTCCAGAAATGGTCTAAATTTCCTGAGTGATGACCTGTAGAAGTGTGGTGCCTCTGCGGATCCAGTCACCACAAAGATGCTGCACCCCTGTTAGGGTGTAGTATCCCACTCACGGGTAAGAAGGGCACAGACCGGTGTCGGGACACCCAGATCACACACTAGGAGCCATTGTAGTTGGGATGGGTGGTGAAGAAAGTAGTTAGAGGGAGGACCTGGGAAGGGGTGAAGCCAGGAAAAACACACGTAGATGACGTGGGACACGTGACAAAGGTATAAATAGAGTGGGAAAGATCTAGAACACAGGAGAGACAGTTGAACAGTAGAGGAGAGTTAACCAGCTGAGGAGAGGCCATTGAACACCAAGGTTGAGTTGGAGGGAAGCTAGAGCAAATATGCTTGAGAAGTGTCTAGAGGACTGGAGCAAGTGGGAGCTCGTCCTAAGGCCAGACGCAGGAGCAGAAACATCATCCAGGTGGCTCCAGGAGGAAGAGGGAGTCCTAAAGCCACGGGAAGTGAGCAATTCACCCTTGGGGCTCAAATCCCTTGTCAGGCGCAGGCAAATGGAGGGACCAGGCCGGAAGAACAGGGGCACCGGGAACCCAAAGACTAGTGGAGAAAACAGACCAGGGTCAGCTAGCAACCCGGAGCCTGTGTGGTACTTCCACAGTGACGCAGTCGACAACTGTGCACATCTCCTGAAAAGGTGGCAACCATAGGGCTAAGAGGAGACACTGCGGGTTAACCCCTAAGAAAAGCCCACAGTCACTGGCTTAGAGCTCTGTGTGGTGAGGTGCAAGGCGGGACGGGTGAAGCAAGCGCAGTGTAAAGAGGCTGAGAAAGGACAGAGAAGGGGTGCCGGTTATATACCATCCTCCTACCTGGGAGTAGCTGGATCCCTGCCTCCGAGAACTCAGAGATCAGCAGGCTGTTGCACAAAGACTGTGAATAAAAGATCTGAAGACTGCAACCTGCTGTGTCTGTGAACTTTCTTAACGCGTCAACAGCACCAGAAACACAACTAACAATTCACTCTGGTACTTCTGGCTGTCATTGGGGTCATCCCTACCTGTAGAGGGCTTAAGTCCATTGCTGCCTCTCAATACACGGCCTCTAGGAGAACTGTTGTGCAGCGGCGGCCATCTATAGCTGCAAATTGCGGGTGGCGTCATGGCATCACGTAAAATTAACAAGTATCCCCAGGTCCAGTCATCCCTTCCCAGAATGAACCCTTCACGCCAGATTCCAATCTACAAGAGATAGGGCCACCCACACCAAACTTTTAATGACACCGCCAGGGTCACGCAACCGGGTCTCGGTCCCTGTGATCCCCGTGATGAAGCCTCAAAGCCCAGTTCCGAGCATCCTAAGGCCCTGGAGGGGCGTGTCAGAAGATATTACAGATATTTAGCCCTGGGGGTAGTTCGAGCTGGAACAACACGGGGTTAAAAATGGTTGATATCCAAAATGGACCAAGAACTCCAGAACTAGGAGCCCCAGCTGTACATCTCCACCTGACGTGTTTGGACAACACTCAAACAAAATCATCCACACTGAGGTCTGGACCTAAACTTTTATTCCCATTCATCCGGTTACTGACAGAGGGTACTTTCTTAGGAGGGCAAACAACAGAGACGTTTCTCTGTCCCTTAGGACTTTTTCCCTCAGGACACTTAGTAGAAATCACCGCCCTCCTCCTTTCACCCTTCCCAGGATAACACCTAGGTCCAGCTTCAACCTGAAGTATAGGATGAGTTTTACCCCTATTCTCTGGTAGGTGCTTAACCACCTCTGCAGGAGACATAGGAGCAGGCCTGACTAACACTGCAGAGACAGTTGGACTCAGGCACATAATAATAATAATAATCTATATTTATATAGCGCCAACATATTCCGCAGCACTTTACAATTCAGAGGTTCATATTCGAACAATCATAAGAAACAGTTATCAGAAAATACAATACGATACTATACAAAAAACAATACAATACAAAGCATAATACAAAAATTAAAGCAAAATAATGTCAGCCCTACTCATAAGAGCTTACAATCTAACAATGAGGTGGGGGTGACATAAAGTACAGGTGCCTATTTACAATGATGAAATAGTGAACTTGAGGAGATGGGGAACAAATAGGAGCAGCATAAGTGATGTATTTGAGACTGGTGGAGTGGATAGGCTATGTCTAAATGACTTTGACTAGGGACCATGATAGGCTGCCATAAAAAGATGTGTTTTTAGAGATCGCCTGAAACTATGTAAGTTGTGCATAGACCTAATTTCTTGGGGTAGAGCCTTCTAGAGAATTGGTGCAGCTCAGGAGAAGTCTTGGAGCCGGGAGTGGGAGGTTTGGATTAATGCAGAAGTGAGTCTAAAGTCACTTCCAGAGTGAAGAGAACAGGTGGGATGATAGACAGAGATGAGGCTAGAAAGGTAGGGTGGTGCTGCACTGTGAAGAGCTTTGTGGGGGAGAACAAGCAATTTGAATTGAATCCTATAGTGTATAGGCAGCCAGTGCAATGACTAACATAGAATACAAGCGTCTGAGTAATGGTTAGCTAGATAGGCGATCCTGGCTGCTGCATTAAGGATGGACTGGAGAGTGGAGAGTCTAGTGCGGCGAAGGCAAAACAGAATTACAATAGTCAAGGCAGCAGTGAATCAGGGCCACAGTGAGGGTTTTGTGTTTTCCAAGGTGAGAAAGAGGTGAATTCTAGAGATGTTTTTTAGGTACAAGCGACAATAGTGGGCGAGAGATTGTATATGTGGCGCCCCTGCGGGTATTAGCCACAGTATAAGATCATAATAGTTGCACTCACTTAGAAAGCCAAGCCACTGCACTACCACCTTTGGCCAGTAGGGGGAGCTCCAGAGACACCAGAGACTTCCCTAGAGATAAAACACTGGTTTGAGGTAAATTTTCAGACAGTTGGAGCCACGAGCCCAGAGTGACAGGAGCTGCATTGAGTTCCTGAGGACTGGCTGACAATTTCCAGGGCCAAGCCATCGGTCTGAGGAGGAGAAAACTGATAAGAGGAACACTTTCAGAATCGGGTAGCATCATTATCTACCCTAGATAAAAAGCGCAAATACGGATACCGGATCCGTGGCTGCATTAGTTATATACAATACAGCAACCGGAAAAACGTGAGGTAACAACAAGCTTCACAGGGCCAGACACAGCAACATACTTAGAGTTCAGCAGTACTCCCGGAGGGGGTAAGCAGAGAGAGACAAAGGACTCAAGTTGCCTGTTGAGTGGGCCCAGAGAGGACAGATTTGGGCCAGCAGCGAGTTCACACACGGCAGCAGGGCCACATAGACAGCGCAAGCAGGAGGTAAAGGACCCGGTGGGGCCTGAGCAACTGAACCCCTATTGCAGACTCCGGAGACGGGACTTGTTGTATTATAGTTTGGTTGAAAGTAAACCAGTTAAACCTCATCTGTGCCTCAGCCTCTGATTTAACAGCTACCATCTATCCAGGATTGGGACCATCACCGCTGAGAGAATTTGCTGTGAATCAAGTAAGTGTCTGTGTCCTTAACATCTCCTCACCATACTTCCATCTTCATCCATCATTAACTTTAACATCACCTGTCCAGGGGACCCTACAGCCCTACCCGGAAAAGGGCTATACCATCTCAGCTGCCTCTCACCATCATCCCCTGGCCAGTACAAGGCAGCGGTGGCCATATATAGCCACATTATTCTGGGTGGCGTCACGACAATAACATCTACAAACTTTATAAATTATATAAACTTCTAAATCCCCTGTAAATACCCCCTTTTAGGAGTGTGCCAGCCTGGGGCCACGGCCTGGGTCCAGCCACCAGTGACTCCCCCAAGGAAAGGGACCCTGCGCCGGGTATCCCGGTCCCCTAAGCTGGGCGGCACATCTCTCTTTGGCGTCACGAACAGGATTCACCGTGCCTGGTTAAATCAGGTACTGTGTGCCGTGATTAATGCCGAAAATTGTGAGAAAATCCGAGAAAAATTGACTTTTTTATCAAAAAGTGATTTTCCCATTGGAAACCATTGAAATAGACTTTTCCCCATTGACTAACATTGAAACAAAATGGCCGCCAGCCTCTGAGGTAAAATTGCATCATCACTAATTACCTCATAACTGCCACAGCACGAGACTGCTATTTGAACTGTGTCATAGCCCTGAGCTCTGATCTGACTGAAAAATTTCAGATTCCGCCATTACTGAGCTCGCGGCGAGCAGAAGCAGTAGGGGGCGTGTCTTTGTGGGCGGCACCAAGCTGAGAGCTCTGACGTCGGCAAAAGGGGAAAACCAATCCTGCTGCATAGCGGAACGATTATACGCCATCCCGACGGAAGCAGAGGACCGGAAGGGTCCGGATTAACTAAGGGGGCGCAACATGTCGCAGCACGGAGACGCCGAAACACCCGGCGACACAAATGCAGCTAAAGCACAAAACAGAGCGCTTGGCAGCACAGCGGTACAAGGTGCAGCGCCCATTATGCCGATGTTGATGCCATATACCCCAGGTGCTCCATGGCTTCCAGTGTATGAAGGTAAGCCTAATACTTTTGATGATTTTAAAGAAAAACTGCTGGCCTATTTAAACATGTTTCCAATGGCAGAAGCTCAGCGTGTCGGTTTGCTGATGGCACAGTTAAGTGGTAATGCCAAGCGAGAAGTCACAGCATGGTCCGCTGATCTAAAAGACACTGCTGAGCATATTCTAGCTGGATTAAAGGCAGTATTTGAAACTACTGCTGGTAGCAAAGCAAAGACCAAATTCTTCAATTGCAAACAAAAGGCCAATGAGAGTGTGAGAGACTTTGCCCTGAATTTACAGGAGGCCCTTAAAGCGCTTACACTGGCTGAACCAATGTTTAACACTGGCGCTGATAAATTGCTAAAAGATCAATTCATTGAGGGACTATTAACCCCTTCTCATCGAGGGCATGCGAGTATGCTGACTTTCAAGGACCCTGAAGTGACATTTGCCCAGTTAAAGGAGAGCGCTATTCGTCTCCAGCAGGCAGAGGCACTTTGGGATCAGGATCCTGAGCAATCCATTACAGAAACCCCTCAACAACAGAGAGTGCCAGTGACATCAGTTAAGCCCCTGGAGGCCAGTGCTAATGATGCTTTCCAGCAAAAGCTTGACTCTCTAACAGACATTGTCACCTCAATGGCTAAAACCATGCAGGAAATGAGAGAATCACAGACTACACCCAAGATGGAGTTGGCGAACCGCAGAGAGGATATTCCCTGGATGAGACCCCAGAGATACCCAGCGTGGAGAGGACGACCCAACGACCGTTACCAGCCGGATGGACAGCCTATTTGCCGCCGTTGCCGGAAGCCAGGCCACATCGCCCGCAATTGTGATTTAAACAAGGATCCCCTGGGAATGCGGGCCGCTTCGCAGGAGTGAACTTTCAAGGCCCAACATCCTGGCACGATAAGTACGTCGGAGGACGTCCCATTATCCCCATCGTGCTGGACGGTATTCCCCTCAATGCCTTGTTGGACACTGGTTCCCAGATTTCATCTATACCACATATCCTTTATAAGAGGTACTGGGCAGATTCAGACATTGATAAAAGACCATCTAATGTTGAGCTAAGTATATATGCTAGTAATGGAAAATTGGTACCGCAAGTAGGATTTAGAGAGATGACCATTAAGATTGGTAGAGCAGAATTAAAAAATCAGGGTATCATAATTGTTGATGTTAACCGACGGGAACCTTCTGTATTGATAGGTATGAATGTTTTAGAAAATTTGTTTTTTCCGAGGTTATTACTATTTTACAGCAATTTGCGGAAACTGCCCAATCCTGCCAGCAGAGAATTCTCTGGAGAGAGATAAAAGCATTGGTGCTGAAGCAACAAGTAGAGGTTGCAGGTGGAGAAATCGGCAGTGTGAGGGTAAGTGACCCAACTCCTATAGTGATACCTCCAAAAACTGAAATGCTGGTATGGTGTAGAGCAGCCATTGGTATTAAAGGACGAGATTACCAAGCCTTGGTAGAGCCTGTGTACACTGATAGTAGACCCACGATATTAACGGCTAGAGGAATAGTCGAGGTACACAGGGGAAGAGTGCCCATACGTCTTTTGAATTGTGGAGAGGAAGAGGTCACTTTACCAAGGTACGCTACAATGGCCAAGCTATACACTGTTGACAACAATGCCATCATAGCCATTGGGCCCTTGAATCCGTCATGTCAGGCGGACGACAATGGTTCAAGTGGAGAATTAGAAGATTGGTGTCAGCAGCTGCATATAGGTACAGATTCAACACCTACCCACCAAAAACAAGGGGTGTACCGACTAGTAGAAGAATATGAACGGGTCTTCAGTAAACACCCATTAGACTTCGGACAGATTAAAGGGGTAGAACATACAATTCCTACCGGTAACCACCCACCAATAAAAGAGAGATATAGACCCATACCGCCCGCTCATTATCAATGTGCTAAAGACATGCTGAGGGAGATGAAACAGGCCGGGGTAATAAGAGACAGTTGTAGCCCCTGGGCAGCCCCTCTGGTAATAGTTAAAAAGAAAGACGGAACCATGAGAATGTGCGTAGACTACCGGCAGATTAATCACATTACCCATAAAGACGCCTACCCCTTACCTAGAATTGAAGAGTCATTAGCTGCTTTAAGATCTGCTAATTATTTTTCCACCTTAGACTTAACAAGTGGGTATTGGCAAGTCCCTGTGGCTGAGGAAGATAAAGAGAAGACAGCATTTACCACACCAATGGGTCTCTGTGAATTTAATTGTATGCCGTTCGGACTCTGCAACGCACCCGGTACCTTTCAGCGATTGATGGAATGCTGTCTCGGACACAAGAACTTTGAAGCCGTCCTTCTGTACCTAGATGATGTAATAGTCTACTCAAAGACTTACGAACAACATCTACAAGATCTGGCAGAAGTGTTCGAAGCCTTATCCCGGTATGGTATGAAGATCAAGCCATCAAAATGTCACCTTCTAAAGCCAAAGGTACAATACCTGGGACACGTTGTAAGTTCAGAAGGAGTAGCACCGGATCCCGAGAAAGTAACCGCAATAAGGGATTGGCCAAGACCTACCAGCGTGAAACAGGTGAGGCAATTCCTGGGACTGGTGGGCTACTATCGTAGATTTATCCAAGGGTTCACCAAGCTAGCAGCACCTCTACAAGACATCCTGGTAGGGCAGTCGAAGAAGCCTTCAAACCGCAATCCTCCTTTCCAGTGGAGTGATGAGAGGGAAGATTCCTTTGAAAAGTTGAAGAAGGCATTGACCGGAGAAGAAGTTCTGGCATACCCCGATTACCATCAACCTTTCATCCTTTACACAGATGCCAGTAATGTGGGACTGGGAGCAGTACTATCTCAGAAGCAAGGAGGCAAGGAGAAAGTCATCGCCTTTGCAAGTAGAAAGCTCCGGCCTACTGAAAGAAATCCTGAAAATTACAGCTCCTTCAAGTTAGAACTACTGGCAGTAGTCTGGGCTGTGACTGAGCGTTTCAAACACTACTTGGCAGCTGCAGAATTCACCGTCTATACTGATAACAACCCATTGACCCACCTGGATACAGCCAAGCTAGGTGCGCTGGAACAGCGATGGATAGCCCGGCTGTCTAATTACAACTTCGTGATCAAGTATAGAGCAGGCCGAAAGAATGGAAATGCAGACGCCTTATCCCGGATGCCGCACTTGAGAGACGTGGAAGAAGAACCGGTAGAACTTGAAGAAATTGAACTACCCGCCTTCCATCGTCCCAAGGTAGGACAGTATCAATCCAGTGCCTACCAGAAACATCAACAGGTGAATCTCAACCCATTAGCACACCACAGATGGGCTGACACTCAAGACAGCAATCCAGCTGTGAAGTTGGTGAAAGAACTGCTGACTGAGCAAAGTGCGTATCCCAATGAAAATGCACCGAAAGAGACACATCAACTCTGGAAAGAGAGAGGCAAAATGTTCCTGTACCAAGGAAAGCTGTGCAGAAGATATACCAATCCAAAGACGCATGAGCTAGTATGGCAGATCATTGTGCCTAAACAAGATGTAAAAATGGTCCTAGAAGCTTATCACAATGGTGCTGGTCACTTCGGGTGGAAAAAGCTAGAAGTACTTTTAAGAGAAAGATTCTACTGGGTTGGAATGAGAAGATCAATTGAAGAATGGTGCAGAAACTGTGGTCCGTGTAACCTCAGAAGAAAAGATCTAAAAAACCAAAGAGCACCACTCCAGCCTATAGTTACCAAGCAACCACTTGAGCTCGTAGCAATAGACCACGTGAAATTGACACCAAGCCGGTCCGGCTACGTCTATGCTTTAACCATCGTGGACCATTACTCACGCTTCCTGGTAGTAGTGCCTGTGAAAGATCTCACTGCAAAGACAGCAGCTAAGGCGTTCCAGACATACTTTTGCAGACCCCATGGATATCCGGAACAAGTACTCGCAGACCAAGGCACAGCATTTGAATCAGAGATCTTCAGAGAATTTTGCAATATGTATGGCTGCAAGAAGATCCGTACAACAGCCTATCATCCGCAAACAAATGGCTTATGCGAAAGGATGAACCATATTGTAATCGATCTCTTAAAGACTTTACCAGAGACAGAGAGAAACCTATGGCCAGAGAAATTGCCTGACTTGGTAGACCTCTATAACAATGTCCCGGTAAGCTCCACAAACTGTACCCCAGCTTACCTTATGCGTGCAAGACCTGGCAAGCTACCAATAGATCTAGAAATGGGTATTGTAAAATCGGACGCAGAAGTTCAGGATTCCAACTGGGACTCCCTACGCCAACAACAATATCGCCAAGTGCAAGAATGCATAGAAAGGAATCTCCAGAAAACTAGAGAAAGACAAGAGCAATACTTCAACCAGAATGCTCTAGCAACCCCATTAAAACCTGGTGATCAAGTGCTCAAGAGAAACCGTCGCACTAATAAACTGGACAATCAGTGGGAATCCGTCCCATATACAGTTTTACCAATGAGAGTGAACAATCCTAAAATGTGTCTTATAAGCAAAGATGGTGGATTAACATCAGTACTAGTGTCAAGAGACAATCTAAAACTATGTCCAGAGACATTGAAAGAAAAAGAAGTCATTCAACATGAACCAGAAGTTATTCAACCAGTACCGGTTCAACCTGTTAAAGAAAAAGAAGAAGATGGAGTATATCACACCTATCTAGGAGACTTTCCTAAAACCTGGCCAACCTACAATGGTGCAGTAGTAGTTCCCATGATGGCTTTCTATCAAACACCAGACCCTGTACCACAAGAAGTCCCAAGACAGGAAGAACAAATTCCTAGTAATAATAGTCCTGGACACGGTGGAATTGCCAATCCCACAAATGTGGAATTATCCCTAGCAGAACCAGAAGTACTTACTAGGTATACGTCCACTCACACCATCACATTGAGTACACCCAGTACACAAGCGTTACGCAGATCACAGCGTAGTACTCAGGGTCAATTACCAGCAAAATATGCAGACTACCAAATGTAAATAGATATTACAACCAGAAATATCTGAAAGGAACTTGTCTAGTTGTTAATTAGTAGTTATTAGATGTAACGTTAAAAAAAAAAAAAGCCCAGTACCTACAGAGACTATTCTGTATGAACTACTTGCATATTCTTGAATTCTTTTCTTCATTTATCAGCCCGGAGGCGGTAAATTAAAGCTCCGGAAAGACTGCTTTTTGAACATTCTTAAATTATTCATAAACTTTGTTGGAAAAATGGACGCTAATTGCAGTGCCTTTCCTAACAAATAAATAGCCCTCAAGGACAGAGCTGTATTAATGGACGCTATTTGAAGTGACTTTTTACAAGACTCTATTTTTTTAAACTTGAGTGGTTTTGTAACTTTTTATTTATTTTTAAGACTCTGTAGATATTATCTGTTATATCTTATGTTTGTTGTCCCACAGTCCCGGAGTACTGTTCTTAACTAAGGGGGAATGTGGCGCCCCTGCGGGTATTAGCCACAGTATAAGATCATAATAGTTGCACTCACTTAGAAAGCCAAGCCACTGCACTACCACCTTTGGCCAGTAGGGGGAGCTCCAGAGACACCAGAGACTTCCCTAGAGATAAAACACTGGTTTGAGGTAAATTTTCAGACAGTTGGAGCCACGAGCCCAGAGTGACAGGAGCTGCATTGAGTTCCTGAGGACTGGCTGACAATTTCCAGGGCCAAGCCATCGGTCTGAGGAGGAGAAAACTGATAAGAGGAACACTTTCAGAATCGGGTAGCATCATTATCTACCCTAGATAAAAAGCGCAAATACGGATACCGGATCCGTGGCTGCATTAGTTATATACAATACAGCAACCGGAAAAATGTGAGGTAACAACAAGCTTCACAGGGCCAGACACAGCAACATACTTAGAGTTCAGCAGTACTCCCGGAGGGGGTAAGCAGAGAGAGACAAAGGACTCAAGTTGCCTGTTGAGTGGGCCCAGAGAGGACAGATTTGGGCCAGCAGCGAGTTCACACACGGCAGCAGGGCCACATAGACAGCGCAAGCAGGAGGTAAAGGACCCGGTGGGGCCTGAGCAACTGAACCCCTATTGCAGACTCCGGAGACGGGACTTGTTGTATTATAGTTTGGTTGAAAGTAAACCAGTTAAACCTCATCTGTGCCTCAGCCTCTGATTTAACAGCTACCATCTATCCAGGATTGGGACCATCACCGCTGAGAGAATTTGCTGTGAATCAAGTAAGTGTCTGTGTCCTTAACATCTCCTCACCATACTTCCATCTTCATCCATCATTAACTTTAACATCACCTGTCCAGGGGACCCTACAGCCCTACCCGGAAAAGGGCTATACCATCTCAGCTGCCTCTCACCATCATCCCCTGGCCAGTACAAGGCAGCGGTGGCCATATATAGCCACATTATTCTGGGTGGCGTCACGACAATAACATCTACAAACTTTATAAATTATATAAACTTCTAAATCCCCTGTAAATACCCCCTTTTAGGAGTGTGCCAGCCTGGGGCCACGGCCTGGGTCCAGCCACCAGTGACTCCCCCAAGGAAAGGGACCCTGCGCCGGGTATCCCGGTCCCCTAAGCTGGGCGGCACATATATATGGGGTGAAAGAAAGATCAGAGTCAAACATAACACCCAGACAGCGAGCCTGCTGACTAGGTGTTATCGTGGTTCCACACACTGAGAGAGAGCTGCCAGATTTAGGGAGGTTAGTGGAGAGCGGGAGCAGAAGAAGCTCAGTTTTGAAAAGGTTGAGTTTCAGATAGAGAGCGGGCACAATATTGGAAATTGCGGTTAGACAGTCATTGGTGTTCTTTATTAGAGCAGGAGTAAAGTCAGGGGAAAAAGTGTATAGTTGTGTGTTATCAGCATAAAGATGGTACTGAATGCCAAATTTGCTGATGGTCTGTCGAATCAGGGCCGTGTAGAGAGAGAAGAGGTCCAAGAACTGAACCCTGAGGAACCCCAATAGTGAAAGGAATAGGGGAGGAAATTGAGCAAGCAAATGATACAGTGAAAGAGCGGTCAGAAAGATAAGAAGAGAACCAGGTGAGAGCCGTGTCCTTGATGCCAATGGAATGTAGCATGGAGAGTAGGAGATGGTGGTCAACAGTATCAAAGGCTGCAGAGAGATCTAGAAGAATAAGCAGAGAGTGGTCACCATTACGTTTTGCTGTCAGAAGGTCATTGGTCACTTTGGTGAGGACAGTTTCTGTAGAATGTAGGGGGCAGAAACCAGACTCTAATGGGTCTAGAAGAGAGTGAGTGGAGGGGTAACAGGTGAGGCGGGACTAGACCAGGCGCTCCAGGAGTTTAGAGATGAAGTGAAGATTGGAGATTGGTCTGTAGTTGTTTGTGCAGGATGGGTGGAGAGAAGTTTTCTTTAATTATGGAGTAATGATCAAGTGTTTTAAGGAGGAGGGGAAGATGCCAGAAAAGAGGGAGAGATTGAAGATTTTGGTTAGGTGAGTGGGGACCACCGGAGAGAGAGACTGGAGTAGGTGTGAGGGGATCGGGTCAGCGGTGCATGTGGTGGAACGAGAGGAAGAGAGGAGCCTGGAGACTTCTTCCTCTGTGACTGGGTCGATAATAATAATAATAATAATAATATTTATTCATTTATATAGCACTATTAATTCCATAACACTTTACATACATTTGCTACACTGTCTCCATTGGGGCTCACAATCTAAACATCAGTATGTTTTTCAAATTTATCCTCAAAGGACTTCAAGCAGCTGAGTAATGGGTTTAGAGCGATGTTGACAGATCTTAATAAAGTAATCAATTTAACCACAACAGAAGCAAGACCCCCCAACCTGATGAACCACAGACGGATTAACATGAGTAGTTACATTCCCCGACTGTTTAAGTACATCAAATCTCACACATGGAATCTCATCAGCATAAAAGACCACCAGGGGCAAGGTGGGTTCAGGTCAACCAACCTGATAGCAAGGGGCATTGCAGCCTATGTCGAGCCCACTGGGACGGGGGTACTCGGTAACGTACCGCATTGCTACGGGGGATGTCACAGAGGTCCTGGGTCCGGACTGTGTCCCGGGCCCTGGCAACTAAAAGGGTGATATTTACAGGGGATAATAGTTTGTCGTGACGCCACCCACGGTGTGTGGTCAGTAATGGGACCACCGCTGCTGCAGAACCTCCGGGGTGATGTTAGGCAGTTTAGATGGTGCTGCTCTCCGTAGGTAGAGGCAAGGTCCTCGGGGCAGTGGTTATTATAGTCTATATAGTCTATGGGGTGGTTGCTCCCACCCTGGCCGGGTCCTCAACTTCCTCGTGCTGCGCTGGGTGTGTGTCCCCGCTGCTGCTTCTAGCTGAGCTGCTGGCACTTTCTTACTCTCTCTTTCCTTTCTGGTACCCATTGGCTGGGCAACTTGAGTCTTCTGTGTACTACTGACCCCGCCGTGTTGCTTTGCTCTGGTACTGTGGTGGTCTTGAGACTCCACTACTCCTGGATTCACTGTGCTGTGTGTGTCAGTCACAGTGTCGGATCCGGTGTCAGTTCTGTGCGCTTCTCTGGGGCGAGTGGTGATGGCACTCAAGCTCCCAGATGTGATTATCTGTCCTTAGTTCTCCTCTCCTCAGACCCTAGCTAGGCCTGGAATCGAGCAGCAGATTGTGGAGAAGCCTGTTGCAGCTTCTTTACACCACAATCTCCCTCTCTCAGTTCTCCCAGGAACTGGACTCCTCTAGAGCTCTCCTCTAGACTAGACTAATTACTTCTTGTTGACCTGGAGTATATAAGGGAGCTGGTTGAGCTCCCCCTCCTGGCCCAGAGGTGCTAGTGTAGGTCAGGGTGTTGTGGGGAGGGAACCCGTGTGATGTTACTGTGGCACATTAACCCCTGGCGTGCCACACCTACAAATACTTTTGAGCAGAACACTGAGTCGTAGAGTCTTGCAGCCTAACTGACAAAACCAGACAGAACAGACTCCTATGTGCATGGTCAATCCACTGAGTGTCAGTGGCCCATCTCCTGAACTCAGAGCAATACTCCTGAATCGGCCGTGCTCCCTACCTGAGTTTCCAGGCTTTAGAGTCAGCCAAGGTGACACCATCAGGGTCACCATACACCAAAGCCAGAGCCGTAAAAAACTTGTCTACCGACCGCAAAGATGAAGAGTTGGTCAGCAGAGAGAAGGCCTAGGCATGGGTATTCCCTTGAGAAGGGAGAATATAATCCCCACGCCTAGGCCTTCTCTCTGCTGACCAATAATTTACAGACCTCTCTGAACACTATGAATTTATGTATCGCTCCTGAACATCTGTCAGGAAGAGATATATTGGGTTCTGGCAAGGTAAGGGCATGAGCAATGGCCAGATATCCAACAACTTGTTGTAGCTGCTGCACCACCTAGTTATGAAAATCAGAAAACTCCTCAGAGAATTCCCACAACAGGAGTGCAAAAGCTCGTGCTGAGGCCATATGGGATTCAGAAAAATGGTGGGTCGCTGATAATATCACGGGTGGCTATAACTGACTAAAGGGGTTAGGTAGCAGGATGGCAGTGATGGACAAAAGGCAATAAGGGGAACTAGTCTGACCCTTAAACTGGGGGTCTCTGGCTGACCCGGATTCCAGAAGTACCTCTTAAGGTGAGGATTTCTGGACTGCCAACATTGCCCTGCTACTGACCAGCCCTAGGCTATAACCCCCTCACCTCCAGCCAGGGATTGGAATAAATACAGCAACTCCCAGCAGCAACACAAGAAATCTCCAGCAGAACAGCACTTAGTGACTTACCGTGGCCGGGACTCCGGAGGGACAGGCGTTTTCTTCTTCCTCCTTGTCACGGATGGACCGCGCCTGCCGGTAGTGGGGCCCGATGGTGCAGATCAAAAGAGAGAGACGTCATTAGTGGGACAGATTAGGGGTTAATTTGTCGTGACGCCACCTATGAGAGTTCCGGTAACTGTACCGGCGCTGCGGGGCCTCCGGGGGATGGAATGCAGCAAGATGGAATGCTCCCCACAGGCTGAGCAGTGATCCCCGGAGCCAGAAGCTGCACAAGATGTTCTGAGGCAGCTGCGGTTACCTTAGCATGCGGATAGATAGTTCATAAGAAGGCACGGACACTGTAAGTCTCTGTAACGATTTCTTTACTGTAACCAGCAAGCAGTACATGGTATACAGTTTAGGGTAGTGGACCAAGTGGACTCAGCAATGACCAGTGTTTCTCAGAGATCTGCGGTGTTCCTCCATTCTAACTAAGTATGTTGCCTTTGTCGCCCAGGAATGCCAGATCGGGTACAAGGAGGCTGCTTGAATGCCCTATCCGGGGTATACGTTCCGGATGCTTTGGGGAGCCTTGGGTCCTTTGGTGGGTACACCGCTGGCTAGACAACTGTGTGTGGCGGTGGTGGGGTGCTCCTGTAAAGCAGTCCCTCCACTCCTCTGGTTCGCATAGCAGAGCTGAACTACTGCTAGCTTTGGTACCAGCAAACCGGCTGTAGATGGGCACGGGATGTTTTTGGACCCGCATGTTGATGCCCGTAGTTCGGTTGGTAAGGCCCCGGGATTAATGGTGCTCAACCGAGGTGATGACAGGGAGATGGGCCAGGGAATTGGCCAGGGGGCCGCACGGAACTGTGCAACCCCCTCTCCTAGGTTGCAGAGCTGATGATCTTGCTTCCTTCTCCTACGTTGCTGTTACAACTTCTCCTTACACTCTACCACTACACTCCGCGCACCAGGACCTGATTGGCCCTCTATGCTAGGTGATGCATGTAGGGTATGGATCTCTGAGTTAACTGTGTGACTGCTGAGTCAGAGAATATTGCTGCTGCAGTTTTGGCTGCAATACCCTCCTGTGACGCACTCGATGCGGGGCGGTACACTCCCCCTTGGTGAAATACACTTGTCATCAAGTGTCGCGCTACCCAACATTACAGAGAGATTTTGTCTAATATATTACCTTAAGGCACTTCCGTCATATTCGGCGCTGTTTCCGTCGTCGTGTCCGTGGCTGCCTCACTCGCAATGCCTTTGCGAGTCCTTGCAGAGTCTCTCTCTCTCTCTCCTCCCCCCACGGCTTGCAGGACCTGAGATGATGTCACTGGTATGGGCGGGGCTATATCACATGACTGTGACATCATCACAGGCACTTTAATTGCTGCAGTGTCAGCACAGGAGACATCATGCCGCTGTCTCACATCAGACGTGTCCTCATCAGTGATTCTCTGCCTCTGACATCCTGCCATCACAAAGGAACATAGAGGTGACAGAGGACCCCGGACTGAGCCCCCAAGAGCTGATCTCCAGGATACAGGTGAGGGGAGGCTGCACAGGAGCAATGCTCTGCACAGAGGAGGCTGCACAGGAGCAATGCTCTGCAGAGGGGAGGCTGCACAGGAGCAATGCTCTGCAGAGAGGAGGAGGCTGCACAGGAGCAATGCTCTGCAGAGATGAGGCTGCACAGGAGCAATGCTCTGCACAGAGGAGACTGCACAGGAGCAATGCTCTGCAGAGAGGAGGAGGCTGCACAAGAGCCATGCTCTGCAGAGAGGAGGAGGCTGCACAAGAGCCATGCTCTGCAGAGAGGAGGAGGCTGCACAGGAGCAATGTTCTGCAGAGAGGAGGAGGCTGCACAGGAGCAATGCTCTGCAGAGAGGAGGAGGCTGCACAGGAGCAATGCTCTGCAGAGAGGAGGAGGCTGCACAGGAGCAATGCTCTGCAGAGAGGAGGCTGCACAGGAGCAATGCTCTGCAGAGAGGAGGCTGCACAGGAGCATTGCTCTGCAGAGAGGAGGCTGCACAGGAGCAATGCTCTGCAGAGAGGAGGCTGCACAGGAGCAATGCTCTGCACAGAGGAGACTGCACAGGAGCAATGCTCTGCAGAGAGGAGGAGGCTGCACAAGAGCCATGCTCTGCAGAGAGGAGGAGGCTGCACAAGAGCCATGCTCTGCAGAGAGGAGGAGGCTGCACAGGAGCAATGTTCTGCAGAGAGGAGGAGGCTGCACAGGAGCAATGCTCTGCAGAGAGGAGGAGGCTGCACAGGAGCAATGCTCTGCAGAGAGGAGGAGGCTGCACAGGAGCAATGCTCTGCAGAGAGGAGGCTGCACAGGAGCAATGCTCTGCAGAGAGGAGGCTGCACAGGAGCATTGCTCTGCAGAGAGGAGGCTGCACAGGAGCAATGCTCTGCAGAGAGAAGGAGGCTGCACAGGAGGAATGCTCTACAGTAATGAGGCTGCACAGGAGCAATGTTCTGCAGAGAGGAGGCTGCACAGGAGCAATACTCAGCAGAGAGGAGGCTGCACAGGAGCAATGCTCTGCATGAGTGGAGCCAAGATGCTGGGGACGGCGGAGTGAAAATGCCGTGGCAGGGAAGACGATAACCCGCTGGTAAGTATGACAGGCAGAGTGCCTCTGTCCTCTGCTGACCACTCTGCCCGCCGCACTGCGCTGACCACTCTGCCCACCGCACTCACTGCTAACCACTGAGCCACCATACTCCTGCTAACCACTGAGCCACCGTACACTGCTAAACACTGAGCCACCGTACTTTGCTAACCACTGAGCCACCGCGCAGTGCTAACCACTGAGCCACCGCGCACTACTAACCACTGAGCCACCGCGCAGTGCTAACCACTGAGCCACCGCGCAGTGCTAACCACTGAGCCACCGCGCAGTGCTAACCACTGAGCCACCGCACAGTGCTAACCACTGAGCCACCGCGCAGTGCTAACCACTGAGTCACCTCGCAGTGCTAACCACTGAGCCACCGTGCAGTGCTAACCACTGAGCCATCGCGCAGTGCTAACCACTGAGCCATCGTATACTCTGCTAACCACTGACCCACCATACTCCCTGCTAACTACTAACCCACCATATACAGCGCTAACCACTGAGCCACCGTACACTGCTAAACACTGAGCGACCATACTTTGCTAACCACTAAGCCACCGCGCAGTGCTAACCACTGAGCCACCGCGAAGTCCTAACCACTAAGCCACCGCGCAGTGCTAACCACTGAGCCACCGTATACTGTGCTACCCACTGAGCCACCTGTATACACACAATTCATTTCACCGCACTCCCCTAAATATTAGTAAATAAACTATATATGGATTCTAGACTACCCGATTCTTTAGAATCGGGCTCACAGCTAGTATTTTATAACAGGCATAAAAGTTACACTTTTTTTAATAGCAGGTACATTTTACTTAGTACGTTTCAAGTAAAATAAACAGGTTAACACTTTGCGCGGACCCGGTGGGCAGTCGGCTGTCCTTAATAAGAGTTCAGGCTGTAGCCGCCAAGTCACACAGTCAGTGATTAAACGGGAACAGAGTCACTGATGAAGTTCAAGCAAAAGAGTCATTTACGCGAGGAACTATGGCGTACCCGTATGGCAAACCACCCATCATGACAAGCGTGGCGTTCATAAGTTATTATGTCTCCTCTGTACAAGTCACGATCGGGATGTCCTCGGGGTAAATGGGACTCTACCTCTCGACGCCCCACAAACACTTCTCCACACACACCCTCCTCCCTCGCAAACACCCACCCGGTAGATAAATTGAAGGTGGTAACTCTACCTTCCTTGCGGAACTCCGCAGGCAACGGGGGTTGGCGACGAGCTGCGGCATGGGCCTCCATGTTGGCGCGTTCACGGGCTCGCCAGTCCTCTTTGCGGCGCAGACGTATATCTTCGTCCGGACGGCAAGGGGTGTGGATGTAGCTGTGACATGCTGGTTGTTGAGAAGCTTGTGCTTGGCGGGAAGTCTGGATGGGCACCCGGTTAAACGGCACAGGGGAAGGCGCTGCGACCGCACCCGACCAGTGTACCCGAGATGGTTGCTCGGCCGGAGGTTCCTCGATGTCTCCCCAAGTGAAACCGGTGTAGAGGTTCTCAGCGATGCTGCGGGTCTCGTCGTCGTCATCATCCTCCTCTCCCTCGACGATCACATCGGGCTACTCGGTTGTTGGAGATGCTGGAACGGGAACTTCTGGACAACGGGGTGGTGGTGCTGCGGATCCTTCCACAGGGTCGTCCTGCAGGGCTTCCAGGCTGCTTGCCTCTTCATCTGTTACTGCTGGCAGTGGTGTTTCCATCCCAGTGACCAGGTAGACCTCCGGATTTGCAGAGGAGGCCTCCGGTTCTTGGGGGAAACAGGAGTCAGTCTCTGCAGTAGTATAGAAACTGGCTGTGGGTTCCGTGGTAGGAACCAGGTAAGTATCGGCTTCTTCAGGGGAGCTAGTTGAAGGCTCCGGCTCTGGAATCGGCTCGGCAGTGACTTCAGTCGCTTGAACGGGGTAGATTGTGGGCCTCATTGGAAGGATACAGTCTATGGGCTCCGGTGAGGATGCAGGGCAGGTAGTGGACGGTGGCGAGGCGGTGAAACTGGAGATATCATCCGGTCCTGGAGTGGTTGCACCCGAGCGGCTCTGCTGCATCGCACGATGTAGTCTGCTGCCCAAGCTCGCGCTCCAACTGCGGATTGTCTACTCAATCGTTTCTATGAGCCGCACTCTGAGGTCTTGCAGAGCCTCCTGCCAAAAGTCGGGGCTGCCGTCAATGGTGAGTACAGGACCCGGACCGGGATGGCCTATGGCTGCTCTGGCCTCTGCTTCCACTGCATCAGGTCTCGGAGTCTCAAGCTGGCCATTCTTGTAGAGGGAACCACACCCGTCTCAACCGGTAACTGTTCCGTCTGATAGCTGTTGAAGAAGGATCTCTCTGACACTCCCACTTCCTTGGGGGCTTTTGTAGTCCAATTGTGGGAAAAAGTCTTTGGTCAGCCCCCATGGTTGTTTCGAGCAATCAGGGCAGATAATGACTTTGGCGCCTTTGCCTTTGGCCCTCCCACGAAGAGGGGCGGTGGCTCACCACTGGGCTTGCACGTGGTGATCCTCATGGCGGGCATCGCCATCTTGAACGCCATCTTGGCCCAACAGTGAAAAGGCGGGAAAAGTTCTTTTTGGGACGAACAAAGTCCATGATGAAATAAAGTCTATTAAGCACATTATACCCGTTAGGGAACGGGCCTGCTCGTATCCTGTTTGTGACACCATTTTCTGACTCACCGTGGCCGGGACTCCGGATGGACAGGCGTTTTCTTCTTCCTCCTTTTCACGGATGGACCGCGCCTGCCGGTAGTGGGGCCCGGTGGTGCAGATCAAAAGAGAGAGACGTCGTTAGTGGAACAGATTAGGGGTTAATTTGTCGTGACGCCACCTATGAGAGTTCCGGTAACTGTACCGGCGCTGCGGGGCCTCCGGGGGATGGAATGCAGCAAGATGGAATGCTCCCCACAGGCTGAGCGGTGATCCCCAGAGCCAGAAGCTGCACAAGATGTTCTGAGGCAGCTGCGGTTACATTAGCATGCGGATAGACAGTTCATAAGAAGGCACGGACACTGTAAGTCTCTGTAACGGGTTCTTTACTGTAATCAGCAAGCAGTACATGGTATACAGTTTAGGGAAGTGGACCGGGTGGACTCAGCAATGACCAGTGTTTCTCAGAGATCCGTGGTGTTCCTCCATTCTAAGTATGTTGCCTTTGTCGCCCAGGAATGCCAGATCGGGTACAAGGAGGCTGCTTGAATGCCCTATCCGGGGTATACGTTCCGGATGCTTTGGGGAGCTTTGGGTCTTTTGGTGGGAACACCGCTGGCTAGACAACTGTGTGTGGCGGTGGTGGGGTGCTCCTGTAAAGCGGTCCCTCCACTCCTCTGGTTCGCATAGCAGAGCTGAACTACTGCTAGCTTCAGTACCAGCAAACCGGCTGTAGATGGGCACGGGATGTTTTTGGACCCGCATGTTGATGCCCGTAGTTCGGTTGGCAAGGCACCGGGATTAATGGTGCTCAACCGAGGTGATGACAGGGAGATGGGCCAGGTAATTGGCCAGGGGGCCGCACGGAACTGTGCAACCCCCTCTCCTAGGTTGCAGAGCTGATGATCTTGCTTCCTTCTCCTACGTTGCTGTTACAACTTCTCCTTACACTCTACCACTACACTCCGCCCACCGGGACCTGATTGGCCCTCTATGCTAGGTGATGCATGTAGGGTATGGATCTCTGAGTTAACTGTGTGACTGCTGAGTCAGAGAATATTGCTGCTGCAGTTTTGGCTGCAATAACCTGCTGTGACGCACTCGTTGCGGGGCGCCACCCTTGGCATCCACCCAGATCTCGGTCTTTGTATAGAGTGAACTACTTAAAGGCTGGGGGAGTGGTCATCAACCACATCAGCTGATGCACACAGCAGCAGCACAACACAGCAGCTCACCTACTACTGGAGAGCCATAGAAGTTAATTCTTACAAGACAAAAAGAAATTAACTTCATTTAACTCTTGTAGAACAATTCACAGAGACTGCAGAGCAGTCTACACGTGACTGAGCAATTCAGAGACTGCAAAGTAGTCTACACGTGACAATGTATTTACTTAGACTACTGTTTTCTTATTTACTTACTTCAAGATATTTGCTCATTTTGTTTTTCTCCTAGGTTGTATTCAGTTTGGTATGGCATAATTATGTTGTCAGGTTGTTTTTACAGCACACTAAATGTTATACAGACAAAAACCGAAAAAAACACTGTTGGAAATTTGATTTATTTTTACATTTCTCCTCATTTGGCTTTTTTTTTTTTCCAAATTTTTCTGCAAATTTTGTCATTTTTGAGAACTATAACTCATGCTGCTAAAAGCAAGTCCTCATATGGAACTTGGAAGAAGAGGGAACAAATGAAAGCACAAAAATAACAATTGGCTCTACCTGGATGGTGTTAAAGAAACCTGAGCAATCTTCCAATACAACATCTGTGCTTCTATTGCATCACAACTAGACTCTACTGTGAATGCCCAGTCAGTGCTGATTGCAGGTAAGATCTCTCATCTCCTTCTTTATTGCAAGATTGCAGCTTTGTGGGTTTGTCAAAGCAACTTGAACCAAAAGCAACTAATAGGAAGGAATTATCTCATATATTGATGTCACAGAATGGGAATAATGCACACAATAATGTCATAGAACACAGATAATTTCATAAACCTATTATACTAATACAAGAATAATACATACTTACATTGTTTAATAGTTATTTAGAATGAAAAAAACGCACATATCCATCATCTTCAACCTTTCTTGATCCATTATAGGGTCTGCCATTATTACCTTGTGCAGTCAGGCACTCCACTGCTCAAACTGTAAAGAACCCTTTCATAGCTGTCAGATCACTTTTTCTCCAGATGAAATGTCCACTGGTCCTTTTGTAGGGTCCTTGGAAGGAATATGCTAGTCCTTTGTATTGACCAGTGGTGTAACATGAAGCTTGTGGGCCAAATGCAAAATCTCCAACAAGGCCCCCAACAATTAGGCATCTTAAGTAGTTATTGGTATTTTCATATGGGCCAAGGGGAGTTTTTGAATCCTATAATGGATGGTGTTCTCTGGTCTGCACACACCACAAATGATGAACCAAACTTCATGGGATAAACAAAATGGTGCCTTTAACTTCAAAGCGTTTCTGATCGCTTCCACGCTCCTTCATCAGGAACCCCCTGATCTATAACGCGTCTGTCTGATCTAGATGCTAGCAGCAGCACTATGGCACAGGTGAGTGATATTCTGCAGCGATGGCAGATATGACACGGAATAATTTAGTTTCCTGACTTTGAACTGACTCAAACTTTCCAAGATCTGGACAGGTCCAATAGGTAGAGATGAGACTAGCCCAGGTTCTCTTTGCTCTGCTCTTGGTGATTTGACAGGTGAGAGAGCTGTCAATCACCTGGAGCAGAAATGGATCTTCAAACTATTTGTTCTTTGAAACACCAAAGCATTTCAGAGAAAAATACACCTTTAAAGAGGTTGCCACTACTCAACTAACCATATACTCACCTACGCTGCAGGCATCAGTTCTCCTGGGGATTGGATAACAATGTCATGCAATCCCTGGGGACATTTGCACCACCTTCACAATCCCCTCCGTTGGAAAATCAGAGACCTGGAGGAAATGAGAGCTGTGGCTGCTCTTTTATTTCCTCCAGATGTCTGATTTGTCTGATGGATGGGACGGTGAAGCTGGCACAGATTGGCCACAGGGATCGAGTGATATAACAATGTCATGCAATTCATGTGAAAGCCCCCCTAACAGGGGGTAAACACTATAATGTTGCCAATGTGCTTAGAAATGTCACATTAAAGAGAGTAAACAATAATTCTCACAAATGAGACACAATGTATATTGGCTCTCTTAAGGCCCTAAGGTACAAGATTCAGTTCTTTAGTCCTTATAGCTTGTAGGCATAAATAGGTGGTTTAGAGAGACTGCTCTTCCCCTGGACCTTTAGCGACGTGTCTTCTGCTGCAGTAGGGCTTGTAGCTTTGACTTATTGTGCAAAGTGACCCTTTGTGTGTAATATTGATTGCAAAGAGTGTTTCCATTAGGGGGATCAAGCTGGTGCAGTGACAGCTTATTCTAAAGTGACAGCATCATGAAAGGATTAGTGCGCCATCACTAAGATTGTTATACTCAGCATCCGAAGTCTATGGAAACCTATAATAACATCACAGGCTCCCCAGGGACACATGGAGGAATGCTGAGAAGACATGACCTTTGTTTTCCCAGCATTCCTATATATATAGATCACATTATAACACCATTATGTGTGATCTACTTACGCATGAACAACAGTTTACATCTATCTACCCAGTGTATTATATGGGACCCAATTGTTTGCCAGAATATTGTTGGAACATATACACAAGCGTTAGGGAAGGTGAATGTATGGTGGCATTCTTTTCCTCTTGTTCAAATTGTCGAGACAGTAAGTCTATTTTTTTAATCAATACTAAATTTCAACAGAAGTGTTTGTAATGGTGCCTTCCTACAAATTGTGGATTTGTATTAAACAAAATGGCTTCTTTTAGTTTAATACATTTTTATATAGTGATAAGCAAGCACTACCATGCCCGGGTGCTTTGTACTCGTAATGAGCAGTTGGATGCTAGGATGGGTGCAGTCAAAATACACAAGTATAATGGGAAACTCAAGCATTTTTTTGACAGATCTTCTGGAAAAATGCTAGAGTTTTCCCTTGACTGCCATTATATTTGGGTACTCGAGTCGCGCCCATCAGAGCGGCCAACTGCTAGTTAAATAATGCAAAGCACCAGGCCATGGTAGTGACACACCCCTCCAGGGCCTTAGGATGCTCGGAACCGGACTTTGAGGCTTCTTTATGGGAGTCACAGGGGTCGAGACCCGGCTCTGTGACCCTGGTGGTGTCATTAAAAGTTCGGTGAGGGTGGCTCTCTCTCTCTTAGGGAAGGTCATGTGGCGTGGAGGGTTCATTTGGGCAGGAATGACTGGACTTGGGGATACTTATTTTTACGTGACGCCACCCATAGGTTGCGGCTATTGATGGCCACCACTGCACGACAGTTCCCCTGTGGGCCGATTGTAGAGAGGCAGCAGTGTTGTTAAGCCCTCTACAGGTAGGGCTGACCCCCAGGGTAGCAGAAGGTACCTGAGTGAGTTGGTAATCATGTTTCTGGTGCTTATGACACGTCAAGAAAGTATACAGACACAGCAGGTTGCAATCTTCCGGTCTTTTACTCACAGTCACTGTGTAACAGCCCACTGAGCACTGGCTTCTCGAGACAGGGATCCTGCTACTCCCGGGTAGGAGGATGACACATAACCAGTACCGCTCCTCTTTCCTTTCTCAATCATCTCACACTGTGCTTACTTTGCCCTCCTGCCTTGCACCTCGCCACACAGAGCTCTGAGCCAGTAGCTGTGGGTTGTTTCTTAGGGTCAATCTGCAGTATCTCCCGTTAACGCTCACTTTGACACCTTTTCAGCAGGTGTGGGTGGTTGTTGACTGTGTCACCATGGAAGTACCACAGTCTCCGGGTTGCTAGCTGAGCCTTGTCTGTCTTCTCCACTAGTCTTGGGGTCCAGGTGCAACTCTCTGCGGCCTGTTCGCTCCACTGGCTTGAGCCTGACAATGGATACAAGCCCCACGGGTGGAATCCTCACTGTCTGTGCCTCTGGGACCCTCTCTTCCTCCTGGAGCCACCTGGTTCTCTTTCTCTGCTCTTCAGTCTGGCCTCAGGATGAGCTCCCACTAGCTCCAGTCTTCTGAACATTTCTCTCAAGTTTTTTTCCTTCTGTGACAGTCATTCATTCTCTAGCTTCCCTCCAACTCGACTCTAGCTGTTTTAGGCACCTTTCACATAGGCGTTTTTGTCCGGATCCGGTGGATTCGGACAAAAAAAATGCATCTGCCGCAAGTGCCGCCTAACAGCCGCACTTGTGGCATACTTGCAGCAAGCCCCATGCATTGTCTATGGGGGTTGCGGTAAGGTGTGGCAGGTGCGGCAAGTGCGGTTGCGGCAATTGATGCCGCGAAAAAAACCGCAGTCAGCAGCGTATTTTTTTCACGTCCATAACTGCCGCATCTGCCGAAACCGCACTTGCTGCTTACCTCAAGCCCCATGGACAATGCATGGGGCTTGCTGCAAGTGTGCCGCAAGTGCAGCCGTAGGTGGCAGATGCGGTAAATCTGCCACATCTGCCGCATTTTGATGAAAACGCCAGTGTGAAAGCTGCCTTACTCTCCTTTTCTCTCTCTGCTGTTAAACTCTCCTCTGCTGTTCAATTGTCTCTCCTCTTCTGCTGTTCAACTGTCTCTCCTGCTTTCTAGATCTTTCCCACTCTATTTATACCCTCTGTCATGTGTGCTTCCTAACTTCACTCCTCCCAGGTGCTCCCTCTAACTACTTCCTCTCCACCCATCCTCACTACCCTGGTTTCTCTTCCAGACAGGATCAGTGTGCGTGGCCTGGTTGTGCATCTGTGGTGCCCCGCAACGAGTGCGTCACAGGAGGGTATTGCAGCCATAAATGCAGCCGCAATATTCTCCGACCCAGCAGTTATGTGGTTAACTTAGAGATCCAAAACCCTGCATGCATCACTTAACATAGAGGGCCAATCCAAGGTCCTGGTGGGCGGAGTGCAAGGGTAGTGTAGGAGAAGTACAGTTAGTCTAGATCAGTGAGAGTTAGAGTCGGGTCTAGACAAGAGAAAGACACAGACTTGAACTTGGAGTAGGAGCAGGGGCTCTGCACCCCGTGCAACCCCTGGGCCGTCACCGGTCGGGTGTTAGCACCTGAGGCCTCAACAACCGGGATCGGGCATCACCAACCACGGGTTCCAAAATACCCCCGTGCCCAACTCACAGCCGGTTCACTGGTACCGAAGCTGGCAGCAGTTCACCTCTGCTACGCGAACCAGAAGCGTGGAGGAGCAGCTTTACAGGAGCACCCCACCACCAGCCAACTTCCAGTCGTCTAACCAGCGGTGTACCCACCGAGGGACCCAAGGCTCCCCAAAACATCCATAACGTACATCTTGGATAGGGATTGAAGCAGCCTCCCCGTACCCGACCTGGTATTCCTGGGCGACAATGGCAAAGACTTAGCTAGAATGGAGGAACACTACGGATCTCTGAGGGACACCTATAACTGCTGAGTCCACCCGGTCCACTACCCGTTAACTGTATACCATGTACTGCCTGCTGGTTACAGTAAAGACCCGTTACAGAGACTTTCAGTGTCCGTGCTTCCTTATGATTGCATCCCTCCGCACACAAGGTAACCGCAGCTGCCGCACAACATCTTAAGCAGCTCCAGCCTCCGGGGATCACCGCTCAGCCTGTGGGGAGCGTTCCATCTTGCTGCTGTCCATCCCCCGGAGGTTCCGCAGCGTCGGTAACGATTACTGAACTACTCATAGGTAGCGTCACAAATAAATTAACCCCTTTAATCTGTTCCTACAAGACGTCTTCAACTTTTGATCTGCACTCAACCGGGCCTCACTACCGGCAGGCGTGGCCCACCCGTGACAAGGAGGAAGGAGCTACAGCCTGTCTAAACCGGAGTCCAGGTAATAGAGGGACACTATTTAATTGTCACTAAGTGACTGCACGCTTTTTTTATATAATCCTGTGGCTCTAATACTCATACTATGCACTGTGCACATGTGTGCTAGCAACCCCTTGACTCAGGTTACATGTGCAAAGCACCACCTCCGTGCTTTAACTATAGTTGTCCCCTCTCATCTCACATACCTGGTGAATAAGCTGCCTGTGGCCTACGGCGGTGGGGGTACCAGGACTGAGGCCACAGGCAGCTTATTCACCAGGTATGTGAGATGAGAGGGGACAACTATAGTTAAAGCACGGAGGTGGTGCTTTGCACATGTAACCTGAGTCAAGGGGTTGCTAGCACACATGTGCACAGTGCATAGTATGAGTATTAGAGCCACAGGATTATATAAAAAAAGCGTGCAGTCACTTAGTGACAATTAAATAGTGTCCCTCTATTACCTGGTATTACTGGCTATTATATTAAATGATGAATATTGTATAAATGTTTACATAATAATCCTAGTCCTGGACCTCGTTATGAATTATTTGTAGTTAATTGGGTACTTTTTTATGTAATTATCTTAACGTTTTTATGAAATTAAATGAATTATGACTAATAAAGTGATCACTTAATGAATAAGAAATTGTACTCATCATTCATCTAAGATCCCTTCTTAGAGGGAAGTCTGGGTGGTTTTGAAATGGTGATTGTGTAAAGGTGAGACACAATAATTGGTGGACTATTGAGGTAATAACTCCTCCCCCAGCAGCAGTATTTATAGGGGAACTCACCCAAAGTCGGTGAGTAGAGCTCCCCCTACTGTGCAGGGGTGGAAGGTGTTGCATGTAGTAGGTACCTGCTGTGGAAACTTAGCTGTGCATTAAGGAAGTCTGTGGCTACCTGCGTGAGCAGGGCACCACATACCCCCTTAGGTAATTTCAGTACTCCTGGACTGAGCATTTTTGTTCTGGAACAAAAGGGATAACAATAGTGATGGGCGAATCCTAAATTACTCGGAATCGCTTGACTCTAGCGAGTCCGAGCCCGGGACTCGTTGCGAGTCTAGCGAGTCCAATGTTAATGAATGGGGAAGTGAGTAATAGCGAGTAGTGTGAGATTTACAAATCGCAGACGTGTCTCGGAAGCTTCAGCCTGAAGCAATCCTAGTTTTGCCATTTATTTGCATTGGACTCGTTTACTTTGCAACTGTAATCGCTGGGAAACTCGCACAGATAAGAGTCCTGTCTGCTCAGTGTGCTGGCTGCCACAGCTCCAGGGTCCTAGAGCCCGCCTGCTGCCTGATGTAGCAGAGCTGAGATTGTTCTCAGTCTGCTCATTCCCTGTGCATAGACATCTATATCTATGCACAGGGATGAGCAGAGAGGACATCGCGTTTTGGACTGCGTCGGACGGAAGAGGATTTTTTTAATTAAAGATGGAGTCCCTAATGGCTTTTTTTTTTATTTCTAATAAAAAATTTTCTCTGTGTTGTGTTTTTTTTAAAACAATTTAATAGAAATTCATGGCGGTCATGTGTAATATTGGCGTGACCGCCATAAATTTCGGGCTTAGGGCTAGCTGATAATACAAAGCTGGCCCTAACCTCTTTATTACCCAGCGTGCCACCGCCACCAGGGCCGCTGGAAGAGCGGGGTTCAGCGCCAGAGGATGGCGCTTCAATGAACGCGCCATCTTCTGGGGCGGCTGCGGGCTGCAATTTGCAGCGGGGGGTGCCCAGAAAGCTTGGGCATCCCTGCGCTGCGGATTCCAGCCCCCAGCTGCTTAGCTGTACCTGGCTAGAAATAGAAATTGCGCGGAGCCCCACGCATTTTTTTTAAATTATTTCATGAAATTCTGTGATTCTGACTCTGAGACTCTGACTCTGAGACTCTGACTCTGAGACTCTGACTCTGAGACTCTGAGACTCTGACTCTGAGACTCTGAGACTCTGACTCTGAGACTCTGAGACTCTGACTCTGAGACTCTGAGTCTGAGACTCTGACTCTGAGACTCTGACTCTGACTCTGAGATTCTGACTCTGACTCTGAGACTCTGACTCTGAGACTCTGAGACTCTGACTCTGACTCTGAGACTTTGACTCTGAGACTCTGACTCTGAGACTCTGAGACTCTGAGACTCTGACTCTGAGACTCTGAGTCTGACTCTGACTCTGAGACTCTGACTCTGAGACTCTGAGACTCTGAGTCTGACTCTGAGATTCTGAGTCTGACTCTGAGACTCTGACTCTGAGACTCTGACTCTGAGACTCTGACTCTGAGACTCTGACTCGGACTCTGAGACTCTGACTCTGAGACTCTGACTCTGAGACTCTGACTCTGAAATTCATGAAATAATTAAAAAAAAATGCGTGGGGCTCCGCGCAATTTCTATGTCTAGCCAGGTACAGCTAAGCAGCTGGGGGATGGAATCCGCAGCGCAGGGATGCCCAAGCTTTCTGGGCACCCCCCGCTGCAAATTGCAGCCCGCAGCCGCCCCAGAAGATGGCGCGTTCATTGAAGCGCCATCCTCTGGCGCTGAACCCCGCTCTTCCAGTGGCCCTGGTGGCGGTGGCACGCTGGGTAATAAAGGGGTTAATACCAGCTTTGTTATACAAGCTGGTATTAAGCCCGAGATTCTTAATGTCAGGCCACGTTTGACCCAGCCACTAAGAATCTCCAATAAAGGGTTAAAAAAACACAGAGAAAATTTTTTATTTGAAATAAAAAAAAAAGCCATTAGGGACTCCATCTTTAATTAAAAAAATCCTCTTCCGTCCGACGTAGTCCAAAACGCGATGTCCTCTCTGCTACATCCCCTGTGCATAGATATAGATGTCTATGCACAGGGAATGAGCAGACTGAGAACAATCTCAGCACTGCTACATCATCTCTGTGAACAGGCGGGCTCTAGGACCCTGGAGCTGCACAGAGAAGACAGCTGGACTCGGCTCGCAATGTAACAGCAGTTATTTGCGAGTTTCTCTGCTATCACTGGCACAGTAGCCGAGTCTAATGCAAACAATGGCAATCCTAGTTTTGTCAGCGTTTGCCATTGATTTGCATTGGACTCGTGCGAGTAAACGCTGGGAAACTCGCAGAGTACCGAGTCCTGCGAGTCCCTTACTACTCGCCGAGTAACGAGTCCTAGCGAGTAGATTCGCCCATCCCTAGATAACAATAATAACAGGTGACATATTTACAAAGTCTCAAAATATAAAAATTTACAAAAAACACTGAAAAATATTGGAAAAATTGAAAAACAGGTAACTCCATATAGTGCTAGTCCATTCACCGCAGGCTTTGAAAAAGAAAAAGAAGTTTGTTACACCAGTCCTGTAACCATGGTCCTTTAAATTGTAATCCGGGGAAAAGTTCAAAGGGGAACAGTTTTTCAAAAGTTCAACAAGTCCTTACAGGTAAAGTCTTTGTAGGCTCAACAGTTCAAAATACACAACGATGTAGGAGTCTTAGGTACTATAGGGGCCTCTACCGGTCATAAATGCTAAAGGCCTCCTGGCCCTGGGGTCACCTCTTGGCTAGTGATGGGCGAATCCTAAATTACTCGGAATCGCTTGTCTCTAGCGAGTCCGAGCCCAGGACTCGCTACTCGTTGCGAGTCTAGCGAGTCCAATGTGAATGAATGGGGAAGCGAGTAATAGCGAGTAGTGTGAGATTTACAAATCGCAGATGTGTCTCGGAAGCTTCA
This sequence comes from Allobates femoralis, assembly GCA_033576535.1. Taxonomy (NCBI): domain Eukaryota; kingdom Metazoa; phylum Chordata; class Amphibia; order Anura; family Aromobatidae; genus Allobates; species Allobates femoralis. Next base: position 43,807,100 of record JARQOC010000007.1, read on the forward strand.
GCCTGAAGCAATCCGAGTTTTGTCATTTATTTGCATTGGACTCGTTTACTTTGTAAGTAATCGCTGGGAAACTCGCACAGATAAGAGAAGAGTTCTGTCTGCTCAGTGTGCTGGCTGCCAGCTCCAGGGTCCTAGAGCCCGCCTGCTGCCTGATGTAGCAGTGCTGAGATTGTTCTCAGTCTGCTCATTCCCTGTGTACAGACATGAATGTCTGTGCACAGAGATGATGTAGCAGAGCTGAGATTGTTCTCAGTCTGCACATTCCCTGTGCATAGACATCTATATCTATACACAGGGGATGTAGCAGAGAGGACATCGCGTTTTGGACTGCGTCGGACGGAAGAGGATTTTTTTAATTAAAGATGGAGTCCCTAATGGCTTTTTTTTTTTATTTCTAATAAAAAAATTTCTCTGTGTTGTGTTTTTTTTAAAACAATTTAATAGAAATTCATGGCGGTCATGTCTAATATTGGCGTGACCGCCATAAATTTCGGGCTTAGGGCCAGCTGATAATACAAAGCTGGCCCTAACCTCTATTACCCAGCGTGCCACCGCCACCAGGGCCGCTGGAAGAGCGGGGTTCAGCGCCAGAGGATGGCACTTCAATGAACGCGCCATCTTCTGGGGCGGCTGCGGGCTGCAATTTGAAGCGGGGGGTGCCCAGAAAGCTTGGGCATCCCTGCGCTGCGGATTCCAGCCCCCAGCTGCTTAGCTGTACCTGGCTAGACATAGCTTTCTGGGCACCCCCCGCTGCAAATTGCAGCCCGCAGCCGCCCCAGAAGATGGCGCGTTCATTGAAGCTCCATCCTCTGGCGCTGAACCCCGCTCTTCCAGCGGCCCTGGTGGTGGTAGCACGCTGGGTAATAAAGGGGTTAATACCAGCTTTGTTATACAAGCTGGTATTAAGCCCGAGATTCTTAATGTCAGGCCACGTTTGACCCAGCCACTAAGAATCTCCAATAAAGGGTTAAAAAAACACAACACAGAGAAAATTTTTTATTTGAAATAAAAAAAAAAGCCATTAGGGACTCCATCTTTAATTAAAAAAATCCTCTTCCGTCCGACGCAGTCCAAAACGCGATGTCCTCTCTGCTACATCCCCTGTGCATAAATATAGATGTCTATGCACAAGGAATGAGCAGACTGAGAACAATCTCAGCACTGCTACATCAGGCAGAATGCGGGCTCTAGGACCCTGGAGCTGCACAGAGAAGACAGCTGGACTCGGCTCGCAATGTAACAGCAGTTATTTGCGAGTTTCCCTGCTATCACTGGCACAGTAGCCGAGTCTAATGCAAACAATGGCAATCCTAGTTTTGTCAGCGTTTCTGACAAAACTAGGATTGATATTGATTTGCATTGGACTCGTGCGAGTAATCACTGGGAAACTCGCAGAGTACCGAGTCCTGCGAGTCCCTTACTACTCGCCGAGTAACGAGTCCTAGCGAGTAGATTCGCCCATCCCTACTCTTGGCCAAGTTTTTACTCTCCCTAGACAGCTCCTTACGCCGACTCCACTCGCCCCTCTTTTGGTGTTGTGTACCTGGTGTACCTTGTTTTTGGCCTACTCCTTACCCTTTTGTACACCACTATTTACATTCTTATTTACATATTACTGCTATTTACATATTACTTTTCAGGGTGTTCTACCTTACATTTATTGTGCCCACTCTCCATACCTAGATGGGGGTTGACCTTGGGTGCTTCTCTGTGATCTACGCACTACAGTTGTCACTGTCTTAGGTGATGTTTCTAGTGAAGGGCATGGTGCAGGTATGTCAGGTAAGCATTTGCGTGGCCTTAGTCTCACTACAGGGCTAGCAGATGTATCGATTGCAGCATCCTCAGTTTCTCTGGCAACGGGTATTTCTTCCTGATTCCTTTGTACCATCTCTTCATGCTGGTAGATGTTCAGTACAGGCACTAAGATGGCTCCATCTTGCTGAGGCCAATCTTCCGGGAAATCTCCTAGAATTGTTGAAACTACCTTCTCCTTTGGTTCTTCACTTGGATTTAGTTCTTGTACTTGTTCTGACTCTTGTATTGGTTGAGTTGGGGGATTTTGGTTTTCCCATTCAGTTGGACACTTTTTGATGTGGTTTCTTGCCACTGTGTGAGTGTTTTTTCCTCTGTTCTTGCTGATTAGACACACTTTGTCATTGTCATATCCAGAATCTAATAGGACGTAGGGTTCTTGTTCCCACTGATTATCCAATTTGTGTTGGGTTCTCTTCCTCTTTAAGACAATACTTCCAGGTGTATTATAGGTTCTGCTGGAGCATGTTTTTTTTATAGTCCCTTTCTTTCTTTTCACGGGCTTTCTCCAGGTTGTCTTCCACACAGGCTTGAACCATTTTGTAATGTTCGAGGCGAGTTTCATTCCAATTGGGCGTTGCATCATCTGCTTTGGGATTGATTACTCCGAGTTCCAAGTCTACGGATAACTTTCCTGTACGGGCTCTCATCAGGTAAGCTGGTGTACAGTTGGTAGAACTTACTGGAATGTGGTTGTACATGTCAACCAAGTCTGGTAGTTTCTCCGGCCATTGGTTTCTTTCCTCCAAGGGTAGAATCTTAACATGTCAATGATGATACCGTTCATCTTCTCGCATAATCCTTTGGTTTGGGGATGATATGGGGTTGTTCTTCTCTTTTTGCACCCATACATGTGGCAGAAATCTTGGAAGATCTCTGCTTCGAAAGCTGATCCTTGATTTATGAGGATCTGTTCTGGATAACCCAATGGTCTGCAGAATACTTTCTGGAATGCTCTGGCAGCGGTGGCAGCTGTCAAGTCTTTCACGGGGGCAACCATCAAGAATCTCGAGTAATGGTCTTCCATGGTCAACGCGTATGTGTAGCCAGATCTGCTTGGAGTCAGTTTTACGTGGTCCAAGGCTACAATTTGAAGGGGCTGCTTCGTCACAATGGGCTGAAGTGGTGCTTCCTGGCTCTGTAAGTCCTTTCTTCTGAGGCTGCAGGGTCCACAGTTCTTATACCACCTCTCAATGGATCCACGCATGTCGACCCAAAAGAACCTATCTTTCAATAGCATCTCTAGCTTCTTCCACCCAAAATGACCAGTCTGTTTGTGGTAAGCGTTTAAGACCATCTGGACTTCTGACTTTGGCACGATGATTTGCCAGACCATCTTGTGTGTTCTTCGGTTGATGTGCCTCCTACAGAGCTTCTCTTGGTAAATGAACAGCTTGCTCCGCTTGCTCCACAGATGTTTGACTTCTAGTTGGGGATTTTCTGGCAGCTTTACCGACTCCTGGGTTATCAGCTGTTTTACCAAACTTACAGCCGGGTCGTTGTCTTGCACTTCCTTCCAACTAAAGTGGGGTAACAGGTTCACCATTCTTGCAGGAGGGTCTTTACGGGTTTGCTGGCACTGAGTTACTCTTAATTGATGGAAGGCAGGTAACTCCGCTTCCTCTAGCTCGTCTTCATCTAAGCCCTCATCTGACAGGTGAGGCATTCTGGATAAGGCATCCGCGTTTCCATTCTGGTGCCCAGCCCGGTATTTGATGGTAAACTGGTAGCTACTAGTTGGACAATCTGGCCATCCATCTCTGCTCCATGGCTCCCAACTTCACAGTCTCCAGGTGGGTCAGTGGATTGTTATCCGTGTAGGCTGTAAACTTGCTAGAGGCCAGGTAGTGTTTAAACCTTTCTGTGACGGCCCAGACCAAAGCCAGGAATTCCAGCTTGAAGGAACTGTAGTTCTCTGGGTTCCGCTCTGTGGGGCGCAGCTTCCTACTGGCATAGGCGATCACCCTTTCTTTGCCCTCTTGCCTTTGAGAAAGGACGTCTCCAAGTCCCACATTGCTGGCATCTGTGTACAGCAGGAATGGCAGGTTGTAGTCCGGGTAAGCAAGGATTTCTTCTCCTGTCAGGGCTTCTTTCATCATCTGGAACGATTCCTCTTGTACCTTGCCCCACCTCCACGGAGAATCCTTAGACTTGCCCTTCGTGGGTTGGCCTACTAGGAGGTCTTGCAGGGGAGCAGCCTTCTTGGTGTACTCCTTTATTATTAAGGATTCCTCTATACGAGGTAACGGGTAAGCATCCTTGTGTGTTATGTGGTTTATTTGCCTATAGTCTACACACATTCTCATACTGCCATCCTTTTTCTTGACTAGGACTAATGGGGCTGCCCAGGGACTACAGCTATCTCGTATTACTCCTGCGTCCTTCATATCCTGTAACATTTCCTTGGCTTTCTGATAATATGAAGGTAGAATAGGCCTGTACTGCTCCTTGATTGGTGGATGTGTACCTGTGGGGATATGGTGTTGCACCCCTTTTATCCTACCAAACTCAAGTGAATGCTTACTAAAGACTTGTACAAATTCTTTGACTACCCGATACACACCTTGCTTTTCGTACACAGGAGTGCTGTCAGTTCTGACATGGAGCTGCTGATGCGAGTCCTCCAGTGGCCCTGTTGTACTATCAGGTTTTGCCCCTTTGGTATGGGGTAAGGGTCCCACTGCTTGAATCTCATTGTTGTTTACTGTGTACAACTTAGCAACGTTTTGCATACCTGGATAATTTAATCTCTTCACTGGCACAATTTAAGATGCGAACAGGTACTCTCCCATTGTGTACATCAACCAACCGCCTGGCTGTCAAGAGTGTAGGTCTGTGCTGATGGGCTCCACTAATGCCTGATAGTCCTTCCCTCTCAGACCTATAACTGCTCGACACCAAATCATCATTTCACTCATTGGGGGAATCACAATAGGAAACGGGTCTGTCACCCGTGCAGCACCAATTTTGCCACCTGTAATTGTTACCTGTTGATGGTGCAGGAGGGCTCTAATTTCATGCTGAAGGACCTTCCTCTGACCAGATTTGGCAGTATCTGCAATCTGTTGAAGCAAAGACAAAACGTCTCCCATGCAATTGCTAACAACTGTGAGGCACAGCCGGCATGCTCCCATGGCCGGGGCGCATCACTTGGGTTGTCGGCTTAGGAGCCTATTCACATTAGCCGTTTTTTCTGGGTGTGTGTGTTATGCGAAACCTATCCGGAACACAGTGAGTTAACAGCTGAGAGTGAGTGCTGTAATCCTGTCCGGTACACAGTGTGTTAATAGCGGAAGGAATCATGAGACCAATGAGCGGCTGAGAGAGAAATGTGTGTACAAATTGCATAGCAGCTCAGGTGGGTGTATCAGTGTGGGTGTGGCAGCTACGATAAGAGCTAGCCCAGGTGTTGGTATGAGAGAACAGAGAAGGGAGCTCAGTGCAGACCAGACGACTGAGATGGAAGGGTGTTTGTTCAGGCGTGGGGAGAAACACGTCCTGGAGGCCGGCCCTTCTCCATAAGGGAGACTCCTGACCCTCGAATGCTTGTGTACGAACTGGTGACTGGGAACGGGACATTATGGCTCCTAGAGTGGGGAAGCCACGGCTGAACCAGGTGGACGCTGGCTTGAACGTGGGGTGAAACACATCCAGGAAGGAGCCCTTGGAGGCATGGTGCACCCGTGACTCAGGTTGCTAGACCCGGATCCGTGCCTGGTAAGACAGCAGTTCTCGTATGCTAGAGTGAACTGTGTACCATGTGTGAATTTTGCCAGGCGGGCATAGCCGCCGTTGGGTCCGACTAGACAGTCTGTAAAGGACCCGTGGAAGTATAGGATGGCTTATGCAAAAGTGCCATGTATAGACCCAGCCTGTGTGGATGTTATATTGGAGGCGATCCGTCCCGTTGGGACGAGAGGGAGGCTTGGCCTGCTGCATGTGGGAGGCACCCGTCCTTCAATAGTGTGTGTGAATCTGTGCCAGACGCAGGGGTTAGGAGGGCTCCTAGAGTGGGGAAACCGTGGCTGAACCAGGTGGACGCTGGTCTGGACGAGGGGCGAAACACGTCCAGGAAGGAGCCCTTGGGGATGCATGGTGTACCCATGACTCAGGTTGTTTAATCCCTGTTATGGTCCCAGAGGAGCCGCAGTCCATGGATGTATTATGATGGATCACATGTGGTGTGTACGGTCCCGGCCAGGCTGGAGCCTGTACTAGGGGTTAGTATTAAAGTGTTGTGCTGGGTAACTAAAGCCAGGCGGCTGGCACCACCATTCGGACCCATAAGTGTGGATAACTATTTATTAGGTAAATGTTATGTGTATCATCAGGGCATATGTAAAATTACCCTGGGTGATGGATCAACAGGGCTTATGCAAAAGTACCCTGGGTGATCAAAGGAAAGGAGGTGTATCGTGGGTGACTCATGATGGCTGATGATGAAAGGGCCCTGCATGAGGCATCCACGAGGTAATAGGCGGGCGACTCGGCCATTGGGACTGACTGTTAGGTCAATAAGGTCCCGGTGATAGATAGTTATGGTAGGTGTTCCATGTTATATGTAATGTAATGTATTATGTCGTGATGTGCTGTTCTATTGTAATCTATGTATTATATGATGTGCTTATGATCAATGTTTAATGTGCTACCCGGGTTATGAGATGTATGTGAGAAATAAACGGGTAGCCATTTGAAAAATTATAAGCACGTGTTGGTGTCATTATGCAGCAAGCGAGTTCCCCGGGACACTACCTCACACAACATTTGTACCAAGTATTATACATGGGTCATTTGCATTACTTGCTTCTGCTACGACTATGACTCCTTGGTTCTGCAATTCCACCCTCCCCAAATTTATGGGCACTTCTTTAACCCCATTACAGTATTCGGTTCACCGTTAGATGCATTGAGGGTAAAGTCTAAGGCAGACTGTTTCAGTTCTGCATCAGCCCAGTACTTCTTATAAAGGATATAGGGGATGGTGGTCACCTGTGACCCGGTGTAAAGCAGAGCAGGTGTCAGGATGCCATCTAGTACAATTGACAAGAACGGCCTCTGTCCGATGAAGGTGTTGTACCAGGTGGCTGGGCCCTGTTGAGTTACTCCTGAGGTTTGGCCCGGCCCCCCAGGGTTGGCCCGTTTAAATGACAACCTCCTGGCGATGTGGCTGCTCCGGTTGCAGCGGCGGCAGACGGGCTCCCCAGTGGAGCTGTAGCTTGAGGTTGGGACTGGGGTCTTGGCGCTGGCTGGGAACTCTGCTGCAGCTGTAGAGCTTCCATCAACTTTGTTATGTTCTTGCTCATTTGGCGAATTTCAGCACGCATCTCAGCACGCAGAGAGTCATACTTGTCAGGCTGAGCAGATTGTACATTTTGCGTGGCTACAGACACGGGTAATGGTTTCGGGGTAGCCTGCGCCTCACCACTGCACCACCATTTGATGGCAGCTTCATGAGTCTCTACTGGCCGCAAAACATTAATGGCCATTTCCTTCAGGGTGTTCAAGTCAGCTTCGGGGTTGCTCAGTGACTACAAACGCACAGTCTTATTGTCCTCAGGGGATAGCAGTCCCCGGGTGAATTGTTCAATCAAGAGCTTGTTCTTATCGGGTACACTGGTAGGGCTGACATGTTTAAGGGCTCGCAACGCTTCCTTCAGGCACCAGGCTTAAACTCTGATATCATCTCTCGGCCTCTGGTAGCAGTGGTGGAAGCCCATGCATATATCAGCCTCATTGCACTCCTCAAAAGTAGCTTTCAATTTGTCAAATATTGTGGCTGCTGATCTCCGTTCAGCAGCAGACCAGGACTCAGTCTCTTTCTCTGCTGCGCCAGTTAACTGTCCGAGTACCACAGCAGCGCGCTGCTGACTGGTCATCGCATACATATTCAGGACACTAGTGATTTTTCTTCTAAAAGCATCCAACATACCATGGCGACTGTCATACTGGGGCAACCACTTAGCCCCTGGCATGTATGGGAGTGAGATCGGCATGATCGGGGTGATTGCGCCCGGCACACCGGTGGTGCTATAAGTGCTACTGGAAGCAGCCATGGGCGCTTCGGGGTAATTCCTAGGGTCAGCAAACGTGCTGTAGTCATCGCTGGAGGAGGCCGACATGCTGGAGGTCCCCGTAGTGAATTACAGCCAGTTTTCAAACAGTTAAACAGTTCAGGAGTTTCCGGACTAGGCCGCGGCGCTCGGGAATGCTTGGTTGAGCGAGGGGCGGGCTTCAGTTTTGCGCTCTACAAGCTGGCTCGCCCCTTTTCTTCCCACTCTTCGGCGCTGTAATGGCGGCATAGTTTTAACAGTCACTCAATACAGTTGAAATCACGGCACACAGTACCTGATAATACCGGGCACGAGATCCTGTTTGGGGACGCCAGAAAGATATATCGAGATCCAGGCCTTGGGGTACTCGGGTATCAGGCTCGGTGGGTGTTTTCACGGGGGATGTCACGGGTGGCAATGCCTGAGCCCGTGGCCTGGGTGACACTTTAATAAGGCGTGCATGTACCGGGGATTAGAGTTTGTCATGTGACGCCACCTGTAGTACCTGGTGATGGGTCACCAGCGTAGCCACAGTCCTCCGGAGGTCGATGGTAATGCGGCGAAGATGGCAAAGCTCCCTACAGGTGGAGCTGGGCCTCCGGGGCAACGTAGGGGCAGCTTGGAGTGCAGCTTTAGGTCGGGCTAGGGGGTGATGGAGCAGTCTATAAGGGGGCACTGTCAGGAGTGGAGAGGAATGACGCACCCACACTGTAGAAAGCCTCTTTTAACTTTTTACTGGTGGTATGAGCAGGTAAAGACGTCCAGGGCACTGTCGGATGGCCAGGTGCACAGTGAGCTTCCACAGCAAGTGGGTATAAGACCGCCTCAATTCTCTACGGTTCCTGAAGCCCTGTCTGCTTGCAGCCAGACTGGCCTACTCCTCTCTCGGGTCCTCTCTCTCTCTCCTCCTGCGCGGTCCATGGGTTACCCTCTCTGATCACTGCTGTATTCCACTGCGGTGTCTGGCTCCCTCTTTCTGGGTACGCAGGGGGGACTGGGTGACTGAAGTCTCCACAGTATGATGGGGTTTTCTGCAGTCTTGAAGTAATCCTGCAGGTGCGGATCCCCAAAGTCTGGTACGTCTTTGGGTGAACCTCCACCGGTTCCTCGCTCCCTTGGATCTGCTCCTTGCCTTCTGTCCCCACTCCTAGGCTTGCTGGATGGCAGAAGGGCCACCACAGGTCACTGGATCAGGCCTAACCGTGGCACCGATCACCAGGACGTCTTCGCAGCTCTCCTAGCATCTTCACACTCTAACTAACTCCTCCCCCAGCAGCAGTATTTATTGGGGAGCTCACGTAAAGTCATTGAGTCTAGCTATCCCCACCTGTGTCGGGGTGGAAGGTGTTACATGTAGTAGGTACCTGCTGTGGAAACCCAGCTGTGCATTAGGGAAGCCTGTGGCTACCTGCGTGAGCAGGGCGCCATACTAGCTCAGTGTGTCTCCGGCCTAATACTTAGTGTTGCATGTAGAGGCACTGCAAGGAGACTAATAACGTAGATCTAATTACACTTTACAACTAATTAATGAAGGAACTAGTAAAATTTGTGTAGGTGCCACTATTTGTCATCTATATTCACTTGAATTCATAGATTTTTTAAAACTATTCTGTATAAAATATAAAAGAATGAAACATTCTGGAAACAAAGGGATTAAACATAGAAATTAGTCCTAGTCTCTGGATTCGTAAACAATTTTAGTTAAGTACAAATGAATACAAATTAAGTTGTAGAATAAAACAATAGCTGTAAAACAGGGTGGTTTCCAAAAACAGAAAGGTCCTAGTAAGTGAATGATGTAACTTCCTTTTTACATCATATTATTTCTTTAAATGAGACACAAGGCTCCACAATTGAGTGAACAGACAAATAGCTAATAAGATGAATTGATAGCCTACATCAGCTGCTCAAAATACAGACACAGAGCCACAGAAAACTATCGAGTCTCTCTATATGTGTCACTGTGGGGACCTGATAATGTAGGGGAACTGTAGGGATATTACACAGTGGGAGCCTCATAATATGTGTGAGGGCACTGTAGAGGCATTATGGCATTATATCCTTTTGGGGAGAGGGGCTGTGGGGGAATAAAACTGTGTTGAGGTCAATGTGGAGGTATCTTAACCCCTATAACCAGAGCCTGGTTTTCACCTCCCTAACCTGACCATTTTTTGCAATTCTGACCAGTGTCACTTTGAGTTAATAACTCTGGAATGCTTCAATGGATCCCAGTCATTCAAAGATTGTTTTTTCGTGATATATTTGGACTTCAACTTACTAGTAAATTTAGGACAATATTTTTTGTGTTAAATTGTGAAAAAAAAACAGAAATCTTATGAAAATGTCACAATTTTCAAACTTTAAATTTTTATCATATCACAGAGTACAGCTCACTTAAGCTTTCTCTTGACAATCCCCATGGAGAATGGAACCAGATCCTGCCTTGGCTCAAGAAAATCCAATGAATAAAAAGAAATACTTCCAGCTCTTACATGTGAAGGATTTTTTAATGTAAAGTTTTTTAGTGTAAAACATAGAAAATGTTCATGATCTGCGTGAGAACATCAACACATTTCGAATGGAAACATCCTTATTCATGACCATGATCAGATCACATTTGAAGTAACTTTGAGGTGCCTATGTGACACAAAACACTCAAAAGTGACACTATTCCAAAATATGCACCCCTCAGACTGCTCAAATCAACATTCAAGAAATGTATTAACCCATTAGGTAATTTACAGGAGCCAAAGCAATAGGGAAAGATGGACATTTTACTATTTCCTTAAAAATGTTAGCACTAAATTTTGCTTTTTCACAAGGGTAACAGGAGAAAATGGACCCCAAACATTGTGGTGCAATTTCTCCTGAGTATGCCGATACCTCATATGTGATGGAAAACTAGAAAAATGGAATCATTAGCGGCTGCCATGTCGCATTTGTAGAGCCCCTGATGTATCTAAACAGTGGAACCACCCCATAAGTGACCCCATTTTGGAAACTAGACCCCTTAAGGAACTTTTCTAAATGTGCCGTGAGCACCTTGAACCCCCAGGTGATTCACAGTTTGACTGGGAAAATAAAAAAAAAAAAAATCACATTTTCTCCTGTTTTTTACTTTCTCAAGGGAAGCGGGACTAAAGGACACCATAATTTGTTCTGCAATTTCTCCTGAGTATACAGGTACCTTATGTGTGATGGAAAGCTACTGTTTGGGCGCACGGCGGGGCTCAAATAGGAGGGAGCACCATTTAACTTTTCAAGTAGAAAATTTGCTGGAATCGTTGACGGATGCCCTGTGGCATCTAGAGAGGCCCTGATGTGCCTAAACAGAGGAAACCCCCCACAAGTGACCCCATTTTTGAAACTAGACCCCTCAAGGAATTTATTTAGATGTGTGGTAAGCACCTTGAATACTCAGGGATTTCACAGAAAATTAGCCATTAAAATAAGAAAAATCACATTTTCTACACAAAATGATTGTTGAGCTTATTTTTTTAGTTTCACTAGGGTTACAGGAAACAATGGACCCCATAATTTGTTGTGCAATTTCTCCTGAGTATGCAGATTCCTCATATGTGGTGGAAAAGTACTGTTTGGGCACATGGCTGGGCTTGGAAGGGAGGGAGCGCCATTTGACTATTCAAAATTGGCTGGAGTCATTAGCTATGCTATGTCACATTTGCAGAGCCCTTTATGTGCCTAACAGTGGAAATCCCACACAAGTGACCCCATCTTCAAAAGTAGAACCCTCAAGTAACTCATCTAGATGTGTGCTAAGCACCTTGAATAATCAAGGGCTTCACAAAAGAATTAGCCATGAAAATTAAAAAAAAAAATCACATTTTCTCCACAAAAATGTTCATTGAGTTTAATTTTTTTCTTTTCACTAGGGTTACAGGAAACAATGGACCCTATAATTTGCTGTGCAATTTCAGATGAGTAATACCCAATATGTGGCAGAAAACCATGGTTGAGGAGCATTGTAGGGTTTGGAAGGAATGGTGCACCATGCAAGCTCGTTTTTTTAGCTGACCCTTCAGTCACCAGAGATAGGGGTGGGAGGAGCTGTACCTTGCTTCTGAGCATACTCAGTACAGCAAAATGGATCTATTTCATAGATCCATTTTTTTCACAGATCCATACGGATCCGTCCTCCATAGAGCTCCATTGTAATTTCATACAGACACCAACAGATCTGTGTCTGTCCGTTGGTGTCTGTGATTTTCAAGGAAGCCCAGAAATAGAGCAGTCTCTGTTTCTGGGTACATGAAAAAAGCTGACAGACGGATCCGTGACAAAATGGAGACACACGAATGGCAACTTAGGACCAATCCATGCCCATAGGATAAAATAGGAGGCCAAAACTGATCCGTGGAACTTCCAGTTCCGGAGCCGCCATGCCCAAACGTGGGTGAAGGAGCTCCCGCTAACCACTGCCGTACACCTGCAAATATACAGAGCCCTGAACCACAGCAGTTGCTGGAATTATGGGGGAGAAGACCAGGACCGGAAGATGCATGAACTGGTATGTAAAGCGAGGAGGGGGAAGGAGCTGCGAGATGCGGAGAGCAGAGGCGACCAGCAAGGCGGGAGAATAGTAATGGGGCCGAAAATGCCGGCATTAACACAGGAAGAAGAGACCCCAGTAGCAGAAGGGGGACACAGCCAGCAGAGCAATACAGAAAAGGGAGACACAGTGGAACAAGTGTTCACAGCACATGGGCATAGAAACTTTAAACAGTTAGCCAAAGAAATGGCTGCATACTTAGCTGAGGACTTTAAACAAGCAGTCAATGATATGGTACAGGCTACCACTAAGGAGTTACAAAGTAAAGTAGCTCACCAGGAGAAACAAGAAGCAGAACAAAGGATCTCTGATGCAGAGGATAAGATCAGCCAGCTTGGAAAACATGCCATGATTTTGAAGAAACAATCCTCCTATGCAATGGATAAGTTACAGGATATGGAGAACCGGTCACGTAGAAACAATTTGAAAATAATAGGTCTCTCAGAATCAATAACTGTAAAACAGTTAGACGAGATTTTTGAAATAGAACTACCTAAAGTGCTGGGACTGATATACAAATGTAAAGTGGAACGTGCACACAGAGTTGCCCCCCCCCAAAGAGCAGTTAATATCTGATAGAGAAAAAGACCCACAGAACAACAAAGAAGTACAAAAACCATGCCAGTCAGTGGCCAAATATCTGAGTTACAAAGATAAAGAGGAGATACTGAGAGCTTATAAAGGGAGACGACAGCCACTGATTATTCAAGGGCACAAAGTCCTCCTATTTGGAGATTTTTCAGTTGAGGTAACACAGTTGCAGAGGGCGTTCAGCGAAGTCTGCACTCTATTGTTTAAACGTAATATTAGTCTCCAACTGAATTACCAGCAACCTTGTGATTTAGAACACAAGAGGGCATAATGCAGACGTTCACGGACCCTAAAGAGACCATGCGGATTATAACCCAAAAGTTGTCATCACCTGGACGTCAAACACCAACAAACACTAGCCCACCGAAAGAAGTAATTAGAGATGACCTGGAGAGGGAACAAGGGACGTCTCGTTCCTTCAGATTGAGGTCGGAGATACAGACGGAGTGAGACACAGAGAGAAGCTCAATGTCAAAGGAACAGAGAACTCTCGTGACAAGATCGATCAGAAAAGGAGGACAGTCAAGAACTGATGTCAAATAAATAAACATTCATCTGCAAAGATAGACAAACTAAAGTATGACTCATGAACGGTTGTAAAGATTAATTGCAGGAATAATTCTTCATAAGATGTTAAGAAGATAGAGACCAAGACTATCCTCAGATATTGGGACAAGATATAGAACAAGGCTAAAAGGATGATCATCAGCCCCGGCAGTTTAAGAAGACAATAAGGGTGGATCCAACCAGGAAACCAAATCGAGATATACCTATTGTGTTCTCTTTCCCCCCAGATTCCCCCTTCAGATACTGTCCACCCTCTGTGGGAGCTGCCCCTATATTCCTGCTCATTTCCCTTTTTTCTTTCCCCTTTGTCTTACCCCCTCCTCCCTGTGTCTATTTGTTTGGTTTGTCCCTCCCTTCTCTGCCCCCCCCCCTCCTTTTTTTCCCCAATTTTTTCATTTAGGATGAACAAGAAGAAATGGAGGAACAAGAATGATGATCGTGACAACTGACATAATGCAGTGATCCAACTGTCGATATGATCACGGACTACAAGTAAAACTATCACAGAAGGTTTATATATATGAGTCATATTTCACTTACGCGGAATAGAGAGTAGATCTACCCTTTAACTGATTGAGAATTTTGAACTCGACTTCGATATCTTGGGACTGCGATTTCTTTACAGCGATACATTATCCCACAACTGCAAATTGCAAACTAATGTCATTTCATGGGGGCTAGATTGGGGGGGGGGACATAATTTACTAACATAAAGGGTAACAAGATAGAGAGGATTCAGGGATTGATGTAGATTTTTGGATACTTTTATAATGTGAAAAAGGAGGTTGCATTACTGTATGACTTGGAAATCTTTCATTGTTGAAAAAAGGTTCAGGGCTCAGGTCCAAGGTTTAAATAGTAAACATTTATGTCATACTTAAGTTAATAGGCGGAAGGGAGAATGGTTAGTTTGGGCAAAGACGGAAAAAAGAGAAGTCGACAAATACAAATGTACGACGAGGGGGAGGGATGAAAAAGGGAAAAAAAGGGGGGAAGGGAGGCAAGAAAATGTCCATGGTAAAATTTTAATTGCACAGACAGGTTTAATAACAATAAAGATGGCATTGATTGATCTGCTATACTCAGACAGGCAGAAAATTAACAGACCTGACAATGAAATTAACTATTTAATACCAAATGGTTAAGCTAATAACCTGGAATGTAAAAGGGCTAAGCTCACCAAACAAAAGAATGATGATACTTCAACACCTGAAAACACTGAAAGTAGATATAGCTATGCTTCAAGAGACACACCCATGTAAAGAGGATTTTTTTAGGATGAAAAAATTATGGGTGGGGGAAATTTATGGCTCTAATTCACTAGATAGGAAGGCAGGGGTCTTAATACTTATGCATAAAAATTTGGCACATTAAGTAACATCTATAGAAACAGACTAAGGGTGCTTTCACATCTGCGTTTTTCGTAATTCGCGGCAGATGCGGTGACAAAACCGCATCTGCCGCGTTTACCGCATAACCGTTCCACTTGCGGCGCGGTTGCGGTTTTTTCTATGCAAAGTATAGGCATACTTGCGGCAGGTGCGGCAAGTGCGGTTTTGCACTTGCGGCAGGTGCGGCCGCGAAAAAAACCGCGGCTTACTGCGGTTTTTTTCGCGGCCGCACCTGCCGCAAGTGCAAAACCGCACTTGCCGCACCTGCCGCAAGTATGCCTATACTTTGCATAGAAAAAACCGCAACCGCGCCGCAAGTGGAACGGTTATGCGGTAAACGCGGCAGATGCGGTTTTTTCACCGCATCTGCCGCGAATTACGAAAAACGCAGATGTGAAAGCACCCTAAGAAGGCCGAGTAGTACATCTTAGTTTGCAGCTACAGAATGACAGCCTCAGCCTGTATAATACAGTCATATGAAAACGTTTGGGCACCCCTCTTAATCTTACTCATTTTTTTTGTTTAAAATTGGGTTTTTGCAACAGCTATTTCAGTGTGATATATGTAATAACTGATGGACACAGTAATATTTCAGGATTGAAATGAGGTTTATTGTACTAACCGAAAATGTGAAATATGCATTATTTCAAAATTTGACAGGTGCAAAAGTATGGGCACCTCAACAGAAAAGTGACATTAATATTTAGTAGATTCACCATTTTCAAAAATAACAGCCTCTAGTCGCTTCCTGTAGCTGTTAATGAGTTCCTGGATCCTGGATGAAGGTATTTTTGACCATTCCTCTTTACAAAACAATTCCAGTTCAGTTAAGTTTGATGGTCGCGGAGCATGGACAGCCCGCTTCAAAACATCCCACAGATGTTCAATGATATTCAGGTCTAGGGACTGGGATAGCCATTCCAGAACATTGTAATTGTTCCTCTGCATGAATGCCTGAGTAGATTTGAAGTGGTGTTTTGGATCATTGTCTTGCTGAAAGATCCATCCCCGGAGTAACTTCAACTTTGACACTGATTCTTGAACATTATTCTCAAGAATCTGCTGATACTGAGTGGAATCCATGTGACCCTCAACTTTAACAAGATTCCCGATGCCGTCATTGGCCACACAGCCGCAAAGCATGATGGACCCTCCCCCAAATTTGACACTGGGTAGCAAGTGTTTTTCTTGGAGTGCTGTGTTTTTGTGGTGCCATGCATAACACCTTGTTGTATGACCAAACGACTCAATCTTTGTTTCATCAGTCCACAGGACCTTCTTCCAAAATGAAACTGGCTTGTCCAAATGTGCTTTTGCATACCTCAGGCAACTCTGTTTGTGGCATGCATGCAGAAACGGCTTCTTTTGCATCACTCTCCCATACAGCTTCTCCTTGTGCAGTGTGCGCTGTATTGTTGACCGATGCACAGTGACACCATCTGCAGCAAGATGATGCTGCAGGTCTTTGGAGGTGGTCTGGATTGTTCTTGACTGTTCTCACCATTCTTCTTCTCTGCCTTTCTGATATTTTTGTTGGCCTGCCACTTCTGGCCTTTACAAGAACTGTCCCTGTGGTCTTCCATTTCCTTACTATGTTCCTCACAGTGGAAACTGACAGGTTAAATCCCTGAGACAACTTTTTGTATCCTTCCCATGAACAACTATGTTAAACAATCTTTTTTTTTCAGATCATTTGAGAGCTGTTTTGAGGAGCCCATGATGCCACTCCTCAGAGAAGATGCATATAGGAGAACAACTTGCAAGTGGACACCTGAAATAGCTTATCTCATGATTGGATACACCGGGCTATGAAGTACAAAGCTCAATGAGGTTACCAAACCAATTTAGTGCTTCAGTAAGTCAGTAAAAAGTAGTTAGGAGTATTCAAATCATGAAAATTAGAAGGGTGCCCATACTTTGGCACCTGTCAAATTTTGAAATAATGCATATTTCACATTTTTTGTTATTGCAATAAACCTCATTTCAAACCTGAAATACTACTGTGTCCATCAGTTATTACATATATCACACTGAAATAGCTGGTGCAAAAAAACAATTTTAAATAAAAAAAAAATGAGTAAGATTAAGAGGGGTGCCCAAACTTTTTCATATGACTGTATATTTGCCCCAAACACAAATCCCAAAAAATTATTTTGGTCCCTACAAAACAAAATACATACAGATAGCAATGATAACATAATTATTGGAGGGGATTATAATGAAGTATTGAGAGAAGAGGAAGACAGACAGGGGGGCTCTACAAAATTGAGTCAGGGTGACGGACACAGATACACACGGAAGAAAGGGTACTTGGCAGATGAAAGATACATGGAGGACTACTCATCCTATGGAACGAGAATTTACACATTATTCTCATGCACACAAGACATGGTCGAGATTAGATATGTTTATTTTATCAGACAAAATACTCCAAAAAATACTATATATACATATAGAAAATTTGGTAATATTGGATCATAGCCCAGTAATTATGGTGCTAACTGATGTACATCAAAAATGGATGGACTATCTATGGCGGTTTCCAACAAATATGACAAAAGATGATGATTTTGTGAAGCAGATGAGAGAATAGTGGTTAGATTTTTTTATTACATAATGAGAAACACAAATCGAATCCTATATTTTTTTTGGAGACCGCGAAAGCGTTGGTAAGAGGGAACATCATAGCTCACACATTGAGTTTGATAAAACGAATTAAAGATCAATTTCTAATAGCGAGTGATGAAGTTAGAAAAACATATACAAACTATAAGGGTATGTGCGCACTGGTCGGGTTAGGGCCGGATTAGGTGTGTAAACCGCCGGTCGGTTTACATAAATTTCATGCAAATTTATGTTAATCCAAACCGGCGTTTGGATTAACATAGAAACCTATGTAAACCGACACCCGCTGTGCACACAGCGGCGGTTTACACATGCTCATCCGTTGCTAACCCGCTGGGTTCCCAGCGGGTTAGCAAAGAATGAGCTTGCTCTATATTCCGGCCGGTTCTGCAGCGGCTGCAAGCAGAATCATGTGCTGCTTCCAGCCGCCGCAACACCGCCGCCGCTAACCCGCCCGTCACCCGCCCGTCTCCCGCCGCACATACCCGACAGGAAGCCGGTGGACGGCTCCGGAGCTTCCTGTCGGGTCCCGCCCAGCCGCCGCCGCCACTAACCCGCCCCCGTGTGCACATACCCTAAAACTTCACTACTGGACGATGATAAAAGTAGATTGATGCAAGCCAAAACAAATTTTGAGAAATGGGTGGAAAAGAGAGAACAGATGCTCAGAGGATACTTAGAAATAGAACTAAACAGGTATGGTGACAAGGCAGGGAGAATATTAGCTAACCTTGCCAGGGGACAACATAAATATTCATCCATAGCTGCAATCAAAGACAAGAGAGGACAACGCCTGACAGACCCCAAAGAAATAAACCAGACATTAGGTAAATTTTATGTTAAACTATACGATGATGAAGGACTGACAGATATGGCTGCGGAGACATGGTTAGGCAAAATAAATATTCAGAGTTTAACAGATGAGTAGTTACAAAATTTAAATGGGCACATCACGGAGGAAGAAATTAGTAAAGCAATATAAGGACTGGGAGCCAACAAAGGACCTGATGGGTTTAACGGGTCCTTTTATAAAGTGATGACAGAGCAATTGACCCTTATTTTAAAAGACCTACAGTGTTGGCCAAAAGTATTGACACTCCTGCAATTCTGTCAGATAATACTCAGTTTCTTCCTGAAAATGATTGCAATCACAAATTCTTTGGCATTATTATCTTCATTTAATTTGTCTTCAATGAAAAAAACACAAAAAGAATTGTCCTAAAGCCAAATTGGATATTGTTCCACACCAAACATAAAAAAGGGGGTGGACAAAAGTATTGGCACTGTTAGAGAAATCATGTGATGCTTCTCTAATTTGTGTAATTAACAGCACCTGTAACTTACCTGTGGCACCTAACAGGTGTTGGCAATAACTAAATCACACTTGCAGCCAGTTGA
Organism: Allobates femoralis; assembly: GCA_033576535.1. Lineage (NCBI taxonomy): Eukaryota > Metazoa > Chordata > Amphibia > Anura > Aromobatidae > Allobates > Allobates femoralis. The sequence continues at coordinate 43,826,107 of JARQOC010000007.1, forward strand.
CATGGATTAAAGTTGACTCAACCTCTGTCCTGTGTCCTTGTGTGTACCACATTGAGCATGGAGAAAAGAAAGAAGACCAAAGAACTGTCTGAGGACTTGAGAAACCAAATTGTGAGGAAGCATGAGCAATCTCAAGGCTACAAGTCCATCTCCAAAGACCTGAATGTTCCTGTGTCTACCGTGCGCAGTGTCATCAAGAAGTTTAAAGGCCATGGCACTGTGGCTAATCTCCCTAGATATGAACGGAAAAGAAAAATTGACAAGAGATTTCAACGCAAGATTGTGCGGATGGTGGATAAGGAACCTTGACTAACATCCAAACAAGTTCAAGCTGCCCTGCAGTCCGAGTGTACAACAGTGTCAACCCGTACTATCCATCGGCATCTGAATGAAAAGGGACTGTATGGTAGGAGACCCAGGAAGACCCCACTTCTTACCCCGAGAAATAAAAAAGCCAGGCTGGAGTTTGCCAAAACTTACCTGAGAAAGCCTAAAATGTTTTAGAAGAATGTTTTCTCTTTTTGGGCAAAGGCATCAACATAGAGTTTACAGGAGAAAAAAAGAGGCATTCAAAGAAAAGAACACGGTCCCTACAGTCAAACATGGCGGAGGCTCCCTGATGTTTTGGGGTTGCTTTGCTGCCTCTGGCACTGGACTGCTTGACAGTGTGCATGGCATTATGAAGTCTGAAGACTACCAACAAATTTTGCAGCATAATGTAGGGCCCAGTGTGAGAAAGCTGGGTCTCCCTCAGAGGTCGTGGGTCTTCCAGCAGGACAATGACTCAAAACACACTTCAAAAAGCACTAGAAAATGGTTTGAGAGAAAGCACTGGAGACTTCTAAGGTGGCCAGTAATGAGTCCAGACCTGAATCCCATAGAACACCTGTGGAGAGATCTAAAAATGGCAGTTTGGAGAAGGCACCCTTCAAATATCAGGGACTTGGGGCAGTTTGCCAAAGAAAAATAGTCTAAAATTTCAGCAGAGCATTGTTAGAAACTCAATGATGGTTACTGGAAGCGGTTGATCACAGTTATTTTGGCTAAAGGTTGTGCAACCAAGTATTAGGCTGAGGGTGCCAATACTTTTGTCTGGCCCATTTTTGGAGTTTTGTGTGAAATGATCAATGTTTTGGTTTTTGCTTCATTCTCTTTTGTGTTTTTTCATTGAAGACAAATTAAATGAAGATAATAATACCAAAGAATTTGTGATTGCAATCATTTTCAGGAAGAAACTGAGTATTATCTGACAGAATTGCAGGGGTGTCAATACTTTTGTCCAACACTGTGTATAACCATATTTTACAGGGGGAATATATAACAGATATAATGAATACAGCTTATATAAAACTTCTCCCGAAAGAAGGGAAAGACTTAGAAGACCCCTCAGGGTACAGACCAATATCATTAATAAACCTAGATGTCAAACTTCTCTTGAAAATAATGGCAGGTAGATTAGCCAGAGTACTTCCACAACAAACAGGTTTTGTAAAAGGAAGGTCAGCCGTTACTAACATTAGGAAAGCCATGCTATTATTAGGTGCGGTCAGAGACAAATATGTTACAAAAGGTGAGGACCCAGCCATGGTCACACTAGACGCCGAAAAGGCATTTGACAATATAAAGTGGCCATAGTTGGGCCAAGTATTGGATAAAATAAATTTAGTGGGTCTCTTTAGACAATTTTTGAACATATTATATTATAATCCTAAAGCTAGGATATATACTCCGGGGTTCCTCTCTGATACATTCGAGCTGAAGAAGGGCACCTGCTGTTCAATCTTGCAATCGAACCTATGGCGAAGTATCTTAATGAGTGCAGTCTTTATGATGGAATAAAGGTGGGAAAGGCAGTGGTCAAATCTGCCTTATTTGCAGATTATATAAATTTTATTCTTGAAAAACCCAGAAAAAGACCTCACATTCTTATTGAGCAAGATTGAACAGTTCGAAACCTTTTCAGGATTTCGTTTGAACAAAAGTAAATGTGAAATATTGTTCATGACGAATGATGAGAGACGGGACCAGGGAGAATAAATATTAGATATCTGTATCGCCCTCAGGGCTATGGGTTACTCAGGACCGGTCCTTATTCTCTGCTTACAGGGGGATGTCACAGTAGTGGCCGTGGACCGGTTCCGTGGCCCTGGAGGGACTGCAAATAAAAAGGGAAAAAATAAAAATACATATAATAGTTGGTCAGTGACGCCACCTGTGGGCCGGATATGACCACTGCTGCTTATCTCCGCTCCAGGGGATGATGTTGGGATGCAGCAGGATGATAAACCCTCCACAGGTAGGACTATGATGATCCCTGAGCTGGTGATAATAATTGTTATTGGTGTTGATGGGGATGCAGGAATTAGCTCAAACAATGATGTGGAGACACAAGAGTAACAGTCTTTTCTTTACCTCTAATGTTGGAACTCAGGTGGTAACGGGTACTGTTTTCTAAAGTTCACGGGGTCCGGAGCTTGGAGGTAATTTTAAGCTTTCCACGCCAGGCAAGTCCTGAGGCTTTCCTTTCAGATTGTGTCCATTGGGCCCTGGCTGCATAAAGCGGTACTGTGACCCTCTCTGTTCTGTACTAGCTGTAGGACAAGCAGAGTGAACCCTTCTCTTGGCTGTATTTCTACTTAGCTCTCCTGGGCTCTGTAGTGCGGTTGTGTCTCTTCAGCTTTACAGTAAATGGGGTGGTGTATAACTATCCGTTCTCCGGTTTTGGCTGCTGGGTGTATAATCCCTTATGATCTCGGTCTCCGGTGACTGTACTATACTTAATTCTGGGCTTGCTGGCACTACTACCACTCCCAGATCTTCCTTCTCTCCTCCTCAGGCCCTCACTATGGGCTCCACACACTGTCAGTTTCCTTGGACCGGCCTAACACGGCTCCTGTCCCTAAGATCACTTTCCTCTCCTCCTTCTGCTCTGCTCAACTGTCACCTCAGCTCTCCTGACACGAACTGACTAGCTCCGCCCCCTGCACCTGCATATCTAGGGGACCTCTACTGACGTCAGCAACTGACCTGACCTCAGCTGTTAGAGCTCCCCCTACAGGCCCAGGTTGGGATATGTTATATGTGTGCTTCACCTGGTGGATGCCTTGCCTCCAAGCTTGTAATGTGATTACCGGACCCCGGGGCGCCACATATCCCTAAGGCGAAAACATTTATAAAGTACCTGGGATAATTGGGTAGAAAGTCAAAACAGATATATGATCTAAATTACATACTAATCATTGAAAAAATGTAAAGGAACTAGAACGATGGGGGAATTTACCCCTCTCTTTACTGGGAAGATGCCATCTAATCAAGATAACAAGCTTCGCGAGAGTATTGTATCCACTACAGACCATTCCAATGTTGATCCAGCATACAGATGTTGACTGGCTAAATAAGACTTTCTCTAAGTTTATATGGAAGGGGAAAAGAGCGAGACTTGCTATAACAACATTAATGTACTCTAAAGACGAGGGAGGAGTAGGGCTGACGAACCTGAGATGTTATAATCTCTCATGTTTACTGAGAAACCTGGTAGATTGGATTAAAAAGACTGGACTCTATACCGATCATTAACTAGAACTAGAATTCTGTAGGCCGTGGGACCTGACAGCATTGCTTCACTCACCGCTGTCACATATTCCATCAGAAATTAAGCACTCGGTAATATGTAAAGACACCATTGCCACATGGAAGGCGGTAAGAAAAAAACTGAAAATGTCCTGGAAAGTATCAAAACACCTGAATCCATGGGTATTTTCAGCTTTTCAATTAGGAAGAGAAAATAGACTGTTTATAGAATGGGCTAGGGAGGGTATACAAATGCTAGATGATTTACTACACACACAAGAAAGAAGATGGTTATCAGGACCAGAGGTAGTAGATAAATACAAATAATCAAAATTCCATCTGATGCAATATAGCCAGCTGAAATACTATATTTTGGATAATTTACAAGATGTGGGGGGCAGGGGGAAATTGACACTAGTGTCTGGAGTAATCTGATTGTTAAAGATATTGGTGACATTTTAATTTCCTCAATATATGGGATACTGAGAGATGTATTAAGACCATCAGGATCAGACAAAATATTTCACAAATGGGAGAAATAAATCAAAGAACAAGAACTAGACCATAAAATACTACATGGATGGGGGCTGGTTAGGAAAAATATTCTCAACGTACAGTGGAGAGACAGTCAATTTAGAATAATGCACAAAATAATATGTGGCTTTAACATACAGCCCACTCCACAACACCCAGATAGAATGATGAATTGCCCCAAATGCAAAACACCCATAACAGACATGGAACATGGTGTATAGTCGTGCCCCAAAACACAGGAACTATGGGCCAAGATACAAAACATGAGTCAACGGATTTGTGGGATGTGGGTGGAAAAAGATCCACTATGTTGGTTGTTTCACTATACGGAAGGCAAAGTGCGGGGAGGTCATTTACATGAGTTATTTCATACTATTGCATTAGCAGCGAAACGACTAATTTTACAAATTTGGCTTGCCAATACATTGCCCGGAGACAAAGAAGTCAAGGCAGGGTTAATGTCAGTTTTATCTGAGGAAAAGAGGGAAACAGAAAGAAACAAAGACAAGATGACAAAAGGTTTTTTTTTTTAAATGGAGACCCTTCATGGAAACGTCACTGTCTACTTCGGAAACTCAAGATATAATGTCATCATTCATTAATTCGGAGTGGTACTTGTTGGAGGACTTGAATGGTAGTTTAGGTACATTAAAATATATTACATAGAGAGTGAATATTAGAGGACATAACGATGCAATTTTAATCCCAGGATATAAATTTAGTCAGACAGTAAATAATTGGACATATGGGGTTTATATTATTGTTCATATTATGTTAAAACATGAATATATATATTTGTACATTTTTCCAATACACTGTTCAATTTGTTGTAATTGATATAAAATCAATAAAAATGAGTTTTCAAAAAAAAACAAAAAAAAAACTGATCTGTGGCCATCAGTTTCAAAATGGATAGCCACGGATTTGCAAATTTGCCAGTGTGAAAGCAGCCTTAGGCCTTGTCCACACACCTGCGCTCTCAGTATTTAGCGCTTCTACGCTACATACTTAGGTTTTGACAGAGAAGCGCAGGTGCGTGTTTGCAGCCTCTTTCAGCAGACGCTGTCCCTGGTTACCCGATGTGTATCGTGGTAACCAGTTCATACAGCAGGCTGCATAGTGTGCGCTTATCCCGAGCGCACAGGGAAACGCTGCATTACGCAATCGTGAAATTTATTGGATACTGGCATTAGATGCACGCCATCCCCCTGAATTGAATTTTAGAACTCATATGTTGTATTTTTATTAGATACAAAAGTGATTTTACTGCGATTGATTGCACTCTTGAAAATAATCAGCACAAACAAACAAAAAAAAAAGGGATGATAATTGGATGAGGAAAAAACAAAAATCCATATGTTGTATTTTTTTAGATACAAAAATGAGTTCATATTTTGACTAATATTAATTTCTTTATAACATGAAAATTTGTATGAATTTATTGTGTACTTATGCACATTATATGTTAAGCTTATCTTGTTGGTTTCCTGGGTATTCACTGAATAATGAATTGGGATTGATGTGTGCTTTTAAGGCAGGCAAGGGTTAACAGATCTAATCTAATGTGATACAGGTGTGAGGTTATTAGATTGTGTATATATATATGTGTGTTTGTCATTTTTATATTCACCAACAATTAAGCGGGTTCCCCCGAAACGCGTCTGGTGTTTCTGCTCCCCCATGTGGGATTGTGTGATGTTTTTATAAAATTTACACCAAATAAAGAGGTATCTGAATAACTTGAGTCTGGCTCCAGGAAAAATCTTCTATTCATGTTGACCAGTGGCAGCCAATCCACTTCACCTGGAAGCCAAAGAGCCGTGAGTAACTGTGGTTGAGCAGCTATTCCCCTTACCCTGACCCTACTATACATACACGCTCTCCCCTATGTATCCACCCGAGAAGAATACAAATCGCTATAAAATTTTGTAAAGACCTCCAAGATGTCCCCCGTGTCAGTGACCTGCACACCCCTCTCCTTTTCCAAACAGTGTACATAGGAATTCCCTCTCTGGGCTGCCACTATCAGTGACAACAATTGCCCCACCTTCTCTCCTTCCTCATAGAATTTCAATTTCTGAAATGCCTGCTTTTTGTCTTCCTTCCCCACTAAAACTCTGTTGTCTCCTGGAGTCTGATGTAGCCTGTGTCCAATTCTGCCTTTCCCATTGCCTCTAGACATTCTTTTTCAGTCTGTTTGGTCTGTGAATTACACCTACCTACGGTATATCCCTGAATAGAAGTCCCCTCAGGTACACATTTATGACATCCCATACTGTCAAGGGGCCTGTGCTACCTTCATTAATAGTAAAATATTCCTCTACTTCTCTTACCAAATTGTTCATGTTGATGTTTCGTAGCCATATTGAATGTATCTTCCACTCTCTTGTACACCCCCCTTGTGTTCCCGGTCATCGAATGGATACAAGAATTGGACTGTGATTCGGGATTTCCCTCGTCAGATATTCTACCTGTCCTATCACCGCATCTTATGCGTTGATATAGGAATCCGGCTTGTAGATCGCGCCGTTCGAAAAATTGGCCAAGAAAATGACTCCAAGGACCTTGGATCTTTAAAACAAAGATCTTTATTCCTCCCAGACTCTACGCGTTTCGTGTACTCACTGTACACTTCCTCAGGAGTTTAAGGTATCCTTAAACTCCTGAAGAAGTGTACAGTGAGTACATGAAACGCGTAGAGTCTGGGAGGAATAAAGATCTTTGTTTTAAAGATCCAAGGTCCTTGGAGTCATTTTCTTGGCCAATTTTTCGAACAGCGCGATCTACAAGCCGGATTCCTATATCAACGCATAAGATTTATACAACTCTCCTGGCTGATTGCTGCATTCGACAGGATCCAATTGTCTGGTTTAATAGTGGTTGTGTCACACACAACCCGACCAGGTGAGTGCGACCATACTTACAATTCACTGATTATATCGGATAAGACCCTATTGTGCGCTTCCTCTCCATCTATTATACTATCACCGCATCTAGCAGCCCATTCCTCAGGGCCATGTCAATACGGGAAAGAAAGTCATGAGATGTCGAGTAACATGAATAACAGTTCCTCTCCTCATTTCTTACTTTCCAGATATCCACCAACCCAATTTCCTGAATAAAGGTTTCGAATGGGGTTGTAGAGCCACCTAGTTCCCTGCCAGTTCATTTACTTCTGTCCCAATATGAATCTATAACATTGTTAAAATCCACGATAAGTAGGAATAGCATTGCCCCCTTCTGTTCAGCTATTTCCCTTACCTCTCTGATCTTGTTGCTGGAGTACAGCAGTGGTACATATATGGCCGCGACACAGATCAATTGACCAAACAGCCTGCATACCACAACGACGTATTGCCCCTCAGTGTCTATGCATACCTCAACCTCTTCATATTGCACAGAGTTATGGATTAAAACAGATACTCCTCTAGCATACGTGGAGAATGTAGAGTGGTATGCCCTCTGCACCATCTTCTGTTGGTTAAGTGGGTCTCCAGAGGGCACACCACTGAGGGCTTTTGATCCTAGATATATTGAACAACGGCTGCTCTTCTAGTCTTCTCTGACAAACTTCTTACATTCCAACAAATTATTTTAGTCCTCTCCCCCATGTTGCTTAATGAGATTCCAGATAATCACTGGTGTTATCTCCCTACGCTGTCGTCCCCCTCTACCCTTACCCCCCTCCCATATTCCCCAAGAATTCCTCTTCCCATCCCATCCCTGAACATCAGTACTCTTGATGAGAGTGGGGTCTCATAAACCCAGACCCAATGTACCCAGAGGACACATCATCTTCATTCTCCTACTCCCTAAGGCACATACTTCCTTACCACTCCACAACATCCTATTTTCCCTCCCCCTCCCGCCGTGTAATAAGATTAACTTCCCTTAAAACATATAATATCTGTAAAAAAACCCTGTAAAGCTTAAAACTTTTTAAAACATTAGTAACCACCTCACTTTGCCTCAATGAGTCTCCCCCACTCCCCGAAAACACCACTCCACTCCAATCTCATTTCTTTTACATCCGAGTGGGTATTGGGGGAGCATGAAAAATAAAAGGAAAAAAAGCAAGGGGGGGTGGAAACAAAATGCCTTGATGCGTTTGGCATTTATGTCAATCCATCGGGTAGCCTCTTCCGGATCCACAAAGAAATGTACTTTCTCCAGTGCCACCACATGCAGCTTATCTCCAAAAAGCTTGTCGGCAGAGGGAAGCATGAAGTGCTCTAAAATGTCCTGGCAGACGTCAGCGCTGACTTTGGACTTGATAAAACACTGTGGACCTACACCAGCAGATGACATGGCTCCCCAAACCATCACTGATTGTGAAAACTTCACATTAGACCTCAAGCAGCTTGGATTGTGACTTCTCCACTCTTCATCCAGACTCTGGGACCTTGAATTCCATATGATATGCAAAATTTACTTTCATCTGAAAACAACACCTTAGACCACTGAGCAACAATCCAGTTCATTTTCTCCTTGGCCCAGGTAAGACGCTTCTTGCATTGTCTATTGGTCATGAGTGGCTTGGCACACGGGAATGTGACAGTTGTAGCCCATGTCCTGGACGTCTGTGTGTGGTGGCTCTTAAAGCACTGATTCCAGCAGCAGCCCACTCCTTGTGAATCTCGCCCCAATTTTTGAATGGCCTTTTCTTAATCCTGTTAATGCTGCAGTTATCCTGGTTGCTTGTGCACCTTTTTATACTACACTTTTTCTTTCCACTCAACTCTCCATTAATATGCTTGGATACAGCACTCAGTGAACAGCCAGTTTCTTTAGCAATGATCTTTTGTGGCTTACCCTCCTTGTGGAGTGTGTCAATGACTGCTTTCTGGACATCTGTCAAGTCAGAAGTCTTCCCCATGATTGTGTAGGCAACTGAAGCAGACTAAGGGCCGCTTCACACTGCGGCGTGATCCGATCCGGGCTGTCTGGGATGGCCCAGACAGTCGCGGACCGGATCAGCACACAGGACTGGGGGGCTAATATGTCCTCCGGTCCGGTGTGCAGCGCACGCAGTTCCAGCTATTGATAAGTCAGGATCGGGGGCGCCGCGGTCCTGACCTGTCAGCAGCTGCAGCTGTGTTAGCTGCACACCGGACCGGAGGGCATATTAGCCCCCCAGTCCTGTGTGCTGATCCGGTCCGCGGCTGTCTGGGTCATCCCGGACAGCCCCGGATCGGATCACGCCGCAGTGTGAAGGGCCCTAAGGGACCATTTTAAATGCTTAGTAAGCCTTTGCAGGTGTTTTGTGTTAATTATTCTAATTTCCTGAGATAATGACCTTTGGGTTTTCATTAGCTGTAAGCCATAATCATCAACGTTAAACAGAAATAAACAATTGAAATAGATCACTCTGCTTGCAATGACTCTATATATTATATGTGTTTCACTTTTTGTATTGAATTACTGAAATAAATTATCTTTTTGATGATATTCTAATTTTTTCAGATGGACTTGTACGTTTGCAATCAGCCAACATTACTTTTAAAGAGAGAAACAAACAGAGATGATCACTGTAAACCAGTGTCCTGAAATGACGGCTGGTAACATTCATGTGCATACATTAGAAATCCACCAGTGACCTAGTAATTAGTTTGAAGTATCTCTCCCTGAGTTCACAACACAACTTAATCATCACTTTGGGAATATATTTATAGCAGAGATAACCTGATATTCTCTTATGTAACAATGGTCACTGTTGCTAGTGTTCTAGTTTAGTCTTGTATGAAGACACACATAGGTTTGGGTATGTCGGTGATGTAACATCTCTGTGATACTGAATGGTGATTACTCTCAGTAATGCTTTCTTTACTTGTCCTTTCTAGCTGTCAGGAAATTCATGCCTCCTAAACTGAAGGCAGCATGAATCAAAGGCTCACTGTATAAGGAAATGGACTAATTGCCCACATTCCCCCCTGAAGACACCTGTGATTGTTGTGACGTATAATGCATAATGTGATGTGTTGGCAATGTGTAATTTGAATTGTGATATGTATTAGTGATGTTGTATTGTGTTTTGCCAACATTAGAGTAAGAAACAATGTTTGGGAAGAGCCCAGAGTAGGAGGGGCTAGAATGTAGAGACACTGACAGTTTCCTGTAGGATACAAGATGCAAAAACTGGTGCGGTTTTCTTGGGGCGCAAGATGACAGCAAGCCAGGGTAGTTATTACGGTATTCTGTAATCTTTTTTATTAATCAAAATGCTTCACAACATGTTTTGGCGAATAACGCCTTCACCTGATGAAGGCGTTATTCGCCAAAACATGTTGTGAAGCCATTTGATTAATAAAGAAGATTACAGAATAATAACTACCCTGGCTTGCTGTCATCTTGCACCACGAGAAAGCTGCACTGTTTTTGCATCTTGTATCCTTGGTTCCACTCTGGGTAAGCGGTGGTTGCTTCAGATTTCATCTTGCTAAAAGTTCTCAAGGTCTTGCGGTGACGTCACCCCCCATGTGATCCTGTCAGCTGGTACACCCGAGACCCGTGTGGTGGGCGGTATACGCCAGAAGCTTAATCCGTGGTTGTGCTGGGTGCACAACCACACAAGATTAGTAAACTTCTATACCCTGCCCATCTCCTCTTAAAAATCACCGGGTACACACAGGAGTGCCTCTCTTCTTTTTCTGTTTTACAAGATTCCTGTGGGAAGGTCAGATAGGGCCCAGCATGTGACAGAAACAGACTTAAGGTCTGATTTGTCGATGAGACCACATATCATGGGTGTCCCTAAAGTGAGAGCAGACCAGGATAAAGAATAGCAACATCCAGAATATAGAGAAAAAGAGAGAGTGACCAAGTAACTTATATTCTTGGAGTCAGGTCAGAGGACCAACTAAAGAACTAAGTGACGCGCACCCAGGGCTCGGGTACTCAGCTCTTGGGCTCGGTTGCAGTCTGTCTGGGATGTCACGGGGGGCTTGCCCGAGGCCGTGGCCCTGGGGTCAACTAAAAAGGGGAGAATTGTTATTTACAAGGATTATGTACAAAGTTACCACCGGGGCAGCGATGCTGTAATAAAACAGTTTATTATCAAAAAGATGCAGCAGAGTCGGGACTTCACTTCACCGGGTAACTGTACTGAAAACGTCTCCAAAGTCATACAGTTCAGCAGTGCATTAGATGGTATAATGGCAAATGCTCCGGATGCTGCAATTGGGATTTCTGGCTGTAGATGGATCCCTCCTTGTGTACCTTTCTTTTCCTCTCTTTCCTTTGCCTCCCAGTGGCGGTGAAGTCTGATCTCTTAAAGATTATCTGATCTCCTGCTGCTTTTCTCTCTCTGTCTCCTTCCCTCCTGTGCGGTTTCCGGGACAACCTTCTCTAAGCTATGCAGTGGCCGCTGCTCCTAGCTTCTGGCTCACTGCTAAGCCTCAGTTCCTTGCTTCTATTCTCTGGGATCTGTTCTGTTCTGGGCCCCTCAGCTGAGGAGGCCCTCCTTGCTCCTTTTCAGGCTGGCTGCCTGACTCCAACTCCTACTTCATCTCTTCTCCTACTCCAACTGAGCTGACTGGTTCCCCCTAGAGGTCACTATATTCCCTTCCGGGGTCCCTCCCACCTACTACTCTAGTGTGTGGATGTTAACTCTAGGGTTCCACCTAGTGACCATAGTTCCAATTGCAGTGGGGTGACTACACCGCTTTTCTGGGTGTAGTACCCCTTTTGTGGCACCTACATGGTGGGGCGCCACATAAGTCACCGAGTGGAGACAGGTCTTTGGACAGGAAACTTGGAGTATGGTTCCGAGTTTATAATACAGAAAGGTAACGGGCCACAATGGTGCAGATATCGTGAGACGAAGAGAGTGCCCCGGGCGAGATTACCCTTAGCGCCGGCTTGCTGTAAACTATGGTCCGGCTATCCCTATAAAAGGGAGAAAATGTAGAACTGTAGGATGAGAAAATTACTTTTAAGGACTGGACTGTGGTACTAAGCTGGGTTGTGTTGAAGGCAGCAAATCTGACGGAAGCAGGACCAATTGACATGAAAGGAGTAAAGAGACTGTATATTAAGACGCTCTGTGTTAATGAAGAAACATATGAGAAGTTGTGCACCTGTTATCTATTGTACATAGCTGCCATCAAGTGAATGTGGAGTACAACTGAGTTTGTTTTTAACTAGTGATATTACTCATTGAACATCTGGTCCTGGTCAGCTGTAGTAATTGGAACCATGGCCTCCTGCAAGGCCTCCTTAGCACTAGTGTAAACACTTAGCCAGGACCTCTTCTTTCATGTAGCATGCTAGTGCACAACAGACAGCTACCTCACCCATGGCTATCACCCCACAACACATTACAGCTGCATGATTACAGCCAGGTGTATCACGCTTTGATGTACTTTTTTTCATAGAAAATATACTTGGAAGGTCTGGCCATGGACCATCCCTGGAGACCAGACTAGTACAGTGCCATCTACTGATGGCTTTTCCCAGTAATTAACATCTCTTTAATTATATACATGGAAAAGAGAAATGCAGGGGCGGAACTACACTGGTGCAGCCTGTGCAGCTGCACCAGGGCCCCGACCGGTTGGGGGCCTCTTCAAGCCTGGAGGGGGGCCCCCAGCCGACCCCCGCAAGCCGCCGCCAGAGGAGAGGAGGGTCAGGCAAAGGAAGCAGAGAGCTTCCTGCTTCCCTTGCCTGATCCCGCCCCTCCTCTCCTCTGCTCCTCCGGCCCCTAGCAGACATCCGGCGCGGCTCCCAGGTAGGAGAGCATCGCGCCTGCGGCTCCCTGCGGCTCCCAGCGGCACTCCCCCCCCCTTCTTTCCGGGCCGCGCCGACGGCCAGCGGCACCCCTCCCCCCCGGGCCGCGCCGACGGCCAGTAGCCCCGCCCCCCCGGTCATCTCCTGCACCAGGGCCCCCGGGGGTGACGGTCCGCCCCTGGAGAAACCTGTCAATCACCTGTAGTGATACTGTATGAACCTGGCCGGAGAATGAGCCAAACTAGTCTGGGATTTCAGAGAATAGCATACCTCACTGCAATGGTGCAGTCACACTGTGATTTAGACTGCCTAGGCTTTGGACAGCATCAATCGCCTGACAGATTCCCTTTAAAATGTTTTCATTAAATAACCTATATAATATTATTTACCAGGACAGCATAAACAAGCTTCAAAGGAATGAAATGGGCCTATATACATTACAACAAAGTCAGGCAAATTTAACAATTTCCTCAGAATCAGCCAATAATTTCACATGTATTTAAGCCTCCTCTCTATGCTCCGCTCTATTGAGCTCAAGAACACCGCTCTATCCTGATTCTCTTCCTACCTTTGTTACCGCTCCTTCACTGTATCTTTCGCCAGCTCCTCTTCTTCCCCTCACATTTGGGGTTCCTCAGGGTTCAGTCCTGGGTCCCCTTCCGTTTTCTCTATATACTGCCCCTATTGAACAAACCATCAGCAGATTCAGTTTCCATCTCTATGCTGATGACACCAAATTATATGCTTCTTCTCCTGACATCACCCCTGCATTATTACAAAATACCAGTGATTGTCTGTCTGCTGTCTCTAACATCATGTCCTCTCTCTACCTTAAACTGAATCTGTCAAAGACTGAACTTCTTGTGTTTCTTTCCTCTACTAATCTTCCAAAACCTAAAATTGCTCTTTATGTATGTGGTTCTATCATTACTCCTCAGCAGCACGCCCGCTGTCTTTGGGACATATTTGACTCAGATCTCACTTTCACTCCCCACATTCAACCACTTGCTCACTTGTGTCACCTACACCTCAAAAACATCTCTAGAATTTAACTTTTTCTTACTGCTAACTCTACAAAAACTAACTGTTGCTCTTATTCATTCTCGTCTGGATTACTGCAATTCTCTAGTAATCTTATTAAACTCTCTCCTCTCCAATCCATCCTGAATGCAGCAGCCAGGATTATATTCCTCTCCAACTGCTTCACTGATGCATCTACCCTGGGCCAGTTCATTGCACTGGTTGCCTATCCACAACAGAGTACAATATAAACTTATCACTCTGACCCACAAAGCCCTCCACAGTTCTGCACTACCCTACATCTCCTCCGTCATCTCTGTCTATCACCCTACACATGCCCTCCATTCTGCCAGTGACCTAACACGGACATCATCTACAATCCAAACCTCCCACTCCCGTTTCGAAGACTTCTCACGAGCAATTATCTGGAATGGACCACCAAGAACAATTCAATTGATTCCCAATACCCATTGTTTTAAGTGAGCCTTAAAAACGCATTTCTTCAGACTAGCTACCACCTCACTTGTCAGCTATTCCCATTTTGCCCTTTTAATAATCTGGCCTCTTCAGTCATCTGTCTACACCACCCAAGCACTAAATAGCACTTTATCTGTACTTGTACAGATCTTAGCTGGTGACTTATTTATGCAGCATTACATAAATCCCCTATTTATTATATTAATGTCTGGACCATATATGATGACACTTTTTACCATTTACCTTTTGTACCTCCCCTATTTCCTCATAGATTGTAGGGCCCTCAATCTTCTTGGTATCTGAATTTTTGTTACTCAGTATTGTCTCAAATTGTCTGTATATGTACCCTCTGAATTGTAAAATGCTGCTGAGTATGTTAGCACTATATAAATAAAATTATTATTATTATTATTTTTATAAGCCTCCTGCTCTCCTCTGACAGTTGAAAAATAGAGGAAATATGTGAAATCCAACTGCGCTGCTGTACAATCAACCATTTACCAAAGAAATCGGTAAATGCAAGGAGCTTTATTATTATTAATAATAATAATAATAACAATAAAGCCACTTGCATTCTCCGGTTTCCTTGGTATATGGTCAGTTGTACAGTAGTGACCAGCCCCAGGGCCGTGGGGCACTTGGTTGCGGGCGTTGAATCATGGGGGATGTTACAGAGGCTTGTGCCCTGTCTTGTGGCCCTGGTGGTCGCTAAAAGTCAGTAAAAATAATAAAAATAAAAATAGTTTGTGACGCCACCTACAGTTCCAGTATGGTTACCAGAGCTGCGGGTCAGACCTCCGGGGTGATGGTAGGGCAGCCAGATGGTTACGCTTCCTGTAGGTGGAGCGGGATCCCCGGGGCAGTGGTAGAAGTTGCAAGACAGTCTATGAAGGGAGCAGGATCAGGGGCAGCAATAACAGTCCCACACAGGGTTGATGTTTCTGTACCTTTACTGATGTTACAGGTATAGTCCAGGGTACCATCTCTGATGTTACAGGCTTGGGTGGTCTGGAAGCAGTTGGGGATCTCCACATCTGGTGAATTGCAAGCCCTCCCTGCTGCGCTGTGTCTGCCTTTTGTCCTAGGCTGCCTGGAGTTAGGCTCTGACCCTCTCCTATTGTCTTCACCTGTATGGCAGGTGGCGAGAGCTCTTCTTCGGGGCACCGCTGTACTCCCTGCGGTCCCTGAGCTCTGAGAAGCGGCTTTGCCTTCAGGTGCTGCTGTGGCCAGGAGATCTGGAGTCTCCCTGGCCTCCGGTCTTTACTGTTGGATAGTTAGATCCTTTTCAGTCACAGACGCCGGTGTCTGGTAGTTAGTGCTGTTCCTCTGGGGCAAACCGGTATGGCTCCACTCCCCCTGGCAACTACTCTTTACCTCCGACCCTCGCTCTTGGGTCCCTCACTCTGGCTAACAGCTCTCACTGGTGCGGGCTTAGTGCAGCTCAGTCACCAGGACATCTTCACAGTCCTCGCTGGAACTGAACTGCTAACTCTGCCTCCAAGCCTGAATTTTATAAGGGACCTCACCTGAACTCGTCTGGTAGAGCTCCCCCTTCAGGTCTGAAGTGGAAGGTGATGTTTGCGTGCTTACCTGATGTGGAGATCCTTTTCAGCCCCAGGTGAATCTGGGCCAACTGAACCCTGGGGTGTCACATTCCCCCTAGTTAAATTCAGTACTCCTGGACTGAGGAAACACAACATTTTCAAAACATTCCCAACATTACAACAATAAGGAATAGTACAAGCCTTAAAAATAAAAAATTGCAAAAACTAACCAAAAAGAAAAACAGGCTCAACTTGTAAGCAGTCCATATGGCGCTAGTCCTTCTATATAAAGAAAGTGTTTGACCAATACCAGTCCCGTGGTCTACTGGTTCAAATTTAAATACAAGTTCAAGGAAATGCAAAAGTTCATGCAATAAGTTCTGCAGGCACAATACGCTTGGTGGTTACTGGTTCACTTGGTTACAGTAAATAAACACAGAAAGCATATTTACATTTCAGAAATTACTCTCTAACACTTTTCTAATCCCTATAACGGGATGAGGGCCAACTGAAGTTACTACTTACGTAAGACATATGTAATACCTGTGTCTCAAATTGTCGATGTGGTGTACCTAGTGCTGGTGCTGTGCATGCACTATCTACTAGTCTGCGTGGGGATCTATGCAATATTGGTATGCCTGAGCGTCTTCTTAGTCTTACCATAGGATTGGCGGCTTACCGATAGCAGAATTTTCTGGTTCCGCTGCGACAGTTGGCTCTTCTGGAACTTCAACAGGTCCTTCAAATCTTTCTTTGACTTCTACTGGTTGAGTGAAAGTCAATAATGGTAGAATTATGGCTCCATTGTACTGAGGCCAACTTTCAGGACAATCTCCAAGTACAGTCCGTTTTATCTTCTCTTTCTTTTCCTCTTGGGGTTGAGGTATACAGGGGATGACATCTTTTGGCTTCAACTGCTCAGGACATTTCTTAAGATGGTCTCTAGAAACTGCCACTGATGTTTCTCCCTTGTCTTTGCTGATTAAGCAGATTTTTTTTGTTATCAAAACACCTTTTATTGACCACCCAGGATCACGGAGCCGGGTCTCGACCCCTGTGACAACCCCAGCAGAACTGCCACCCGGTTTCGAGTACCCCACGGCCCTGGTGGGCGAGTCAGAGGGCTATGAGGCTGTATTATACTATATGGAGAGGCTGTATTATACTAAATGGAGAGTCTATTAGGCTTTATTATAATATATGGAGAGGATATGAGGCTGTATTATGCTATGAGGCTATATTATGCTATAAGGAGGGCTATGAGGCTGCATTATGATATATGGAGGGATGTGAGGCTGCATTATATTATATGGACAAAAATGGTGGTTCATCATAATAATTGAATGACTATAGGGGCTACCTTATGAATGGAGGACTATGGGATGCATTATAATACATAGAGGAACATGGGGATACATTGTAATAAAGGGATTAATATGGGAATGCATTATAATAATTGGACTATTGTGACGGAAGGATCATATAAACCAGGATGGGGGACATATATGCCACAATAAGGGCCATATTTCAGGAGGAGGACCATACATAGCAGGATGATGGAGATTGATGCATAATGAAGGGGGTGAGGGGTCAATTTGTGAGTCTTTAAAGGATTTAGAACGTTACATGAGGCCCATACATTTCATCAACATGCGGGTGGGGGGGGGCCAGGTCTAAATTTCGCACCAGGGCCACCAGACTCTGGTTACGCCACTGGGGATAATGCATCAGAAATTTCCATCATTGAATTAGAATAGCTTGTGAGGAGCAGAACACAGAGATCAAAGAACACAGAGACCAGATCCAGATAGTCAGTGTAAAGGTATGTGCCCACAGGAAGGTTTTGCTGCGTTTGAGATCAGGCTTTGCCTTGGTTTTATGTAAATCTATGCTAATCTAATCCTGAGTTTTTGGTTTCTATCAAAACCTATGTGTGCAGGGAAAAGCTTTCAGACACACAGTTTTTTTTTCTCTACAGAAAATGGAAATACCACAGGTGTTTCTGACATGCCCCAGGGCTCGGGGACTCGGCTCTCGGGCTCTCTCTCTCTCTCAGTCCGGGAAGTCACGGGTGGCCGTCCCGAGGCCGTGGCCCTGGGTGTCAGCTGAATAAGGGGAACTATTTACAGGGGATTAGTTACAAGTTGTCTTCGTGACGTCACCTGCTGAGTCGGTTGATGCTCACCAGCGCCGCCACAGTCCTCCGGTGGTCGGTGGTATTGCGGCTTAGATAGAATAGTCCCCGCAGGCGGGACTAGACCACCGGGCAGCGATTCTGTGATAAAACAGTTTATATTTGAAATGATGCAGCAGAGTCGTAACTTCGCTTCACCGGGTAAGTTTACTTGAACTCTTTCAGTCAGCTTTTACAGTTCAACAGTTAGGCAGATGGTGAACTGGCGAATGCTCTAGGCTGCAATTAGGATTTCTGGCTTAAAATAAAACCCTCCTTTATGTTCCTTTTGTTTCCTTCTTTCCTGTTCCCATTGTTATGAAGCCTGATATCTTGTAGATAACCTGGCCTCCTTCTACTTCTGATTCTCTTCTCCTCCCTTGTACCCGTCGGGTCAACCTTCTGTCTGGACTGCAGCGCCCTGCCAGTCCTGGCTTCCCTCTCGTCGGATCTTTGGGAGTCAGGGCCGTATTTGCAATATCCCTGTTTAACAGATTTTCTATGAGCCTTAGAGAACTCACAGGTGCGGGCTCCGGTACTCGGTTTCCTTCCTTTCGGTGCAAACTCTACTGTTACTCAATCCCCTTCTTAGAGTGAACTCTGCTTCTGAGTTCTTTCCCTCTCTGTCTTTCTCGGTTTCCTGGGATCTTTGCTTTCTTTGGGGCCCCTCAGCCGAGGTGGCCCTCTTTACTCCTTCAGTCTGGCTGCCTGGTTCCTTCCATGCTCCCTCCTCACTTGACTCTCCTGGCTGACTGAGACTACGCTCTCTAGTTCCCCTTAGAGGCCACTATATATCCTCCCATGGTTCCCTCCCACCTACTATCCTAGTGTGTGGGTGTCAGCTCTAGGGTTCCATCTAGTGACCATAGTCCCAATTGCAGTGGAGTACTACACCGCTTTTCTGGGTGCAGTAGCCCTTTTGTGGTACCTACGTAGTGGAGCGCCACAGTTCCACTTTAGCAAAAGTGCAGCAAAGAATTGACATGCTCATTCTTTTTAAAACACAGCAAAACCTGAGGTGTTTCCACTTTCTTCACCAAACAAAAACCAATGTGTTGGGACAGCTAATCCAAGAATCATAGGTTTTGCTGGAAAACAAAAATGCAGCAAATCCTGTGGTGTTTACACTGTCTCCAGAGAACAAAAACCAATGTGTGTGAAAGCTTTTTCCTAATAACATAGGTTTTGCTGGAAACCAAAAACTCAGGATTAGATTAACATAGATTTACATAAAACCAAGGCAAAACCTGATCTCAAACGCAGCAAAACCTTCCTGTGGGCACATACCCTAATGGAGCTGTAAATTATAGGTTTAAGTTGAACATAGACATTAGATATGCAGTGACGAACCTCAGGATCTTTGACAGCTTAGGCTGGCTTCACATCACGGCGTGATCCGGTCCGGGGCTGTCCGGGATGACCCTGACAGCCCCGGACCGGATCAGCACACAGAACCGGAGGGCCAAATGTGCCCTCCGGTCCTGTGTGCAGCCGGATGCTGCTAATTGCAGCCGCAGCTGCTGATTTTTCAAGACCGCGGCTTGCCGCGGTCCTGAAAGAACAGCGCCATGCAGCCGCCAGTGTCCGCTTGCCGGATCCTCCTGGACCAGGGCAATTTGGCCCCATAGGCTCCCATGTTAGGGAGTGCCGGATTGCCCCAGATACGGGAGGATCCGGTGAAATCCAAGATCTGGCAAATGGGGAGATTTTTCTCCCCGGACAAAAAAATGATGCAAGTGTGGAGCCCCAAGGGACGTGGGGCACTCGGTACCGGACCGATCTGCTGCTGGGGATGTCACTGGTGGCCTGGTCCGGACCGTGTCCCTGGCTCAGCACAATAAAAGGGGATCTATTTACAAGGGATATGTCACGGGTGACGCCACCCACTTGGTGCGGCCAGCTATGGGGCCGCGGCTGCTGCAGAACCTCCGGGGGTGATGGAATGGCAGCGGGGATGGTATAGTTCCAGTGGGGGGAACTGTATCCCCCGGGGCAGTAAAGGGTAAAGTCTGTTGGGGTGTGTGTGTTGTTGGAGCACACTTACTTGCAGACGCTGCAGGGATCTCTCCTCAGCGTTGGTGCTGACAGGCTGTGGCTCTGCAGGTTGAGGTCTTCTTGGTGCAAGCCTGTATGGGAGAAAGGGTCTGCAGATGGAAGTAGGCAAGAGGCTGTTCAGGGTTTCCAAGGCTTTACTTCAGGTCTTTCAAGCAAGTTACAGGTTATTCACAGTCTTTAGCACACAGTTGCTCTCTACTCCCTTTCCGGGTTCCCTTCTCTCCTGCAGCCAGGCTCCTCTCTCCTTGTGACCCCTCACACAGTCTTTAAGTGTACCTTTCCGGGCTTTTACTCTCTTTCCTCATGGGTTGTGTGACACTCGACAGTATAGCGGTGACTCGGGCTTCTGTGAGTCCTAATCTGTCACTTAGCTGCCTGTCTTTAGGGTTAGGAACTGCAGCTTGAAACTAAAGCTCCCCGTCAGTGAATCTGGGGATACCGGGTAAATCGTCGGTCCCCTTCAGAGCTGACACTCTGCTTTAGCCCAGCCTGCAACAGTCCTCTAGCATGAGGCTCTGCCAGGCTCCTTCCTCGTGCTCCTTCCAATATCTAGGAGGGCTTCTCCACCTGCCACAGGTTGCTTCAGCTGCTGTCTAGGGCACGGGTACACCGTCCCTCTCTGTTCTCTCACACTCCTGGTGGTCTCGGCATCGGACGGGCTTTCCCCCCATCTGGCTCACACTGGCTCAGTACGGGTCTGCGCTCCTCTGCTAGGCTCTTCCAGGACGTGTGTTGTCTTTCAACCTTTACATCTCAGCTACTTCAGCCTACTGTCTTCCTTCACTCCTCCCCCTCTCTATATACTGTCAGTCACCTGACCTCTGGTGTGCCCAACCCACTCCTCATCCACCACCCATCTGGTCTCATATAGTATCTAACCTCAAGGCTGGATGTGTCCTCTCCTATGCGTGGGGATGTGGGCTGTGAGGGTGTAGTGTTTACCATGTCCTAACTGCCTGGCTGCAGTTCCCTTCTGTGGCCACCTGTACGCAGGGGCGCCACATTCTCCCGGAGTTAAACAGCGCGTCCTCGCGCGACTCGACATTGGTTACCCTGAAAACATTTTTATGTTATATAACAGTAAACATTAAGGATTCTTGGTTTCTTCCCATCCGGGAGGCACGATTCTTGGAACGTTGCATTAACTATAACATAAGTGCATGGGTATCTATACTCATCATTACCCTTTTCTGTAAAAGACATTATAAACATTACTGTGTATAAAAGTATAAAATTCTCTTCTTCTCAAAAGTGCAACAATGCTCAAAAAGCAGCTTCAAAGTTCAAAATGCAGAGTTCGTGCATTAATTTTCATGTGCATCTGGTCTTAAAACCAAAGGGGAGCACACAAAGGTGCTCAACTATATACAAGGGAAGTTCGTATCAAGTCATTGTTCATGATATCAATTGTTCAGGTAAAACACATAAGACAGACAGGGGAATGCTAGCATTCATTCAGGTAAGGTTGGGGGTGCAATAAGGAACAATGTACATTCACACTTACAGTATCTTCTTCTGTTTCTTTAAGGATCCGTGTTCACTCCTTCTTCTCCGATTGTTTCCACGGCAGCGTCTGCGGTGCTGACTTCTTCTTGGGGAACAACTCTAGGTGTTGCAAGGCATCCATTAGCAGGTAGCTCTCTGGTGTCTGAGTGATGGCGTCTTTGGTCAGCGTTGGGGTCTCAAGTATGATTACAGGGTCCGTGTTAACAGACACGTCCGTGTATCTGGATTCCTCAAAATCATCGCGCACCTCACAGTATTCAACGGTCGAGGCTTCATCTTTCTCTGCTTGCTCAGACTGTAGGCATAGTCTCTTTACTTGGAGGCCGTACGGGCCACGCTCTCCTTGGGCAATGTGGTACGACACCCACTCTCCAATTTCCACTTGCCTGTCCGGGTGGTCTGGCGGGAGCTGCTCCTGCACTTCTCTTTTGCTTATGAAGATGTCATACTTTGCTCCGGGTTCGCGGGCGAAGGCGTAACCCCTTTCCTCCACAATCTTCACTATCTGGCCCTCGTGCCGTGGGGACTGTTGTATCTCCCGGTCGCGGCGGGCTGCATTTTTGGCCTCTTTTGCGCGGGCTACTAGTTCTTGCTTCTGTGCCAGCCTTTCGACCTCCTCCTTCTCCCACTTTCTCACACATCTCCTGATGTATTCCTCTCGGGTTATGACTTCCGCGGGGCCTACTATCCACTATGAAACCCATCAAGTCCTCGCAGCCCTTCTTCCGCTCCCACCAGCAACGCAGCTGCTCCCCTCTCACCTCGGTGGTTGTCGGCGGCGGGATCAGTGGTTGCGGCAGCCTCAGGAACCCTTCCGGCAGGGATCCGAGTGGGTCTACTTCTCTCCAAGTCTGGTTAAGGATAGCTGGCGGAGTTGAGACATCTACTAGGATAGCTGTATGGCCTTCAGCCTCGCTCTCCGCGGGCTCCCGTGATTCTCTGACCCAGCCGGGTCGTCGCTGGACTTGGGCTTCATAGCCCTGGCAGTGGTCGATGTCAATTTGGATCCGGGTCCTGTTCTCCTCCTGGGCCCGTGTCATCCTTGGGGGCAGCCGCCGCAGTACACCCCTCCGGGTATCTAGGACGTAGGGAAGCTCTTCACCGCCTTCAGCCATCTCTGCTGGTCCACAAATGGTCTTTCCCTGGCCGGGTTCCTCCACTAATGCAATCTGTGGGCCCTCCGGGATCACACTTGGGCTTTCGTCTGCAGCTCTCGTCTCGGCGTCCTCCGCTTCCGTCCTCGTGTCTCTGAATGGCGACTGCTTCTCTTCCGGTTGCTCGCTCCGCCCCCTCCTGATGACAATTTCCTTCTCAGTTCGCGCCAGCTTTTTGGTAGGAGGGTCCAGGGGCGGCGGCTCTTCCTTGAGAGTGACAGCTGGCTCTCCCGGAGTTAAGGAGAGCCAGGGCGGGACCCTCTTTTCGCGCCTTGGACCGGACCGGCCCACGATGGGGGTCTTAGGAACGCCCCCTCTGCACATGGCGCTAGTCCCTGGTGGCCGCCGTTGGGGTCAGATTTTGGCGGGAAAAGTCTAGAAACAGTTCCTTTTGGCGCACAAGGTCCAATTCTTTTGGACCGGGTAGATCCTGTTCGTGACACCAGGTTGTGGAGCCCCAAGGGACGTGGGGCACTCGGTACCGGACCGATCTGCTGCTGGGGATGTCACTGGTGGCCTGGTCCGGACCGTGTCCCTGGCTCAGCACAATAAAAGGGGATCTATTTACAAGGGATATGTCACGGGTGACGCCACCCACTTGGTGCGGCCAGCTATGGGGCCGCGGCTGCTGCAGAACCTCCGGGGGTGATGGAATGGCAGCGGGGATGGTATAGTTCCAGTGGGGGGAACTGTATCCCCCGGGGCAGTAAAGGGTAAAGTCTGTTGGGGTGTGTGTGTTGTTGGAGCACACTTACTTGCAGACGCTGCAGGGATCTCTCCTCAGCGTTGGTGCTGACAGGCTGTGGCTCTGCAGGTTGAGGTCTTCTTGGTGCAAGCCTGTATGGGAGAAAGGGTCTGCAGATGGAAGTAGGCAAGAGGCTGTTCAGGGTTTCCAAGGCTTTACTCCAGGTCTTTCAAGCAAGTTACAGGTTATTCACAGTCTTTAGCACACAGTTGCTCTCTACTCCCTTTCCGGGTTCCCTTCTCTCCTGCAGCCAGGCTCCTCTCTCCTTGTGACCCCTCACACAGTCTTTAAGTGTACCCAGGGGTGAACCTAGCCTCTCTGCTGCCTGAGGCGAACTGCAAAACGGCGCCCCCCCACCCCTAGAAAAAATTTTTAATTGATAAAAATAAATCTGGTTCCTACAGATTTATATTTATCCTGTAAAAATGAGCAAAATAGTGGACATTTTAGTTTACTGAAACAGAAAAAAAAGATGTCCACACAAAGATGTCTGCACCATCACACGCACATACAAGAACCACACAGAAGAATCCAGAACAAGGATCATTAATGGCAATGGCAGCATGGCACAAGCATTTAGACACATAATGACAACTGGCAGAGCCGTGGTCCTGCAGGCAGAACTGATTGCCAACCTCTGGTACATGCCTGCAAAACTCTGGACCGCTGCCTGGCACTGAATATTCAGACAAGTCGCCATGCCGCACCTTCCACACAACACAGGTAAAGACCTGCAGTCTGAGCATCAACAAGCCGCCACTGCACTAAGTTGGTAAAATGGCGCTTCTTCTCCATCCAACAGACCACACTTACTCCCGAATTGCTTAGCCAATCAAAAGCGCCACACACGGGGCTGTCTTTATGTAATTAATAACAGGGTCCTTCCTATTGGGTTGAGCAAAGGATATGGGAGCAGGAAGGGGGAAGAGCACCACCGACCAACCGCTGCTCAGGAGAAACATGGCTGGATGCCTGAATGTACCGAGGGGCAGCACTGGACCTGGTGTGTAAGGGTGGTTTCACATTTGCATTCGGAACGCAAGCGTAACAGAACGCAGCCAAACGCTGCGTTCCTATGTGTAACATGGGAACGATTCCGTTTGGATGCGCATAATTTATACGCCCTCCTCCGCCCTCCAAATGCAACATGTTGCATTTTTTGTGCGTTCACAGGTGCTTGTTTTATCAGCAAGTGCCCGCGAGTGCACAAACAATGCATGGATCTCAATGGATCCGCACTGTCCTCCGCATGGCAGCGCAGGAGAACGCTGCGGATCACATTGAAATTTTGTCGGCGGCGGCTGGGAGGTGGAGGATCTCCGCCACAGATCTCCGCCTCCCGGCCGCCGTCGAGATCACTGATTGGCTGGCCGAGCACCATACTGATGAGAATCTCCTCTGCGTTCACATCAGTATGGCAGCGTTTGCCCTGCGTTTGCATGCCCTGCGCATGCAGACACAAATGCAAATCTGAAACCAGCCTAAGTTATGGCCAATCAGTCCTGCAGCAGAGGGACAATGCATCCTGCATCATAGAAATCATAGGGCCCCATAGCAGAAGTTCTAATTGGGCACCCCCCAACAAAAGCAATATTTGGCTGGGTCACATAGGTACATCTCTCACAATATGTCAGCCTTTACAAAGTAATTTTCCTCCTACTGAAGACCCTAGATTCCCCTTTCATTGCCCCTCTAAAGTGTGATGCCAACAAAAGTGCCCCACAAACACTGTATGATCCCCCACAGTGCATTCCTCCACATGCACAGTATGATGACCCTACTGCACCTCCTGCAACTACCCCAGTACAGCATGATCCCCAACTATGACCACCACCCAGCCCTCCATGTAGTAAAATGGACCTATGTACAGTATAATGGCCCCAACACAGCCCTCAAATAGCCCTTCATAAAGTATAAAGGCTCCCTTGTAGCCTCCAAGTATTATCATGCCTCCCACAGAGCCCTCCAAATATTATAATGGCTTCCAAATAGTATAATTTGCTCCATATAATATAATACACCCCCATAGTATTCCACATAGTATACCGCATTCCTCCATATATTATGCACCCCCATACTCTTCTATAAAATAGAATGCACCCCCCACAGTACTCGATATAGAAAAACGCACCCCCACAGTCCTCCATATAGTATATTGCACCCCGTAGTCCTCCAAATAGCATATTGCACCCCCACAGAACTCCATAGAGAACAATTCACCCCCACAGTACTTGATATAAAATAATGCACCCCCACACTCATCCATGTAGTATAATGCACCCCACAGTCCTCCATATAGAATAATGCAGCCCCACAGTCCTCCATATAGAATAATCACCCCCACAGTCCACCATATAGATTAATGCACCTCCACAGTCCTCCAAATAGTATAATGCACCCCACAGTCCTCCATATAGCATAATGAACCCCCACAGTCCTCCATATAGCATAATGCACCCCCATATTGCATACTGCACTCCCATAGCTCTCCATACAGCATATTGGACCCCCATAGTCCTCCATATAGTATAATGCACCCTCATAGTCCTCCATATAGTATAATGCATCCCCTATAGCCTTCCTTATAGTATAATGCACCCCCATAGTCTTCCATATAATATAATGGGCCACAATAGTTCTCCATATAGTATATTGCACCCCCATTGTCCTATATTATATTGTACATTACATAGTTTCCCATCAGTGTACTCACTAAAAAAAACTATTAAAAAAATAAAAAGTAAATACCTCTTCTCCTCAGCATCTCCTCTGCCGCTCTGCACGTCTCAGCACAGTGGCGCTAAGTGATGACATCATTGTTCCCCGCCGTGCTGAGCTGCAGAGGGGTGGACAGCGGTGGCAAGGACTTGGGAGAAGAATGCTGCCGGCAGAGGCGGCCGGGACTATAGGAGCAGCATGCTCGGGGGGGCCACCACTGGTACACACATGGCTCCGCTCCGTACACCTAGTACACACTCAGCTCCGTACACCACGTACGCCTCGTACACAAGCGGCTCTGCTCAGTACAACTCGTACACACACGGCTCTGCTCCGTACACCTCGTACACAAGCAGCTCTGCTCCATACACCTCGTACACAAGCGGCTCTGCTCCATACACCTCATACACAAGCGGCTCTGCTCCGTACACAAGCGTCTCTGCTCCATACACCTCGTACACAAGCGGCTCTGCTCCGTACACGTTGTACACATGTGGCTCTGCTCTGTACACCTCGTACACATGACTTCGCTCTGTACACACCGTACACACGTGGCTCCGTTTCGTACACACGTGGCGCCGCTTCGTACACCTCGTACACACTGGGCTCCGCTGCGAAAGCCTCGCACACACGGCTCTGCTCCGTACACCTCATACACACGCGGCTCCGCTCCGTACACCTTGTACACACTCGGCTTCGCTCCGTACGTCTCGTACACACGCAGCTCCGCTCCGTACACCTTGTACACTCTCAGCTCCACAATGTACACACGTGGCTTCACTCTATACACCTCGTACACACACGCCTCCGCTCTGTACACCTCGTACACACGCGGCTCTGCTCCGTACACCTCATACACACTCGGCTCTGCTCCGTACACCTCGTACACACACGCCTCCGCTCTGTACACCTTGTACACACGCGGCTCTGCTCCGTGCACCTCATACACACTCGGCTCTGCTCCGTACACCTCATACACACTCGGCTCTGCTCCGTACATCATTGTTCCCCGCCGTGCTGAGCTGCAGAGGGGTGGACAGCGGCGGCAAGGACTTGGGAGAAGAATGCTGCCGGCAGAGGCGGCCGGGACTATAGGAGCGGCATGCTCGGGGGGCCACCACTGGTACACACATGGCTCCGCACACCTAGTACACACTCAGCTCCGTACACCACGTACGCCTCGTACACAAGCGGCTCTGCTCCGTACAACTCGTACACACACGGCTCTGCTCCGTACACCTTGTACACAAGCGGCTCTGCTCCATACACCTCGTACACAAGCGGCTCTGCTCCATACACCTCGTACACAAGCGGCTTTGCTCCATACACCTCATACACAAGCGGCTCTGCTCCGTACACCTCGTACACAAGCGGCTCTGCTCCATACACCTCGTACACAAGCGGCTCTGCTCCGTACACGTTGTACACATGTGGCTCTGCTCTGTACACCTCGTACACATATGACTTCGCTCTGTACACACCGTACACACGTGGCTCCGTTTCGTACACACGTGGCGCCGCTTCGTACACCTCGTACACACTGGGCTCCGCTGCGAAAGCCTCGCACACACGGCTCTGCTCCGTACGCCTCGTACACACGCGGCTCCGCTCCGTACACCTTGTACACACTCGGCTTCGCTCCGTACGTCTCGTACACACGCAGCTCCGCTCCGTACACCTTGTACACTCTCAGCTCCACAATGTACACACGTGGCTTCACTCTATACACCTCGTACACACACGCCTCCGCTCTGCACACCTCATACACACACGGCTCTGCTCCGTACACCTCGTACACAAGCGGCTCTGCTCCATACACCTCGTACACAAGCGGCTCTGCTCTGTACACGTTGTACACATGTGGCCTGCTCTGTACACCTCGTACACATATGACTTCGCTCTGTACACACCGTACACACGTGGCTCCGTTTCGTACACACGTGGCGCCGCTTCGTACACCTCGTACACACTGGGCTCCGCTGCGAAAGCCTCGCACACACGGCTCTGCTCCGTATGCCTCGTACACACGCGGCTCCGCTCCGTACACCTTGTACACTCTCGGCTCTGCTCCATACACCTTGTACACACTCGGCTTCGCTCCGTACATCTCGTACACACGCGGCTCCGCTCCGTACACCTTGTTCACTCTCAGCTCCACAATGTACACACGTGGCTTCACTCTATACACCTCGTACACACACGCCTCTGCTCTGTACACCTCGTACACACGCGGCTCTGCTCCGTACACCTCGTACACACTCGGCTCTGCTCCGTACACCTCGTACACACTCGGCTCTGCTCCGTACACCTCGTACACACTCGGCTCTGCTCCGTACACCTCGTACACACTCGGCTCTGCTCCGTACACCTCGTACACACGCGGCTCTGCTCCGTACACCTCGTACACACGCGGCTCTGCTCCGTACACCTCGTACACACGCGGCTCTGCTCCGTACATCATTGTTCCCCGCCGTGCTGAGCTGCAGAGGGGTGGACAGCGGCGGCAAGGACTTGGGAGAAGAATGCTGCCGGCAGAGGCGGCCGGGACTATAGGAGCGGCATGCTCGGGGGGGCCACCACTGGTACACACATGGCTCCGCTCCGTACACCTAGTACACACTCAGCTCCGTACACCACGTACGCCTCGTACACAAGCGGCTCTGCTCCGTACAACTCGTACACACACGGCTCTGCTCCGTACACCTTGTACACAAGCGGCTCTGCTCCATACACCTCGTACACAAGCGGCTCTGCTCCATACACCTCGTACACAAGCGGCTTTGCTCCATACACCTCATACACAAGCGGCTCTGCTCCGTACACCTCGTACACAAGCGGCTCTGCTCCATACACCTCGTACACAAGCGGCTCTGCTCCGTACACGTTGTACACATGTGGCTCTGCTCTGTACACCTCGTACACATATGACTTCGCTCTGTACACACCGTACACACGTGGCTCCGTTTCGTACACACGTGGCGCCGCTTCGTACACCTCGTACACACTGGGCTCCGCTGCGAAAGCCTCGCACACACGGCTCTGCTCCGTACGCCTCGTACACACGCGGCTCCGCTCCGTACACCTTGTACACACTCGGCTTCGCTCCGTACGTCTCGTACACACGCAGCTCCGCTCCGTACACCTTGTACACTCTCAGCTCCACAATGTACACACGTGGCTTCACTCTATACACCTCGTACACACACGCCTCCGCTCTGCACACCTCATACACACACGGCTCTGCTCCGTACACCTCGTACACAAGCGGCTCTGCTCCATACACCTCGTACACAAGCGGCTCTGCTCTGTACACGTTGTACACATGTGGCCTGCTCTGTACACCTCGTACACATATGACTTCGCTCTGTACACACCGTACACACGTGGCTCCGTTTCGTACACACGTGGCGCCGCTTCGTACACCTCGTACACACTGGGCTCCGCTGCGAAAGCCTCGCACACACGGCTCTGCTCCGTATGCCTCGTACACACGCGGCTCCGCTCCGTACACCTTGTACACTCTCGGCTCTGCTCCATACACCTTGTACACACTCGGCTTCGCTCCGTACATCTCGTACACACGCGGCTCCGCTCCGTACACCTTGTTCACTCTCAGCTCCACAATGTACACACGTGGCTTCACTCTATACACCTCGTACACACACGCCTCTGCTCTGTACACCTCGTACACACGCGGCTCTGCTCCGTACACCTCGTACACACTCGGCTCTGCTCCGTACACCTCGTACACACTCGGCTCTGCTCCGTACACCTCGTACACACTCGGCTCTGCTCCGTACACCTCGTACACACTCGGCTCTGCTCCGTACACCTCGTACACACGCGGCTCTGCTCCGTACACCTCGTACACACGCGGCTCTGCTCCGTACACCTCGTACACACGCGGCTCTGCTCCGTACATCATTGTTCCCCGCCGTGCTGAGCTGCAGAGGGGTGGACAGCGGCGGCAAGGACTTGGGAGAAGAATGCTGCCGGCAGAGGCGGCCGGGACTATAGGAGCGGCATGCTCGGGGGGGCCACCACTGGTACACACATGGCTCCGCTCCGTACACCTAGTACACACTCAGCTCCGTACACCACGTACGCCTCGTACACAAGCGGCTCTGCTCCGTACAACTCGTACACACACGGCTCTGCTCCGTACACCTTGTACACAAGCGGCTCTGCTCCATACACCTCGTACACAAGCGGCTCTGCTCCATACACCTCGTACACAAGCGGCTTTGCTCCATACACCTCATACACAAGCGGCTCTGCTCCGTACACCTCGTACACAAGCGGCTCTGCTCCATACACCTCGTACACAAGCGGCTCTGCTCCGTACACGTTGTACACATGTGGCTCTGCTCTGTACACCTCGTACACATATGACTTCGCTCTGTACACACCGTACACACGTGGCTCCGTTTCGTACACACGTGGCGCCGCTTCGTACACCTCGTACACACTGGGCTCCGCTGCGAAAGCCTCGCACACACGGCTCTGCTCCGTACGCCTCGTACACACGCGGCTCCGCTCCGTACACCTTGTACACACTCGGCTTCGCTCCGTACGTCTCGTACACACGCAGCTCCGCTCCGTACACCTTGTACACTCTCAGCTCCACAATGTACACACGTGGCTTCACTCTATACACCTCGTACACACGCGCTCTGCACACCTCATACACACACGGCTCTGCTCCGTACACCTCGTACACAAGCGGCTCTGCTCCATACACCTCGTACACAAGCGGCTCTGCTCCGTACACGTTGTACACATGTGGCCTGCTCTGTACACCTCGTACACATATGACTTCTCTCTGTACACACCGTACACACGTGGCTCCGTTTCGTACACACGTGGCGCCGCTTCGTACACCTCGTACACAGTGGGCTCCGCTGCGAAAGCCTCGCACACACGGCTCTGCTCCGTATGCCTCGTACACACGCGGCTCCGCTCCGTACACCTTGTACACTCTCGCTCTGCTCCATACACCTTGTACACACTCGGCTTCGCTCCGTACATCTCGTACACACGCGGCTCCGCTTCGTACACCTTGTACACTCTCAGCTCCACAATGTACACACGTGGCTTCACTCTATACACCTCGTACACACACGCCTCCGCTCTGTACACCTCGTACACACGCGGCTCTGCTCCGTACACCTCGTACACACTCGGCTCTGCTCCGTACACCTCGTACACACTCGGCTCTGCTCCGTACACCTCGTACACACTCGGCTCTGCTCCGTACACCTCGTACACACTCGGCTCTGCTCCGTACACCTCGTACACACGCGGCTCTGCTCCGTACACCTCGTACACACGCGGCTCTGCTCCGTACACCTCGTACACACGCGGCTCTGCTCCGTACACCTCGTACACACACGCCTCCGCTCTGTACACCTCGTACACACGCGGCTCCGCTCTGTACACCTCATACACACTCTGCTCCGCTCCGTACACCTCGTACACACACGGCTCCACTCTGTACACCTCGTACACACTCGGCTCCACTCTGTACACCTCGTACACACTCGGCTCCACTCTGTACACCTCGTACACACACGGCTCCACTCTGTACACCTCGTACACACACGGCTCCACTCTGTACACCTCGTACACACACGGCTCCACTCTGTACACCTCGTACACACACGGCTCCACTCTGTACACCTCGTACACACTCGGCTCCCCTCTGTACACCTCGTACACACTCGGCTTCGCTCCGTACACCTTGTACATACACAGCTTCACTCCATACACCTCATACACACGCACTTCCACTCTGTACACCTTGAACACTCAGCTCCACTCCATATACCTCATACATACACAGCTCTGCTACATTAATTTACACTGTAAAGCCTCAGCCCCACACATAAACTTCACCTCATCCAGCACCATGGTGGAGTCCTGGCTGCATACTGAGGAGCTGATCATGTGACCCGCCTGACTCCTCCCCTCCTTTGACATCATCACAGGTCCTGTCAGCGCGAGGCACAGTGAAGCATGAAGCCGGCTCACACAGCCGGCTCACACAGCCGCACGGGGGGGGGTTTGGAGACCGCGGCCGCTAACACAGCTCACACTGCCACACTGGAGGGGGGGGGTGTTTGGACACCGCGGCCGCTGCCGCTGCGGCAGGAGATGCCCCGCCAGCAGCCCCAGATACGCCAAGCCTGGTCGCAGCGTCGGCGGCCAGGACTGTAGGAGCGGCATCTGCAGGGTGCCGCACTACCACCAGCTCCTGAAGACGCCGCCCCATGTCTACCAGCAGAGCTCGCCGCCTGAGGCTGACACTTCATGTCGCCTCATGGATGGTGCGGCCCTGAGTGTACCTTTCCGGGCTTTTACTCTCTTTCCTCATGGGTTGTGTGACACTCGACAGTATAGCGGTGACTCGGGCTTCTGTGAGTCCTAATCTGTCACTTAGCTGCCTGTCTTTAGGGTTAGGAACTCCAGCTTGAAACTAAAGCTCCCCGTCAGTGAATCTGGGGATACCGGGTAAATCGTCGGTCCCCTTCAGAGCTGACACTCTGCTTTAGCCCAGCCTGCAACAGTCCTCTAGCATGAGGCTCTGCCAGGCTCCTTCCTCGTGCTCCTTCCAATATCTAGGAGGGCTTCTCCACCTGCCACAGGTTGCTTCAGCTGCTGTCTAGGGCACGGGTACACCGTCCCTCTCTGTTCTCACACACTCCTGGTGGTCTCGGCATCGGACGGGCTTTCCCCCCCATCTGGCTCACACTGGCTCAGTACGGGTCTGCGCTCCTCTGCTAGGCTCTTCCAGGACGTGTGTTGTCTTTCAACCTTTACATCTCAGCTACTTCAGCCTACTGCCTTCCTTCACTCCTCCCCCTCTCTATATACTGTCAGTCACCTGACCTCTGGTGTGCCCAACCCACTCCTCATCCACCACCCATCTGGTCTCATATAGTATCTAACCTCAAGGCTGGATGTGTCCTCTCCTATGCGTGGGGATGTGGGCTGTGAGGGTGTAGTGTTTACCATGTCCTAACTGCCTGGCTGCAGTTCCCTTCTGTGGCCACCGGTACGCAGGGGCGCCACACAAGCATCATTTTTGTGTCCATAGAAAAAAATCTGAATTCCCCCGGAGTGTGCCGGAGTGATGAAACCGGATGGCAGAGAGCTGCCATCCGGCTCCATCCGGCCCCATAGGTTTCTATGAGGCCAAAAAACGGTCCGGGGCTGTCTGGTTTACACCGGACAGCCCCAGAACAAAAAAAAACGTGGTGTGAAGCCAGCCTTACCCAGAAAAAACACAAGATTTGTCTGACAAACATCCAGGCCAGTCCTTCTCCAAAATTATTAAATTGACAAAAGATTCCCTGAAAATTGAAATTGTGAAAATGTGTCTAGAAAATGGAATATCTACAGCCAGCTCTTGTAGTCATGGTTATGTTCTTTCTAGCCATATTAATTGTTACCAACATTTTACCCATCTCACGAAATACTGTTAAAAAAAGCATTTTCTTTCTATATACCTGTAAGTTAGCCACATACGGTAGCTATCAGCAATGCCAGCTGTTTCACAACATTCCCAGAAATTACGCATAGTCACATGCAAGAATGTTGTAAAGTCTGAGTATGGCCTTTACTTCTTTTTTTTACTGATTTAAAATTACGAAAACATCCAACATTATAATATGCAGCTTAATGTGAAAATTCAACAATATTAAATATTATAAAGCTTTATTTTCTGACTGGTTAAGCTCAGCAGACATTCTGGGCAGTTTGTGGAAACACTTGGCCTAGTAGACCTCTGTTTGTTCGACTGGAGACATTGTTAAGCCTCTTGCCTTCAAAACTACACTATATGGGATACAGGAGCTAGCAGAGAGAGACCTATCCCTTTATCCCTTTGGAAAATCCTTTAGATGTTGCAAAGAGTATTGAACAGTGCGTCTAAAGGGTTAAATGGCCATGATCAGATTTATCACTGATCTTGGTGAATAAAATCGTTGACACCAACAAGTGATGGTGCAGGCACAGTTCTTATACTGGAATCATCACTGTGCAGTAATAGTACATAGCATCTTATGAATTACCTTCCTAATGTGGGACCCCACGGTTTGGTTTCCACAGGAACACCTGGAGCAGGGAAAGATTTTCACATCAGGTAAGCTTACCCACAACACCTTCCACCCCAGACCTGAAGGGGGCTCTACTTGCCGACTTCAGGTAAGGTCCCCTATAAATTCAGGTCTTGGGGCGGAGTTAGGCAGTTCAATACAGAGCAGTACTGAGGAAGACATCCTGGTGGACGGTGCAGCACTAGTGTGGTGCCCTGCTCACGCAGGTAGCCACAGACTTCTCTAACGCACAGATGGGCTTCAACAGCAGGTACCTACTACATGCAACATCCTCCACCCTGACACAGTAGGGGGAGCACCACTTACTGACCTTAGGCAAGATACCCTATAAATACTGCTGCTGGGGGAGGAGTTAGTCAGAGTGTGCAGACGCTAGGAGAGCTGCGAAGACGTCCTGATGGTTGGTGCCGCGGTTAGGCCCGAACCAGTGACCCTGAGTGGCCCTTCTGACGTCCCACAAGCCTAGAATAAAGTATAATCAATGCACTCGCGCTGTTATTTAGTTGCTTAGTGTGGATTTATTTCAAATAAAGTGAGGATGGTGACAGAGCTGGTTAACGTTTCGGCCTAATAACGGCCTTGATCACAACGTCACTAAAGATAAAAAGTGAAAAAAACTTTTTACAATGATATTATGTGAGGTATATACAGGTGTTAAAAAGAAAAAGGAGCCAATATATACAAATGTACAGAATATACATCAGAGGCCAATGTCGACTCTTTTAGCCGATCCCACAAGCCTAAGTGGGGACAGAAGGCAAGGAGCAGACAGCCTAAGGGGAGCAAGGAACTAGTGGGAGTTCGCCCAAAGGCGTACCGGACATCGGGGATCCGCACCTGTGGGATATTCCAGGACTACAGAGAACCCCATCACACCGTGGAGACTTCAGTCACCCGGTCCCCCTGTGGGTCAAAGAGAGGGAGCCAGACCCAGCAGTGTATCACCGCAGTGATCAGAGAGGGTAACCGGAGACCGCACAGGAGGAGAGACAGACATCAGAGTCAGGAAGACAGAGAAGGCAAGTCTGGCTGCAAGCAGACTGAGCTTCAATCACTACAGAGGAACAGAGGAGGCCTTATACCCACTTGCTGTGGGGACCCACTGTGCAACCTGGTCACCTGTCAGTGCCCTGGAGTTTTACCTGCGCACCATCAGTAAAAGGTAAAAGAGACTGCTGCAGTGTGCGTGTGTCATTCTTTTCCATCTCAGTGCCCCTAATAGACTGTTCCAGCACTCCTCATGCCATC
Source organism: Allobates femoralis (assembly GCA_033576535.1). Classification (NCBI taxonomy): domain Eukaryota; kingdom Metazoa; phylum Chordata; class Amphibia; order Anura; family Aromobatidae; genus Allobates; species Allobates femoralis. The sequence goes on from JARQOC010000007.1 coordinate 43,861,692, forward strand.
TACAGCTCCACTACAAGCTGCCCCTTCATACTACACTGCCCCGGAGGTCTACCCCTACCTGTAGAGGACTTTGCCAACTTGCCTCATTACCACCTACCTCCGGCGGACTGTGGCAGCGCTGGTGACTCCTCACCAGAAGCTACAGGTGGTGTCACGACAAACTTGTAAATATCATCCCCTGTAAATAATTCCCCTTTTTGAAGATATACCCAGGACACGGGATCAGGCACAGCCACCACTCCCCGTGACAACAGGAGTGTTAACCCCTTGTAGTCTGATACCCGAGTACCCCAAAGCCTGGGCTCGACACTAGGCCCATGCCAGTGAGAGAGCCTTACCAGTGTGAGGGACCCAAGAGTGAGGGTCGGAGGCGAGTTAGCTAGGGGGAGCGGAGCCATGCCGGTTCGCCCCATAAGAGCAACGTCGACAACCCGGACACTGGAGTCCGAGACTGCACGGGTCCAGTTAGCCCAGCAGTAAAGACCGGAGGCCAGGGAGATTCTCCTGGCGCAGCAGCACTTGAGGCACAGCCACTTAGCAGAGCCTGGGACCATAGTGGATACAGTGGTGCCCTCAGCAGAGCTCTCATAGCCTGCCATACAAGTGAAGACATAGGAGAGGGTCAGGGCCTAGCTTCAGACAGCCCAGGACTAAAGCACACACACAGAGTAAAAGGAAGGCCTCTCATACCTCATCGGATGTGGAGATCCCGAACTGCTCCCAAACCACCCGGACTGTACCCTGGATTTCGCCTTGCTTTTATCATCAGTAAAGGTACAGAAACAACAACCCTGTGTGTGACTGTTATTGCAGCCCCTGATCCTGCTCCCTTCATAGACTGTCCGTAACCATAACTTCCACTACTGCCCCGGGTACCCCGCTCCACCTACGGGGAGCGGAACCATCTTGCTGCTCCACCATCACTGTGTAGGTCTGTCCCGTAGCGCCGATAACAGTACCAGAACCGTAGCTGGCATCACAAATCATCTTTTATTTTATTCCTATTGACTTAAACCCCTCTATTCAGCGACTACCAGGGCCATGGGACCAGGCAACAGGCCCCGTGACATCCCCCGTGAACTACAAAGCCCGGAACCGGGTACCCCAGGCCCTGGGGTGGGTCAGTAGCACAACATAACAGTGCTTTGTAGGGTTAGAAATTGTTAAAGGGAAACAGTCATATAAAAAAATACTTTTAAACTGCAGATATGAAGTTAATCTGCAGGTTAATAGCATTCAGATTCTGCATGGCTGCTGCACTGAGAGCCCCACTGCCAGGAGAAAATTAACTTTATTCCTCCCGGCAGCCTTGAGCTTTCAGTCACAGGGGCATGGTCTGTACAGTTTTTCTTTTACCACGCCCTGGCACTGACTGAAAGCCAGCTTTGTACTGATGCAATGCTGAGGTGTCAGTCATTGCCAGGCATTGTTATTGCAACCACTGAGAAGTATTTGAAGCTGTGCTGGCTGCACCCCTATGACTTAAAGACCGAGGATGCCTGTAGGAATAAAGTCAATCTTGTAAACTGTGAGCCCTCATGGCCAAGGTCCTCTCTTCTCCTGTACCTTTGTGTGCCTTGTATTGTTGAAGTGAGTCGGGCCAGCAGTGAAGGGGTTACTCGGATACCGGGACGATGTCTTCGGTGGGGATCACGTCTGGACAGGTCCCGGTTCCGTGCTCTGGGCACGCAATGACTGATGGGGATGTTGATGGGGGGATTATAAGTGACCATTAGCTGTAGATGTAGATGACAGACACAGCAAAATACTAAACTTTTCTTTGCAAATCTTTGAGAAATGCTGCTTCAATGGCAGATCTACTTTCTGCACAGTGGTCTACAGTCCTCTCCTTGTCTGCTTGGTATTACAAGAATAAAGCAGTGCACATCACAGAATGTACAAAATCTACTTAATAGTGTTTTTATCTGAACAGTGCACAGTAATTTAGTTGCATTTAACATAATAAACAGGATCCTGCCTTGTTTTATCAAACATAAACTCCGAAGTGTTACAGACCCCTTGGCGACAATGACACATCAATCTTAATAGTTTATCTTAGGCTGTGTTCACACACTGCATATGACGTGCCTAGGGGTCTTTGGTACCCGGGCGTTAGTGCTGGGGTGATGTATCGGTGGCCGGTGCCCGGGCCCGTAACCCTGGGGGTCACTGGGTAAAAAGGGAAAATAATAAAAAGAATAAAGTCTCGTGACGCCACCTGTGGAATCTGGTGAAGGCACCCGTACTGCTGTAGACCTCCAGGGATGATGGACAGGCAGCTTGACTAGTACAGCTCCCCACAGGTGGAGCGGGGTCCCTGGGGCAGTGCTTCTGCTGAGCTGTTTTTTTGTGGCAGCAGCTACTTCTTAACTTAAGCAGAATGAAACACCGGAGGTTTGCTGTCTCTGTACGGGTACTTTACTGGTAACAGTTGACGGTAACACTTCAGTTTACAGTCACGCAGTCTCTGTGGGTAGCTGGCCGGGTAGTCACCGGAGAGTACAAAATCTCTCTGAGGCTCTCCAAGTATTCCTTCTAGTACGTTCACTGTCCTTTGTGTCTTCCTAGCGCCTCCTTTCTATCCGTGCATTGTCCTGTACAAACCCACTTCCTACCAGGCCCGTTGGGCGAGATGAAGTTACCCTTCTCTTCTCTAAGGGGCTCAACCCGGTTTGAGGGTACCTGGTGGAGCTGTACGTTGTGGACGAGGTCGGGGGATGCTTGGCAGACCTGCGACCCACCGGTATTGGCGGCTCAGGGTTGGACTCGACTGCACTGTGACTCGGAGTAGGTACCCCGTCGTGGACCGGGATTCCCCCAGACCGTTTACTCTGACAGTCTGGCACTGGGTCTCCCCTTTCAGTCTGGGTTGCCGCTCCACTCAGGCACCCTCCCTTGGTGTCCCTCTAGGACTTGCTCCTTGCTTCTTTCCTCAGACCAGACTAGATCTGTCTGTTTGTATCATGCTCCTTCTACCCTAACACACCTCCCACCGGGACTGGTTACCCTGGTGACGGGTTAGCTGATTGGTCCCCTCATCTAGGTGTAGGGATACTGGGATGAGAGCCTCAGTTCGACATTATCCCCTCCAATGACTTGGATACCGCACACTCTGTTTTGGGTGCAGTACCCATACTGTGGCGCACTGACCAGTGGGGTGCCACGCAAATTTCTGGTTTTGCACAGTGCTATTTTAAGGATGCGTTTTACTGATGAGCTTTGCGTGACAAAACACATCATCATTCACACATTTCGCTTATGAGGATGCGCTTTTTTTGAGCCTGTTCTACAATGAGGGCAATGGAAAAGTGCATCTCAAAAGTGCAAAAAGAGTTGACATGTTCATTCTTTTTGAGGATGCTTTTTGCAGTGAAAACACATCCTCAAAAATACGGAGTGTCTTAATGAAAATTTGGTAAATACATTGACTTGGCAGGGAAGCCAAACGTCACTGCATTTCACTGAATTTACAGGTCCTCTAAAAAACGCTGCAAAAACGAAGTGTGTGAACGTAGCCTTAGGATAAGATATATTTCAGAAAAGGCCCAACAAAAGCAGAATCTGCAGTTTTTTTTAGTTTTGCAGTATATCTTATCTTTCTGTTAATAATAATAATCAGTGGCGCAACTAGAGTCTGGTGGGCCTCGCTGCGAAATTTGGACCAGCTCCTTTCCCCCCACGTTTATACATTGGTCAGACGTATGGGCCCTGTGTAATGTTCTAAATACTGTAAAGAGTAACAAATAAACCCCTCTCCCCCTTTATTATGTATTAATGTAACTCATCCTGTTATATATGGTCCTCCTACTGGAATATAGACCTTATCGCGGTATATATGTCCCCCATCATGGTTTATATTGTCTTCCTCTTCATGCCACCGTAGTCCTCCAATTATTATAATGCATCCCCATATTCCTCCATATATTACAATGCACCCCCATAGTCCTCTATGTATGATAATGCAGGCCATAATCTCTGATTCATAAGGTAGCCCCAATAGTCATCCAATTATTATAATGCACCCCCATAATCCTCCATATAGTATAATGCAGCCTCACAACCCTCCATATAGTATAATACAGCCTCATAGCCCCTCCATATAGTATAATGCAGCCTAAAAACCCTCCATATAGTATAATATAGCCTTACATTCCTCTATATAGTATAATAAAGCCTCGTAGTCCTCTATATAGTATAATGCAGCCTCACAATCCTCCATATAGTATAATGCAGCTTCACATCCCTCCATATAGTATTATGCAGCCTTGTATCCTCCATATAGTATAATGCAGCCTCACAGCCATTCATATAGTATAATGCAGCCTCATATCTATCCATATAGTATAATGTAGACTCATATATCTCCATATAGTATAATTCAGCCTTACATCCCTCCATATGGTACAATGCAGACTCATATCCCTCCATATAGTATAATGTAGCCTCATATTTCTTCATATAGTATAATGCAGCCTCATAGCTCTCCATATAGCATAATGCAGCCTGGCATCCCTCCATATAGCATAATGTAGCCTCATATCCCTCCATATAGTATAATGCAGCCTCACATCCCTCCATATAGTATAACGCAGCCTCATAGCTCTCTATTTAGTATAATGCAGCCTCACATCCCTCCATATAGTATAATGTAGCCTCATAGCCCTCTATACAGTATAATGCAGCCTCACAGCCCTCTATACAGTATAATGCAGCCTCATATCCCTCTATACAGTATAATGCACGCTCAGTTCTCCATATAGTGTAACCTCAAAGCTCTCCATATAGTGCAGCCTTATATCTCTCTATATAGTGCAACCTCATATAAGCAGCCTCATAGCTCTCCATATAGTGAAGCCTCATAACTCTCCATATAGCGCAACCTCCCAGATCTCCATATAGTATCATGCAGCCCCCTCCTCCCCCACAATCCTCTGGCCACCTTGCATTCATGTATTAAAGAAAATAAATCTGTACTTACCTCTCTTGATTCCCTCGCTGCTCCATTCTCCTCCTTACAAAAAGTGAAGAGAAGACTCAGGAGGAGGAGTTGTCAATGTGCAGCTCCTGACTGTGGAACACATAAAGTAGGAAGTGCCACCTATCGGAGTGGAGGAGGCGGCACCAGCCTGCTAAATGCATTCCACAGTGGAACGCAGATGGAAAGCAGGCAGTGGTAAGAGGAAGCGAGGGGACTGGCGACAGCAGTAAGAAGTGAGAAGTTCCCCTCTCCACTCCTCCCCTCCTCTCCCTGACACATGGGCCCCGTAGCTGCATGCACTGCCGCGCAGTGTCGCACATCCATGTGAAGCGACCTTGATAGGTTTCCCTTTAACTCTAGAGGGGCCCTTGGCAGTCTTAAATATTGGGTTGGACCTTCTTCCCCCAAACTTAGTTCCAGTGATAACCTATGTTTTGATAGCGGCCCGTCAGAGCTTGACAAGGCACTGGAGGGAAGCTTGTACCCCCACACAGGAGGAACTCATTGGTAGATAAATTCTCATTATCTACATGAACGTTGTTTGTTTCACTTGATAAAGCAAAAAGAATGAGTCACTCGCCAGTGGGAGATTTGGGAGCCTTCTGAATTGGCGATAGGTGACACTTAGGATGGCTTTAATATTTCTCCTGGTTGATTCTAGACTTCTCATAAGCAGATTGGTATGCAAAAATATTTACAGCAAAGCTCCTAAAGCTTATTCACCCCCCCCCCCCCCACTATACATTAATTTACCTCTTGTGTCCAATGCTGGCTGCCCCTTTCCTTCTGTGTGGTCCTTTCTTTCCCTTCCCTCTCCTATAATATCCAGTTTGGAATTGGTTTACACTGGTGTTGATTATTTGGACATAACTGTTATAATGATATAACTGTGTAAACAAGTTATATATGTTATTAAAATATTTATTTGATTAAAAAATGTATGGTTTATAAAAAAAAATATTTTTTTGAAATTTCATTAAATACATTTATTCTCTCCACCTGTGAAATGTTCCCTGTGCCATTGGCTGCAACACAACCCCAAAGCATGATTCAACCACCCCTATGCTTAATGGGTGGTGGGATGTTCTTTTCCTGAAATTCTGTGCCCTTTTTTCTTCACACATACCTTTGATCATTGTGGCCAAAATGTTCTATTGTGGCCAAAAGAGTCCTCATTGGCCCACAGAGCTTGTTTCCAAAATGCATCAAGCTTGTTTAGATGTTCTTTTGTATACTTCTGATGCTGAATTAATGGTGAAGATACATGAGTAGGGATGAGCGAGTATACTCGTTACTACTCGCAGAATAGTACGGTATTCGGGATACTCGTTACTCGTCACGAGTAGCGAGTACAATGCAAGTCAATGGGAAGTGCAAGTACTATTCTGCTGGACCCTACAAAGCGGTCTGGGGGCCTGAGGAAAAGGCTGAAATGGATGCATAATCATTTAAAAGGCGAGCGGTAAAAAGCCAGCTGTCTTTTTTAAATGATCAGCTGATGCATGCTCCCCGCCCCATCCTTTGCTGCCTGCCCGGTCCTTTGTTCCCCACCCCGTCCTTTGCTCCCCACCCAGTCCTTGACTTCCCGTCCGGTCATTTGTTCCCCGTCTGATCCTCCGTTCCCCAACCGATTTTCCACTCCCCGCCTGATCCTCCACTTGCCGTCCTGTTTTCTGCCTCCCCTGCTTTCTCTCTCTGACTCCAGTCTTTTCTTCTATATTTCCATCTCAGCATCTCTGGTACTCAAAGCCTCCTGACACAGGTCGCCCTTTGACGACTCAATGTTACTTGAGGCAAAAATCAGCACCACAGCAACCAATAGGTGGAAAAAGAGACTGGAAGCGGAGAATGGAAGCGAGCCCACTGGATTTTTTAAATAATATAATGTAAAGAAGGCCTGGCTAACTGTTATGTTGGTGCTCAAGGAAAAAGTTCAACATCAATATAATGGGAACCTCGGCACACAAGAAAGCAATATACAGTAGGTATCCCAGTGAAACACTTCAGAGACTTAGATCTTGATTATGTACTTTTTTATTTATTTTCAGTAGTCCATGTAAGGTATCCAAATAAAACAGAATACCGTACTATTCTGCGAGTAGCGAATAGTAACGAGTATACTCGCTCATCCCTACTCCTGCATCTTCACCATATATTCCGCATCAGAAGTATGCAACAGAAACAGTTTTTTGTGTGAATCAACAATTTTCATAGTCATGAAAATAAAGAAAAGTCTTTGAATGAGAAGGTGTGTCCAAACTTTTGGTCTGTACTGTACATACAGATACGCGCAAGCGCACAGATACACACATATGCACAGATACACGCTCTCACATACACATGCATATACACACAAACATGCATGCACATACACATACACACAAACACACATATACACACAGTATAATTTCCCCACACAAATACACACGCAGATATGCACATACATACACATACGCAAACACGCATACAGGTATGTTCAAACACACATACAGATACATACATGCACACACCTAAATTCACATGCACAGACAAACATGCAAACACGCATATACACATATGCATACATACACAAACATGCATACACGCGCACGCACATACACAAACATGTATATGCATACACATGCACATACACACACATACATACATGCACATATACACACACCTACATACACATGTGCATTAACACACTCCCACATACATGCGCATACATTCACACATATACAAGCACATATACACGCGTGCATACACACACACTCATGCACATATGCACATGCGCATACACGCACACACATGCATACACGTACATACACATGTGCATACAAACACTTACAGACACATATGCACATACATGAATACATGTGCATACATAAACGCATACATAAACATGTGCATACATACACACGCACACACATACATGTATACACACATGTGCATACATACATGCATACATATGTATACACATGCTTGAACACATACATATACTCACACATGCACGCACATACACACGCTGATGCTGAGTCGGTAAACAGGGTAGGGGTTACTCGGACACCAGGACAGTGGGATACTTCGGTGGGGGATCACGGCTGGTCAGTTCCCGATTCCATGCCCTGGACTCTCAATGGCGGGGATGGGGGTGAGGATGATGTCGTGACACCACCTGTGGTTCCTGGTAATAAGGTTACCAGCGCTGCGGCTGGCCGCTGAGGTGATGGAAAGGCAGCGTTGGTAGTACAGCTCCTCACAGTTGGAGCTTTACCTCAGGGCAGCGGGGAGGGATGAGGGGAGTAGTAGTCCTCACCTATGATGATGATGCTGTAGCCCATCAGCCGATGAAAGAATCACGAACACCACTTCAGCTCAAACAATTCTTTTACTTCACTAGGTGGAAACAGGTACTCAGTACAGTCTAGGTTAATGGGTATTGTAACCGTAGGTTGTGAAGGTTTCCTCAGAGTCTGACTGTGATGCCTTCAATATGGCGCTCGTGGTCTTGTTACTCTCTTTCTCTCTTACCCCACTTGAGCCAAGTCTCTAGTCCTAAGTGTCTGTTGCTTTGAGTGCTTGGTTACCTCTCTGCGTTATAAACCAGCTATGGGACTGATGTTGGGCTGCTTTAGGGGTGCTTTGGTGCCCTGTATGTAACGAACTCTCAGCTTGCCGGTTTGTAGTTAGGGATGGACCTTGCATCTAGCTACCTCGGCTCCGGTATGCCGGTGTCGACCTGGGTCCCCGGCTGGCTCCAACCAGGCCCGGGTAAACCCCCTTCCAAAGTCTGGGACACCTCTCGCCCCTTAAACAGTGCCCTCCAGTGTAGCCACAGGGTCCCCTGCGTCTTCCTTCTTTGCTCTCCTCACACCAACTGTCTGACTGTGCTGTCACTCCCCTTCTTCCGCTCTCTAGGCTCCACCCCATGGGACCTACTGCATATCAGTCCCCTGTAATAAAGTGGCCTGTGTTGGGTGTTGGGGTGCAGACTCTGGAGATTCCCCACATCCACGGGTACAGAGGCATCACATCTCTAATTAGGATGTAATACCTCCCTGTGGTGCCTTGCCATAGGGGCGCCACAATGCCATGTTTGGACACTCAGGTATACAAAGATGGCGGACATGTGACGCATCACACTGCCTCACTGCAAGATTACAGGATTACATCAGAGGGGAACTTGGTGGGAGCTAATAAAGGGGATAACGAGGTGGGTCTGTCTATTTTGTATGCAATAAAACATTTCTCTGTGTGTGTTTTTGTTTCCTCTTTACTGAAAGTATTGCTAATGGCCGTCTGTCATAATGACGGCAGACATTAGCAATATGGCTTGATATCAGCTGCCAAAAAAAAAGCTGACATCAACCCCTTTTATTACCCAGTCTGCCACCGCTACACGGCAGCTGGAAGAGCGGGGTAACATGGAGGCACCAATTCTGGAGCGGCTGCTGGCTGCAATTTTCAGTGTGGGGAGCCCAGAATGCTTTGGCCTTATCATGCTGAGAATTCCAGCCCCCAGCTGTCTGGATTACCTTTGCTGGCAATAGAAAATATAGCGATGCCCACGCCAATTGTTTTTAGTTATTTATTTAAATAACTAAAAAAAACATAGGGCTTCCGTGTATTTTTCATTGCGAAGTCAGCAGGGGTTGGTAGCCAGTAGCTGCTTGGTTTACCTGCGCTGGCAAGAGAAAATAGAGTGAAGCCCTGCACATTTTTTACCAGGAAATGAAATAGATTGCCAGATTGACACTTTATTATTAAACCCTGCCACAGAAAACAGTTTTTAACTAAATATACATTTATTTACATACATTGGGAGAGAGCACGGTGGGGGAGGGGGGATATAGCCGCCGCCCCAAGGTCCACAGACCTACCTCCATCGTGATGTCACCGCCCACCCAATGCGATAGCATCGGGCCCACATTTAGTTTTTAATGAAACCTTAATAAATGCTGGATCTAAAACTGACTGATGCAACTTTCCCAAGTACACTTAAAGCCTCACATGCCTAATTCATACACGGTTTGATATTTTTGCTAACAAAGAAATCATAATTTGTTGGCAGCCCAACAATTGCCAACAATTATGTAAACTGCATGATCAACAGTTGTGGTAACAATTACTTGCAGATCAAGGGTCAAAAACTCTTTTTTTTTTTACCTTGAGAGCCACATTCAGTTTTGAAAAATAGCCACAAACCACAATCCTTGTGAAGAAACTGTAGAAGCCCCTTGTGCCTCTTCATGGGGTATATTTTCCCGACTTCCCCCGTTGTAAAGTAAAAATGCAGAAAATGCCACTTTATAAAGTAATAATGGTTCCAGTGCCCGCTTATAAAGTAATAATGGCCCAAGCCCCATATATTCCATATATAAAATAGTGTATTTTTTTTTATTATAAAACGCACCCCAATTTTCACTCCAATTTCAGGGGCAGTGCATTTTATAATAAAAATCTAGCTTAGACTGGCTTCACACCATGGCACAGTCCGGTCTGGGGCTGTCCGGTGTAAACCAGACAGCCCTGGACCGGTTTTTGGCCCCATAGTAGCTTATGGGGCCGGTAGGAGCCGGGTGGCAGCTATCTGCCATCCGGTTTCCATCTCTCCGGTGGAATCCAGGAGAAATCGGACTTTTCTCATCGTACACAAAAACGTTGCTTGCAACGTTTTTGTGTCCGAGGAGAAAAGTCTCCCCAAAATGCCGTATCCCGGATTCGCCCAGATTCTCCCGTATCCGGGGCAATCCGGCGCTTCCTAAAATGGGAGCCTATGGGGCCGGATTGCCCCGGTCCGGGAGGATCCAGGAACCGGATACCGGCGGCTGCACGCCGCTGTTGTTTCAGGTCCTGATTCATTAGCAGCTGCAGCTGCGTCTGGCTGCACACAGGACCGGAGGGCACATTTGACCCTCCGGTTCTGTGTGCTGATCTGGTCTAGGGCTGTCAGGTTCATGCCTGACAGCCCCGGACCGGACCTTACCGTGGTGTGAAGCCAGCCTTACCGACGGGGGATGCATCGGAGGTTGAGTGGAGGTACAGGAGGCAGGGTTGTTGGTGGATGTCGGGAGTGGGCAATGCTTGCAGGTCTGGAGCAGGGGTGTTGCAGCGATGTATGGCTGGCGACATTTATACCTCTGGGTCCTGGCAGGCAAATGGCTGCATAAGCGCCACAGGCGCAGATTGAGATCTCAGAGAGCCGAGAGCTCAGTTTGTGCCTACGTTGTCTCTACCACGATGGACTTCAATAAAATGGCTGTGGAGGCAGCACATATACTGATTAAGATCTCTGACAGTTAAAATCTCAAACTGTTCCAGAACTGCCTCCGCAGCCGGAACCTAGAAGTATTAATTGTGTCTGCCGCAAGCCGCTGCAACAAGCATTGCAAGCAAGCATTGCCCCACTGCCGGCGACTCTGCCTTCTGCCCGCACCATTGCCCCATTGCAGCACCGCTGACTACCCCCACCATTGCGATCCTGCCTCCTGTGACCCTGCCACACCACTCCCATGCACCCTCTTCCCCGGTAAGCTACACTGCATATGAGACACACCAGACTAAAGGGTGGACCCCTATTTTAAATGATTTTTTTTTCCCTTCTTCCTCTAACTTTGAGGTGCGTTTTATGATCTGGTGCATCTTGTCAAGTGAAAAATATGGTACTTAGGTAATGAATGTCCCATTATGAAGTAATGCACGAAGTTTCCTTTATAAATGTATAATTGTCATAGTGCTTTTTTACAGTAGTAATGCCCTGAATATACAGTATCTGTCAGTAAGATCAACTTTCCTAAGACAAGTATACAGACATATAGTCATAGGCAGCTGAATAAAATGATACATTGATATCTGCAATCCGATGTCTTACTCCAAAGAAATCCACATTTTTCTTGTAATTGAGCTGTTAAGATCTATGGGCCGGACACAGATCTCCCCAAAAATCTGCCCAAAGCTAATCTTAAATTAAAGGGGTGTTACCAGTCTGAGACATGTAATGACTGACAGTCTTCTCTTATCATGACACTCAGCTCTACAGTGAGATCAGAACTAACACAATACAGGAGAAGTGAACTTTGTCTCATAATAATAATAATAGTTATAAACATTTGCAGCAGCACTTATCTGATAGTGCTGACAGTTTTTGTCATGAGTGTGTCCCACCGCAGGAAACGTTTGGTGAGGCTGGGATCTGAAGGTCCTCAACTTGTTTTTAAATGAATTTGGTGAACGCTTTATTTTAAGCTTCGTCCACGCTCGTCTGGATAGGGGGAACAATGTGTTGGGATTGTCATCTCTCTCCTGAAAGGTGATCCTCAATCCTGGGCTTTCTCCCTTCCATCCGATTCTCAGTCAGTTTGGATGGTCGATGTTTTTTGTGTGTCTCTAGACATTGTTTATGATGACCTTGACAGCGTCTCCCTCGGAGAGTTCAAACTTTGCAAGCTCCAGCAGGGATGCTGGCCAGTGAAGGAGTTTTGCTCGGAGTAACATTAATGGACCACTGACACCATGTAGAAAGACCCCGTCCTTAGGAGTAATTTTTGTCTGTCTGGTAATAAAGAGGCCCTGGCTCTATATAAAACTCTTGAGTTATTTGAGGCCACTATGGTCATAGCCATAAAGATCAGCAAATGTCTGAGGGACAGGCCTCCAATGACCCTACCCCCTGTTGTTGATGAACCCATGTAGTTAGGATGGGTCTCTCCTTGGTCTAAGTCTCTTGCAGTCCACTGCATACTGGGTGGGTGTTTTTTTGCTGTGGTCTTAGAGTAATTGTATTGGGGTCTTTCCTTCTGTACCAAACCAAGCTAAACCATCTGAGAAACCTCTAACTGCAGGATGTGTGAAGGGTTGTGGCCTGGATGTGTATATTTTCTCTGCATGTACATGTCAGTTTACTCTAGCTGCTCTAGTACTCTAGTACTAAAACAAACTATTTTTGTCTTTTTGGAGAGTGGATCAGGAGTCAATATGGTGGATTCTCAGTTTGCTCGGACCCACAGTCTATCCTGTAGTGTGCTAGCGAGATCCATCCCATATTTGCTATAGACTCTGCTACTCTCAGTCAGCGAAGTTTTACTCAAGTGGTGCACAATGTGAACTTGTGCATAGGAACTCTTTAAAATGAGCTCCTTTCCTGCTATGTGTTGGAAGGTTTTTCTGCTCCTATTGTATTAGGCCTTCTGTGGCTAATGATGCATAATCCCATGACAGACTGGTAGTCTAGAGAAATTATTAAATGGAGTGATTTTTGCAAAAATAACCTCCTGAATACAATAATCTCAACTGTCCCTATATAGTCCGCACCCTCTTTCCCATCTGATGTTGCTAAGGTATTTTTGGAAAGAAGGCGCAATGTACTACACCCACTTTGGTCTGAAGTTTGGCCTTGGAGTTTCCCTGTGAGAGGTAGTTCTGCAGTCTCTTCTCCGATTTTCCAGGAGTGGGTGGTCATTTCCATTATGTGCCCTGATCCTGAAAATTAGTTATTAAAGGTTCAGGGGGGTCACCACTGCTGCCAAGGTTGGGAGATGCTGCCCCTGCTTTAAAGGTTCAGGGGTCTGCCCCTGCTCCCAAGGTTAAGGGGGAACGTCATTGCTGTCAAGGTTTGGGCGGACACCCATGTTGCCTGTCCTACAGGGAGATTGTTTATACCTAACAAATGTATGGCTGATAATAAACTTTCGTCGGACCTGACGTATGGTGAAAGTGGTAGTTTCCATCAGGGAAACTGGGTCCTAAGTTTATATGTCAGTATAAAGTAGCCACTGTTATTTTAACCTCATGGTCTTTCAGCTTCAGCTAGCCCCAGCTCTTAAGATCCATTACATTTTCCACAGGTCATTTTTCAAGAGATTTGTCGCATCACTGGAGCCGACCCTATTACCACCTCCTCCAGTTATTGTTAATGGCAATCTTCAATCTCTGGGGGCTAGAATTGTCAATTCTTGTTGGGTTTGCCGTTCTGTCCAGTAGTTAATGCACTGGAAGGGTTATGAGCCAGAGGAAAGCGTCCTGGATACCACGCCTAATCAGCTATCATTGGTGGGGGCTACTGTGCAACCATTGGCTGTTCCTGCACAGGGCGCCATATTTAAAGAGCTGTCCATTCACACTACACAATTGCAATGGCGTCATGTATTAGCCAGTCTTCCTGCGCAGGCTGGCCAATCATGATGCTATTGCGTTGTCCAATCAGCTTATTAGCGTTACGAAATACACAACTCTGTCATGCCTATGTACTTGCGGCACGAAAGATGTACGCCCATATTCCTTTGTGGTAGCGGCGTGTGAAGCAGCAAAGGTATTCAACAGGAAGTAAGCCGCAGGATCTGTAGGAACTTCTGGGGAACAAAGATACCTTCAGTGGACAACGCAATGGCGGCGTCTATATGCGGCATCAGCGATCGGTATCCACTGTTAAAAACGTGCGTGTGCACGTGCGGTGGATACCTGTTGCTAGGCACAGTGGCGGCGTGTAAAGGTACCTTTAAGGTGAGTATAAGGGCTGAGGCATTTTATCTATGTAACATGCACCAATGAAGTGAAATAAAAAATCCTTCAATATTTATCTTGTTTTTGTGGGGAAAAAGCCACAAGGTGACTCCTGCTGTCTATCTCCAGGTCACTATGCAGGTTGTCTGTGCAGATCTGACACTTGACACTGCTGACTATACTCTGCTGCAAATGTAAAAAATAGTTATGCTGCTGTTCGCATTACTAGAGTTTAGTTTACTGTCAACACAACAGAGGCCCGTTCCTGTCTTTATGTGGTTTCCATAAATATTAGTTACACCCCTAAAAATAAGGTTTTCCTACAGCTCTCTGAGGTCTATGCACATAAATACACAGTAAGACTTCACTACTGTATTTATTTTGTCTTTTTATCTTAAAACATTTGTATAATATTTCAATGTAAGTAAAGTGTGTTGTCCTGGAGCCCAGAGCCTTGTAGCTCACCTTGAAGGAATACATTTGTAGCAAACTGCCATCTTTGTAAAGTATTTGGGTAAATTTCTGGATGAAAATTATATGCATACAAACAGAAATTGTGGGGGCGGGGTAGTGAAATGTTTTTTTATTGTATTTCATTATCACCAAAATTTCAAAATTTCTGTTGGTTCACAAATAATTTTCATTTAAAACAGCATGCACTTTGAGACCTTTCACATTTGCGATTTTATAAATTTGCGGCAGATCCTGCAGATTTTGCCGCATAAGTCGTGTAACAGTCGACTTACGGCAAGCCTGTGGCAAGTCCTATTCACTCTCTATGGGACTGGCGGTCAGGGGCCAGCAGGGTTTTTATTTGCGCTGTCGCAAGTGCCGTAAGTGCCGGATTCGGCAAAACCGCACTTTCCACACCTGACCGCACGTCTCGTAGAGAATGAATGGGACTTGCAGCAGGCTTGCCACAGGTCAGCCATTACGCGACAGATGCGGCAAAATCTGCCTGATCTGCCGCAAATTTATAAAATCGCACATGTGAAAGCAGCCTTACCTAAATACTTTCCATATTTGAGAGTCTGCAACAAATGTATTCCGTCAGGACAGTACAAACCTGAACCTTGCATTATACATTTATTTACAAAAAAAGGCTGGTCAGCGATTTTGCCATTTCCGCTGATGTAATGTCTACAGAGGTGCAGCTTCTCCCCTCTGTCAACGAGTGTGAGAGCCGCAGTCACGCTGATTGACTGCTGGCTCCCCCAATCAGGTACCAGGAGCTGGCTGTCAATCAGCAGGAGACCAGTTGTCCCATACCTTCCACAGAGCAGATTGGAAAAAACGCTTCTGCTCAATTTATCCTGCCATGCTGTCCCTGGCAGGAGCAGTCTGTGACCGTGTTATGCTGGGGTGAATGGAGCTGACTGGTGGCAGATACCTGCCTGTTAGGCTGCCTTCAGACTTGCAGATGCATCTGCAGCGTTTTGCAGATGCATCTGCAAGCATCTGCATGCAGACCGCGGCCCCTATGTTTATAATGGAGCGCACGGCGGTCTGCAGATGCTTGCAGACCGCCGTGCGCTCTCATTGCCCGCCATTAGTGATCTGTGCGCACGCGGATGCCTGCGCACAAATCACACACTCCCGCCCGCACCAGGGACGCAACATCTCGCGTCCATGGTGCTGGCGGGAGTGTGTGATTTTTTTCACTAAAAATCCCAGATAACCCCTTTAATGTTGAGATCATTGTGTTGTCCTATCTGAAAATATCTTAACATGAGTAAAATAGCAGCATGTTAAGCTTATTTCATAATCTGAATATATTGTAAAGCACAAAGAACTGTAAATGAGATAAATGAAAAAGAACACTAATCAAAATTAGACAACACTTTTATGGTGGGTTTACACGCCGCGATATCGGCGTCCAACTCCGACCCAACTCCGACAAAAAGTCACGTGGGTCGCGAGTTGGACCCGATATCGTGTGCGCGTTGTACTGTTTTAGCATACAATGCGATGCTGGAACGATGCCAAAACGATATCGGAGTTGAATAGCAGAGCTATTCAACTTCCCGATATCGCAAGGCCGTTGTACCAGCATCGCTGCGTGTGACAGCCCAACTCCGATGCGTACTCGCACCTCACCCATTAACTCCCATGTTAAATGGTCGTTACTGGGTTGGTGGGCGTACACATCGGAGGGACGTTGTTTCCCGATATCGCACCGTGTAAACCGGCGATGCGATATCGGGAAAAGTGCTCCCAAAATGCGCACTCCCGCGGCGTTGTATGCGATATCGGGACGATATCGCTACGTGTAACCCCACCATTAGATACCTGCAAGTTATTGGTGTTCATCTGGCACCTGGTGCTAATTTCCTTAATTATCTGACAACCCTTATTTAATTGGCAGCCTAACTTTTAACTGCCAACCTGATTTTCCAGTTTGCAGTCACTTTGCAAAAATGGTGTGCCATTCCAAAGTGACTGAAACCCTCCAGCAGCAGGTTGTCCAGATGAAGCCAAAAGGATTGTTCCAAGTCTGTAATTTCTTGAATATTACACCATCACAAACTCTTTCAAGTCCCCCAAGAAAACTGGTCACCCTCAAAAGACAAACTGCAAGAGAAGACAGGATAGTGTGGAGAATCTCCATGGGTAATTGTTTCAACACTACAGCTGGATAACTTGCCAGTTCAGCACTGAAGAGGGTAAGGATCTGTCTCATCATACAGTGTCACAACGTTTAAGAGCATCTGGATTAAAAGCCACTCTTCAGTGACTAAACCTCTCATTAGCAGAAAGAATCAAAAGGCTAGACTCACCTTTGGTGAGGAGCATGTTGTGTAGACAGAGGGGAAGTGGTCCACAGTTCATTTTAGTGATGAAAACAAGTTTCATTTATTTGGGTCTGAAACATTCTGCTCGTCAACAAACCAAGGAAAGACTGAACCCAAAGTGTGTAAAGAAGTCATGGAACCGTGATGGAGGAAGTGTCTGGTTGTTATTACAGGAGCTTGGGTGGCAGTTCGTCTGAGATCCTGGCAATGATTGTGCAGGTACAGCTCCTATACCCACATAATCACTAGTACATAACTGTACGTCATAATACTGGAATGTCTTTCCCATTATAGCAAATATGCATGTCAAATGTTGGGAAAAGTTTAAAGGGGTTGTCCACAACTCATGTCTGTGATTATTAGAGACTAGTGATGAGCGAGCACTAAAATGCTCGGGTGCTCGGTGCTCTGGCCGAGCATCTCAAGATACTCTTGTACTCGGCCAGAGCACCGAGCCCAATGTAAGTCAATGAGTGACAGGCTCCGCCCACAGACTTCCGGTTATAAAACGAGTAATTCCGGAAAAGGGCGGGAGGGTGGGCTTTTTCAAATCGCCGCAGCATATCACACCTTGCTGTGGCCCCCAGAGGGATCCTATCAATTAATCTGCTCCCTGTATGGTGCCAGCTCACTGTGTGCACTGAAGGGAGCAGTGTATGTGTCTCAGATCGCTATTTATTACCGAGCGGTCCGAGCATCTCGGCAGTACTCGGTGCTCGCCGAGCACCCCGAGTACCGAGATACTCGTGCGAGTACCGAGTAGCACCGAGCATACTCACTCATCACTATTAGAGACTATTGAAAAGTCTTCTGTGCAGAACAGGAAGTGTGATGTAGCAAGACTCATACCTCCAACTAGTGGAACCTTCAAATACTTTCTACTTTGATTTTCACATGTACTTGCTTGGCAGATGCTTAGATTGTAATGTGAACAGCTCATAAGGTGAAAATTGGTTATATATAAGCAGTGGTAATCAAAATTAGAGAACAACACACAAGTTCCTTAATGTTAAGGTCATCGGGTTGTCCTATGTGAAAATATCCTAACATGAGTAAAATAGCAGTATTTTAAGTTTATTTCATAAATTGAATTATATTCTAAAGCACAGAATAAAAATGTAAATGAGATTAATAAAAAAGAACACTGATCAGAATTACAGAACCCTTTGAGATACCTGCAACTCGTTAATCTAGCACCTGGTGATAATTTTTGTAATTATCTGACAAACCCTATTAAAAGGGAACCTGTCACACACCCCCAGGGCCTATGAGGGTAAAAGAGCCACCTTCTTCAGCAGTAAGGCTGCATTCTGTGAAGGTGGTTCTTATGTGTAATGTCCCCAGGGACACTGAAATAATGACTTTTATAAATTTGGCTCCATACCTGTACTTGGACCAGTGGATGCGTTCTTTACTGAGCTCTCAACCGCCTGCCTGCTGTCCATCATCCACCCTCTGTCCCCTAGGCGCCGCCTTCTCTCTGCTCCTTACGTCCCCGGCGCCTGTGTGGCACCCCATGGGTTAATGTGCCACAATAACATCACATGGGTTCTCTCCCCACTACACACTGACAAACACTAGCACCTCTGGGCCAGGAGGGGGAGCACAACCTGCTTCCTTATATACTCTTGCCCATGAGGAAGTAGCTGAGAACAGCTCAGGAGACCGTGCAGCACGGTGTAGTGCTGTGAAGAGCACGAGCTAGTGCAGAACTTAGTGCAGACCTAGTGAGGGTCAGAGAAACAGGAGAACTACAGACTGAGGAACACGTCTGGGAGCTGGAGTGACACCCTCACTCGCCCCAGAAGAACGCACAGAACGGACACCGGATCCAGTACTGTGTCTGGCACCCACAGCACAGTGAATCCAGGAACAGTGGGATTTCTAGATGCCCCTAGTTCCAGTGCAAAGCAACACGGAGGGGTCAGCACAGCACAGAGGACTCAAGTTGCCGAGCCAAGTGGTACCAGCAGCACACAGAGAGAGAGACGTGAGAAGTCCCAGCAGCTCAGCTAATAACAGCAGCCAGGACACACACACACAGTGCAGCACGAGGAAGCTGATGACCCCGGACAGGGTGGGAAGAGAGCTCAGCCCCATTACAGACTCCGTGGACTATAATCTGCAATAACATCAGCAGTAAAGCTTTGGAAAACAGCAAAACTGTGAGTCTGTGTATTGATTGCGACCTTTGCCTTACATTCAGCACAGAGAGCTTCCCCTGCTACCAGCCTGTCAGCTCTGCAGCCTCGGGAAAGAAGGAGAATTGCACCAGTGTCTACCAAACGTGAGTGTGTGTCCTTTAACCCCGTCTCCACCATCTATACCCCTTATAGACTATACCATCACTGCCCCGGGGAATTCAGTTCTACCCACAGGAACTATACCATCTATGCTGCCACTACATCATCCCCGGAGATTCTGCAGCAGCGGCGGCCCCCTTACTGGCCGCATATAGTGGGTGGCGTCACGACTGACATTTCCCCTGTAAATAATCCCTTTTTATTGCCGAGCCCGGGACACGGTCCGGACCAAGCCACCCGTGACTTCCCCGGCACCATCCGGTCCGGTACCGAGTACCCCCGTCCCGAGGGGCCTGACACCTGCACTGTGAAATCATGTCTCAGGCATGTGCAGTGTGTGCTGTCCGACAACTGAGGTCACATGATCTCCTCACATCGCGCCTGCGTATAGCGGAGGCCCTCAGTCTAGCGTAACTAGAGCCCAGAGCTGCAAACCATGAGGCAGTGTCCATTATTAGCTCGTGCTGTCTGCCATACGGGAGCGAGGGCAAGAAGAGAGCAGGAATAGGGTCGCAGAGTAGCTCACAGGCAGCTGGGACCCAAACTGAGAAGTGTAGCAGACAGACCTCCAAACCCACTTGGCAAGGTGAACTCCGAATGCTTCCAGGCTGACCAGACCCTCCTGGACCTGGTAACCAGTGCCCTCGGACTGCACCACATTTACTCAGTAAAAGGTAAAAGAACTGCAACTTTTGTATTCTCCTGCTCATTCCCCACACCCTCCTTCCTGCAGTCCAACTGTAACTACCATCAGCCCTAAAGACTCTCATACCAACCCTGGGGCCCTGCACCACCTGTGGGGAGCGTTACCATCCCGGCTGCCGCACCATCTGCCCCAGAGGCCCAAAAACAGTAGCGCTTGTCACCCATGACGAGGTACAAAAGGTGGTGTCATGTACAAACTCATTATCCCCTGTAAATAACCCCCTTCACTGCACGGCCAGGGCCATGGAGCTGGGCCACAGCCACCGTGACCTTCCTGAAACTTCATCGGCCGTGCTACTGAGTACCCAGGCCCTTATGGCCGTTGCACCTGCACAATCATTGCCGGGAGCTTATCTTAACTGTCAACTGAGCTCCCGTAATAACAACCAGATGCCAACACCATTTGTTTAGTCCTCTGGATTCTGCACTCAATAATGATTTATAAGATTACTAGCTGTGAGCCCGATGCAAATGCATCGGGATTCTAGAATGTGCATTAATTTGATTATAGTAGTTATAGCTGGTGTGAGGACTTTTCGGGGGGGTGTGAATAGTTTTTGGGGAGTCCCATACTTTTTTTGGGGGGTCCCATACTTTTTTTGGGGGGTCACATACTTTTTTTGGGGGGTCACATACTTTTTTTGGGGGGTCACATACTTTTTTTGGGGGTCACATACTTTTTTTGGGGGGTCAGATACTTTTTTGGGGGGGGTCACATACTTTTTTTGGGGGGTCACATACTTTTTTTGGGGGGTCACATACTTTTTTGGGGGGGTCACATACTTTTTTGGGGTCACATACTTTTTTGGGGGGTCACATACTTTTTTGTTTTGTCACATACTTTTTTGGGGGGGTCACATACTTTTTTGGGGGGTCACATACTTTTTTGGGGGGTCCAATACTTTTTTTGGGGGTCCAATACTTTTTTTTTGGAGGTCACATAGTTTTTTGGGGGGTCACATACTTTTTTTGGGGGGTCACATACTTTTTTGGGGGGGTCACATACTTTTTTGGGGGTCACATACTTTTTTGGGGGGGTCACATACTTTTTTGGGGGGGTCACATACTTTTTTGTTTTGTCACATACTTTTTTGGGGGGGTCACATACTTTTTTGGGGGGTCACATACTTTTTTTGGGGGGTCCAATACTTTTTTTGGGGGGTCCAATACTTTTTTTTGGAGGTCACATAGTTTTTTGGGGGGTCACATACTTTTTTGGGGGGGTCACATACTTTTTTTGGGGGGTCACATACTTTTTTTGGGGGGTCACATACTTTTTTGGGGGGTCACATACTTTTTTTGGGGGGTCACATACTTTTTTTGGGGGTCACATACTTTTTTTGGGTGGTCACATACTTTTTTTGGGGGGGTCACACTTTTTTTGGGGGGGTCACATACTTTTTTTGGGGGGGTCACATACTTTTTTTGGGGGGGTCACATACTTTTTTTGGGGGTGCAATACTTTTTTTGGGGGGTCTAATACTTTTGGGTGGGGGGTCCAATACTTTTGGGGGGGGGTCCAATACTTTTTGGGGCGCGTTCAATACTTATTGGGGCTGAGTGCTCGCAATGGCCGCTTATTATTAGCATTAATCTTATTATTATTAGCATTAATAGCATAATTATTAGCATTAATAGCATAATTATTAGCATTATTAGCATTATTATTAGCATTAATAGCATAATTATTAGCATTAATATCATTATTATTAGCAGTAATATAATTATTATTAGATTTTTTTTTTTTAATTATTATTTTTTGTAATATTTTATAATTTTTAATTTTTTTTTTTATTATTTTTTTTATAATTTTTTAATTATTTTTAAATAATTTTATTATAAAATTTATTATTTATTTTAAGTGAGACACAGTTCTCCTTCTGGTCCGCTAAAAGGGCTGGGCTGATTAGCATATATTTATTTTTTTTATTATTATTTTTATTTAATTTTTTATTATTTTTTTATTATTATTTTTTATTATTTTTTAATTCTTTTTAAATTCTTTTATTTATTATTTAATTTATTATTTATTTTAAGTGAGACACAGTTCTCATTGTGGTCCGCCAAAAGGGCTGAGCTGATTAGCATATATTTATTTTTTTATTATTATTTTTATTTAATTTTTAATTATTTTTTTATTATTATTTTTTATTATTTTTTAATTCTTTTTAAATTCTTTTATTTATTATTTAATTTATTATTTATTTTAAGTGAGACACAGTTCTCATTGTGGTCCGCCAAAAGGGCTGAGCTGATTAGCATATATTTATTTTTTTATTATTATTTTTATTTAATTTTTTATTATTTTTTTATTATTATTTTTTATTATTTTTTAATTCTTTTTAAATTATTTTATTTATTATTTAATTTATTATTTATTTTAAGTGAGACACAGTTCTCATTGTGGTCCGCCAAAAGGGCTGAGCTGATTAGCATATATTTATTTTTTTATTATTATTTTTATTTAATTTTTTATTATTTTTTTATTATTATTTTTTATTATTTTTTAATTCTTTTTAAATTCTTTTATTTATTATTTAATTTATTATTTATTTTAAGTGAGACACAGTTCTCATTGTGGTCCGCCAAAAGGGCTGAGCTGATTAGCATATATTTATTTTTTTATTATTATTTTTATTTAATTTTTTATTATTTTTTTATTATTTTTTAATTCTTTTTAAATTATTTTATTTATTATTTAATTTATTATTTATTTTAAGTGAGACACAGTTCTCATTGTGGTCCGCCAAAAGGGCTGAGCTGATTAGCATATATTTATTTTTTTTATTATTATTTTAATTTAATTTTTTATTATTTTTTTATTATTATTTTTTATTATTTTTTAATTCTTTTTAAATTATTTTATTTATTATTTAATTTATTATTTATTTTAAGTGAGACACAGTTCTCATTGTGGTCCGGCAAAAGGGCTGAGCTGATTAGCATATATTTATATTTTTTATTATTATTTTTATTTAATTTTTTATTATTTTTTTATTATTATTTTTTATTATTTTTTAATTCTTTTTAAATTATTTTATTTATTATTTAATTTATTATTTATTTTAAGTGAGACAGAGTTCTCATTGTGGTCCGCCAAAATGGCTGAGCTGATTAGCATATATTTTATTTTTTTATTATTATTTTTATTTAATTTTTTATTATTTTTTTATTATTATTTTTTATTATTTTTTAATTCTTTTTAAATTATTTTATTTATTATTTAATTTATTATTTATTTTAAGTGAGACAGTTCTCATTCAGGTCCGCAATTTTTCCCATTGACATACATTAGCGGTGTGTCGGCGATTTTATGGCCGGCCACTTGGTTCTATTTGTCGGCCGTGAAATCGCGGACACACCGCTAATACATGTCTATGGGCAGTGAGCCCGATTTCGGATTGGCCGCCGACCAATCAGAATTCGAGCTCAATGAGGGGCTCTTCTGATTGGCTGAGGGCAGTACACAGCGACCAATCAGAAGAGCCGCTCATATCTCATTGAGATACAATGGCGGATTTGTCGTCCATTGTACCTGAATGAGAAGAGAAGAGGACGTCGGAGCTGGAAGAAGACAGAAGATCCCCGGGGCCGGACGAAGAGGACGCCTGGCCGGACGAAGAGGACGCCTGGCCGGACGGACGATCAGATGACTAAGAAGACATGTAAGTATGTGCGGACATGGGGGGGGCTGTGTGGACATTAGTGGGGGTCGGCTGTGCGGACATGGGGGGTTTTTCGGACATTGATGGGGGCGGGCTGTGCGGGCATGGGGGTGGGCTGTGAGGACATGGGGGGGGCTGTGTGGACATTAGTGGGGGTCGGCTGTGCGGACATGGGGGGTTTTTCGGACATTGATGGGGGTCGGCTGTGCGGGCATGGGGGTCGGCTGTGCGGGCATGGGGGTCGGCTGTGCGGGCATGGGGGTCGGCTGTGCGGGCATGGGGGTCGGCTGTGCGGGCATGGGGGTGGGCTGTGCGGGCATGGGGGTGGGCTGTGCGGGCATGGGGGTCGGCTGTGCGGGCATGGGGGTCGGCTGTGGGGCATGGGGGTCGGCTGTGCGGACAGGGGGGTGGGCTGTGCGGACATTGATGTGGGCGGGCTGTGCGGACATGGGGGTGGGCTGTGCGGACATGGGGGTGGGCTGTGCGGGCATGGGGGTCGGCTGTGCGGACATGGGGGTGGGCTGTGTGGACATTGATGGGGGCGGGCTGTGCAGACATGGGGGTGGGCTGTGCGGGCATGGGGGTCGGCTGTGCGGGCATGGGGTCGGCTGTGCGGGCATGGGGGTCGGCTGTGCGGGCATGGGGGTCGGCTGTGTGGGCATGGGGGTCGGCTGTGCGGGCATGGGGGTCGGCTGTGCGGGCATGGGGGTCGGCTGTGCGGACAGGGGGTGGGCTGTGCGGACATTGATGTGGGCGGGCTGTGCGGACATGGGGGTGAGCTGTGCGGACATTGCTGGGGGTGGGCTGTGCGGACATGGGGGTCGGCTGTGCGGACATGGGGGTCGGCTGTGGGGACATTGATGGGGGCGGGCTGTGCGGACATGGGGGGGGGGGGGGTGGCGAATTGTGTGTAGCGGGGAGCGGAGGCGGCAATGCCGCCTCGGCTCCATGGTCCCCGGGGAGCGAATTGCGGCTCAGGCAGCGACTCGCAATGGCCTCACGGCCATTGCTCGCGCTACCTGAGCGGTAAATCGCTAAGGTTGTAGCCGGGGCTGTGGATGGATTTTGGGCCAGCGGCTCGCAATGGCCTCGCGGCCATTGCTCGCGCAGCATTGGGCGCTTCGCGCCCAATGTTAAATTCGTATCCACATGACGACATCGGAAAGTGCGCGTGAAGGGGCGCTTTTCCGATTCGCGATTATATAATAGATGAGGAAAAGGTGACTCTCTCAATCCATTCCCCCCAGTGTAATTACAGGGTCCTGATGGTTGCTATTGTGATGTGGTCAGATTCCTACCCCAGAAGACACAAGCATATTGGAGTGATAAGAATATCAATATATAGAGTATAGGATGATGATAATAATCTACTATATAATTGCCTAAGACGTTTTCGTGTCGGACCCCGACAACGTGCCGTGGATATGTCACACTCTGTGACGTCATCACGGCGAAGCATTGGCCGCGTAGCGGCCATTGCGAGCCGCTGACGTCACCACGCACGAGCAATGGCCGCGAAGCGGCCATTGCGAGTCGGTGGCCGAAAATAGAACCAGAGGCTCGGCCACAAATTTAGCGATGTACCGCTGAGGTAGCGCGAGCAATGGCCGCGAGGCCATTGCGAGTCGCTACCTCAGCCGCCCTGTGCCCCTGTGCCCCTGTGCCTCAGTGCCTCAGTGTGCCCCTCTGCCTCCCGCTCCGAACCTGTGACCCTGTGCCCCAATGCCCCTGTGCCCAAGTGCCCCTGTGCCCCTGTCACCCCCGCCATCCCCTGTGCCTCAGTGCCCCTGTGCCTCCCGCTCCGAAGCAGCTGCTGTCAGCACATGCTGATACAGTGCTCCGGAGCCTGTGCCCCTGTGCCCCAATGCCCCTGTGCCCAAGTGCCCCTGTGCCCCTGTCACCCCCGCCATCCCCTGTGCCCCTGTGCCTCTGTGCCCCTGTGCCCCTGTGCCTCTGTGCCCCTGTGCCTCTGTGCCCCTGTGCCCCTGTGCCCCTGTGCCTCTGTGCCCCTGTGCCTCTGTGCCCCTGTGCCCCTGTGCCTCTGTGCCCCTGTGCCTCTGTGCCCCTGTGCCCCTGTGCCTCTGTGCCCCTGTGCCTCTGTGCCCCTGTGCCTCTGTGCCCCTGTGCCCCTGTGCCCCTGTGCCCCAGTGCCCCTGTGCCCCTGTGCCTCTGTGCCCCTGTGCCCCATTGCCCTGTGGATTACCGCAACCGCGCCGCATATTAACTCGCTGGCTCAGTGCGAGCACTTGCGGCGCGGTTGCGGTAAAACCCATAAGGATTACCGCAACCGCGCCGCATTGCGAGTCGCTGGCTGAGTGCGAGCACTTGCGGCGCGGTTGCGGTAAAACCCATAAGGATTACCGCAACCGCGCCGCATTGCGAGTCGCTGGCTGAGTGCGAGCACTTGCGGCGCGGTTGCGGTCAAACCCATAAGGATTACCGCAATTGCGCCGCAAGTGCCAGTTGCGGCGCGGTTGCGGTAATCCCCATAGAAAGTATAGGGGGACTTGCGGCAGGTGCGGCAAGTGCGGTTTTGCCGCACCTGCCGCAAGTCCCCCTATACTTTCTATGGGGATAACCGCACCGCAGATGCGGTTTTTTAATAAAATAACATAATTTTAATACAAAAAAAATACAAAATAATAAATAAATTTAATAATAATAATCGTAAAAAAAATAATAAAAATAAATAATAAAATAATAATATAAAAAAAAAAAAAAATTACATTAAGATATTAATTACATTAATTTATTAAAATATAAGTATTGGACCCCCCCAAAAGTATTGGACCCCCCCAAAAAAATTATGTGACCCCCCCAAAAATCCCCATAGAAAGTATAGGGGGACTTGCGGCAGGTGCGGCAAGTGCGGTTTTGCCGCACCTGCCGCAAGTCCCCCTATACTTTGTATGGGGATTACCGCAACCGCACCGCAGATGCGGTTTTTTAATAAAATAACAATTTGAATACAAAAAAAGTCACTTAAAATACAAAATAATAAATAAATTTAATAATAATAATCGTAAAAAAAATAATAAAAATAAATAATAAAATAAAAAATAATAATAAAAAAAAATAAAAAATAAATTACATTAAGATATTAATTACATTAATTTATTAAAATATAAGTATTGGACCCCCCCAAAAGTATTGGACCCCCCCAAAAAAATTATGTAACCCCCCCAAAAATCCCCATAGAAAGTATAGGGGGACTTGCGGCAGGTGCGGCAAGTGCGGTTTTGCCGCACCTGCCGCAAGTCCCCCTATACTTTGTATGGGGATTACCGCAAACGCACCGCAGATGCGGTTTTTTAATAAAATAACATAATTTTAATACAAAAAAAAACACTTAAAATACAAAATAATAAATAAATTTAATAATAATAATCGTAAAAAAAATTATAAAAATAAATAATAAAATAAAAAATAATATAAAAAAAAAAAAAAAAAAAAAAATTACATTAAGATATTAATTACATTAATTTATTAAAATATAAGTATTGGACCCCCCAAAAGTATTGGACCCCCCCAAAAAAAGTCTGTGACCCCCCAAAAAAAGTATCTGACACCCCCAAAAAAGTATGTGACCCCCCCCAAAAAAATATGTCACCCCCCAAAAAAATGATGTGACCCCCCAAAAAAATTATGTCACCCCCCAAAAAAAATATTGGACCCCCCCAAAAAAGTATGTCACCCCCCCAAAAAAGTATGTGACCCACCCAAAAAAGTATGTGACCCCCCAAAAACTATTCACACCCCCCCGAAAAGTCCTCACACCAGCTATAACTACTATAATCAAATTAATGCACATTCTAGACACCCGATGCATTTGCATCGGGCTCACAGCTAGTAATAATAATAATTAGAGATGAGTGAACCTGGACTGCAAATACTGGGTGTCCAGGGCTCGGGCTCAAACACAGGCTAAAAATAATATTCTATGTCCTAATCTGTTGTTCAGGTATTGTTTCTGATCCGGTCGACAGGGTAGGGGGTACTCTGATACCGGGACAGGTGGTTACTTCGGTGGGGGATCACGGCTGGTCGGTTCCCGGTTCCGTGCCCTGGACACTCAGTGGCAGGGGTGGAGGTGATGATGATGGGGGAAACGATATCGTTACGCCACCTGTGGTACCTGGTAATAGGGTTACCAGTGCTGCGGCCGGCCGCTGAGGTGATGGGAATGCAGCTTTGGTAGTACAGCTCCCCACAGGTGGAACTTTACCTCAGGGCGGCAGGGCAGATGAGGGGAGTAGTAGTAGTGGTTCTACTATGAACGCTGCAGGCGGTGGCGGAAAAGCAGGCACACACACACAATTGTCTTTGTTTCGGTACCTTTTTACTGATGTCTGGTAACAGGAACGGTCCAGGAGGGTTACCAGGTTTCGGTGCAGCTTGGGACGTTCACCTTGGAGAGTCGTGAGGCCTCCTCTATTAGCGTGTGCGGTGATTGGGGTAAACTCTGCCTGATGCTGAACCTGCCGCGCTTTCTCCCTCTCAGGGTGCTGTTCCACACCTGACAATGAGGACCTTTCTGTGGGACCCCTATTCTCCGCTTAGGTCCCTGGTCCTATGCTTGGTCAGATTTGGTGTCTCCTGTTCCTTACTTCAGGGGGAATAGATCCTCCTGGTCTGTCCGGCTATAATAGATTATTAGAAGCTTCGGACTCCGGTGTCCGGGTAGCTAAAGGGTTCTCAGATCCATTCCCTTCTTCCTACTTCTTACTTCTCCCACTGGCCTCCGTCCCTCTCCCTAGGGTGCAGCACAGCTGGGTCTGGTTTCCTGGTTCTGGGCCTGGATTGGTCCCGGCAAGCAGCTCCTTTCAGTCCTTCCACTGTACTGTCCGGCTGGAACTAACTTCAGCACTAACTGGCTAACTGCTCTCTTCACTGCAGACTGCAGACTGACTGACTCCTCCCCTCAGGTTTGGATCTTTATAGGGGATCTGGCTTAAAGACAGCCAGTGGGGCTCCCCTTCCAGGTCTTGGGTGGAAGGTGTTGTATGCTGTGTGTGCCAACGTGTATATCCCTCCCCGCACCGGTGGGTCCTGTGGCAATCCCCCGCAGGGGTGCCACATTTCTATGTTAATAAATCAATAGGCATCTGAGAAAGTTCTCAGAAGGAGGCTCCAGAGGTCATCTCTGGTCAGCAAAATGTATGTAATGTAAGAAACTCTGTACATACCGCTGCCATCAGTGAACTATGGAGCATTATTCTGAGAAAGTTCTCAGATGCCCATTGATTCCTATGGAGCTTCATTATGCAAACCTTCTGAGAACGAGGCTCCAGAGGTCAGTCAGCAGTATGTATCAATGGAATATACCGCTGAATGAGCATGACCTCTGGAGCCTTGTTCTAAGAACTTTCTCAGAACAAAGCTTCATAGGAATCGATGGGATTGTGGGACATGACTATTTGGATTACATTGGATCTTTCAGGATTCATTTTGAAGTATTAAATTGGTGAACGAGGGTGTGTACGGGAATCTTTATTCAAATGAAATTATTTTTCCCCTGTGTCTGTGTCGTTTTTAACTCTCTTCTTGCTGGATTAGTAACAGAGGTATCTGGTAGATGCCTCTCCATCACAAATACCAGAGCTTGATGCTAGCTGACATTTCACAGCTGACATCAAACCCATTAACCTATTACTTCGATGGCAATCACACCAGAGCAATTGGGAAGAGCCGGGTAAATGTAATATAGGCAACACATCCAGGGTGACTGCTGGCTGGCATATTTAGGCTGGCAAAGTCTAAAAAACCATGGCCCTTCCTGCTTTGATAATACCAGCCCCCTGCTGTCTGCTTTACCTCGGCTTGTTATAAAAAATGGAACGACACCCAAACCGTTCTTTTTATTTATATAATTTTAGAAAATGGTATTGAATCCCCTCTATTTAATAACCAGCCAAAGTAAAGCAGACAGCTGAGGGTTGCAGCTCATAGCTGTCTGTTTTATCTGCACTGGTTAGCAAAAATAGGCAGGAGCGCACACCGTTTTTTTTAATTCCATATTTACATGTTTACAGGGTATTTATATCCCTATTGTGTTTCCTTTTGAAGCCCCCTAGCCCTTACTACGACCATTTACCAGCAGTTTTTCAGCACAGAAGTTCTGTTCCCCATTGACTTTTATTAAGGAACAATATAGAAATGGTGGTATTTAAAATATGAGCGCTACACAAGGACACTGCACTGATCAGTATTACCTTTAGGTCTTTATTGAAAATTAACAAATGTGAGTACTCGCCACAACATGTTTCGACACAAATGTGTCTTCCCATTGACTTTTATGGAATTCAGGGTCCAAGGTCAAGTTCGGGACCCAAACCAAACTTTTTTTTAAGTCTGACAAGCCCGGACATCCACTGGTCATCACTAGTAATGTTTGTAGGAAGTGTTGCCAAGTGTTGCCATGTAGGCCTTTGAATCGGGCATTATAACCAAAAAGATCATAGAGGGATTGACGGTGATGTATGCCAAAGTCCCACATTTTATCTCCTCCCCAAAGTCCACAAAGATGCCGTTTGTCCACTGGGTCATCCGATTGTGTCTGGCTTGGGGGGCATGTGTGAACCTATCTGTAAATTTATAGATTACTATCTACAGCCATTGGTGGAGACACTGCCCTCCTTCGTCAAAGACACAAGGAACGTACTCAATAGGATAGACAACATCTTTGTGGACTCGGACATGTTGATAGTCACGGCTGATATTGAAAGCCTTTATGACTCACTGTGGCCGGGACTCCGGTTTAGACAGGCGATGCTTCCTTCCTCCTTGTCACGGGTGGACCGCACCTGCCGGTAGTGGGGCCCGGTGTAGTGCAGATCAAAAGTGTTGAAGACGTCTTAGTGGAACAGATTAAAGGGGTTTTTAATTTATTTGTGACGCCACCTATGAGTAGTTCGGTAAGGACTACCGAAGCTGCGGAACCTCCGGGGGATGGACAGCAGCTAGATGTTACGCTCCCCACAGGCTGAGCGGTGATCCCCGGAGGCTGGAGCTGCTCAAGATGTTGTGCGGCAGCTGCGGTTACCTTGTAGTGCGGACTGACAGTTCATAAGGAAGCACGGACACATAAAGTCTCTGCAACGGGTCTTTACTGTAACCAGCAGGCAGTACATGGCATACAGTGGTTGGGTAGTAGACCGGGTGGACTCAGCAGTGATGGTGTCCCTTAGAAATCCGCAGTGTTCCTCCATTCTAACTAATTGGTTGCCAGTGTCGCCCAGGAATACCAGATCGGGTACGGGGAGGCTGCTTCAATGCCCTATCCATGATTTACGTTCTGGATGTTTTGGGGAGCCTTGGATCCCTCAGTGGGTACACCGCTGGTTAGACGACTGGAAGTTGGCTTGTGGTGGGGTGCTCCTTTGAAGCTGCTCCTCCACGCTTTCTGGTTCGCGTAGCAGAGGTGAACTGCTGCCAGCTTCAGTA
Source organism: Allobates femoralis (assembly GCA_033576535.1). NCBI lineage: Eukaryota > Metazoa > Chordata > Amphibia > Anura > Aromobatidae > Allobates > Allobates femoralis. Next base: position 43,893,058 of record JARQOC010000007.1, read on the forward strand.
CCAGTGAACCGGCTGTGAGTTGTGGGCACGGGAGTCTTTTGGGAACCCGTGTGTGTAATGCCCAATCCCGGTTGTTAAGGCCTCAGGTGCTGACACCCGACCGGTGACGGCCCGGGGGCTGCACGGGGTGCGGAGCCCCCGCTCCTCTCCAAGTTCTAGTTCTCGACCCTTCTTCTCCGAGTTCTAGACTGTTGTTCTTTCATCTGTCTAGACTATTGTGCGTGTTCTACTACACTTCCCTAACACTCCACCCACCAGGACCTAGGATTGGCCCTCTGTTCTAGGTGATGCATGTAGGGTTGGATTTCTAAATTAACCAGGTCACTGCTGTGTCAGAGAATATTGCGGCTGCATTTATGGCTGCAATACCCTCTTGTGACGCACTCGTTGCAGGGCGCCACATTTACACCTGTATCGAACCTGAGACTGGCGTTAGAGCCACTGAATTCTTCCTCGGGATGAGCAACAGGGATGGCCCCCTTTGTGAGTTAGTGGTCAAGCTGCACCACTTTGCCCTTACTCATAATTTCTTTACCTTTAAGGACATCTTTTACTTTCAAAAGCGGGGCACTGCCATGGGGGCAGCCTGTGCGCCCTCGTACACCAAACTCTTCCTAGAGTATTGGGAGAGGTTAATCTATGGGGACGAGGGTGTGAGGGCCTGCTCCCAGGTGCAGGTATATGGATGATATCTTGTTTTTTTGGAGGGTTACGGCGGCACAGCTTGACGACTTCATGAAACATTTGGGCACTAATACTTTGAACATTAGATTGACATACAAATACAGTGCAAAGAGAGTAGACTTCTTGGATATTGACAGTACGGTTGATCTCGGCACTTGGATACAAACTGGGATCCACAGGAAGTCCAAATCAGTTAACTCTCTTTTGCACGCATCATCTGCCCATCGTGCTTCAACAATTCAGTCCATCCCTACTGGCCAATTTCTTTGTGCTCAAGGATTTGATCAACCGAGGAACAGTTTGAGGTTCAGGTCAGAGACCTCATGTCTCGTTTCCGGGAGAGAGGATACAGTGGACGGGGCCTGAAGAAGGCCTATCTCAGGGCCAAACATACCTCCCGGTCAGAACTCCTCTCAAGAGGAAGCCAAAGGGTGACGTGGCGATAGGGGCTTAAAAACCCACCTCGTCACCACCTAATCACACGAGTGGCATACAGTGCAGTCTATCCTGACTAAGCACTGGGCCATCTTAAAATCAGATCCAATCCTTGGGGAGTCTCTTTCAGATCATCCTCTCATGACTGCCCGCAGAGCCCTTAAGTTAAGGGATGAACTGGTACGTAGTCACCATGTTTCACATGTTCTGAACCCCTTTGGATCCCGAAGTCCCTCCTTGGGCTGTTTTCCATGTGGTCACTGTATGGCCTGCAGTAATGTCCTCTGCTCCTCCACTTTCTTTTCCTCTGACGGCTCTAGTACTTTTTCTATTTGCCATCATATACCATGTTCCACAATCAATGTGGTATATTATGCCACGTGTGGTTGTGGCTTGATATATATGGGTTTGACTTCACGTGAGCTGCGGAGGAGAGTTAGGAAGCATGTTAGGGACATTTCTGTGGCCAAGGACAGTGAGGATCTGGACCAGCTTAAAGCTCTACCACGGTAACCACTCATGTGACCCGATGACGCTTCTGACGTCATTGCAGGTCCTGTACACCCGATCAGGAGCTCTAAGGACACGCCCGGGGAGCGCTGGCAGGTGAGAATAAAGATTTTTTATGTTGGAATGACAGGAGGAGCGGGGAGAATAGGACAGGAGAGGGGAGAACAGGGGGACAGCAGGGGGAAAACAGGGGGACAGCAGGGGGACAGCAAGGGACAGCAGGGGACAACAGGGGGACAGCAGGGGACAACAGGGGGACAGCGAGATGACAGGAGGCAAAGAGGAGGGGGAGCTAGGTGACAGACCAAACTGATCCTGCAAAATGTCGTAATCGGATGCCTATTTGGCATTCGATTGCAGGGATCAGTTTGGATCCGATGCTATCCGATTTTTATTGGACAGCATTGGATTTAACAAAATCGTAATGTGAAACCAGCCTTAGAGGCCACTTATTTGTCACTGTTCTCCCCCCTGATGAAGCGGATCTTTTGGTCCGGGAAACAGCTGTAGGGGCTCAATCCTTAGGGAGGTCTCCTTGTAAGGTTAGACTGTATAGAATTCTACTATGGGTATGTGCAATATATAGTGCTGTGAATCTTTAAGTGGGAATGCTGTAATCCGGATGGGTTACTTGTGATGCATTTAGGATGCAAATGCGAGTATAATCGATGCTCTTATGGTTATGTAGGGGAATATGTGCAATATAGTATGATCTATTGTATTCTTTTGCACATACAACTACCATAACTGTTGCTGTGTTGTACTCTATCTGTTTTGTTCCTTTGAGGGTATGGGCACACATCCGATTTTAAAAATGCTCCTATTCTCGGATCCGAGAGTCGGACGAGTGTCATCTGACTTTTAGTCAGTGTGGCTTGTGAGTGCTGTCCGAGTGCAATACGTTTTTTTCCTCAGCAGCTAGTTACTATATAATCATTTACAGGTGCATTTTGTACAGTTGTCTGAGCTACAGAATGGTAATGTATCAATTAAAACTCGCATCAGACTCAGATTGTGCGAATACAGTCCGAGTGCATATGTGTTTTTTGCCGGACCCATAGACTTGAATTGCAACATGTTGCGATTGACTCGCAATCCACGAATAGGATGCAGAAAAAGCATATGAGACTTGGAAATGTGCTCTCGGACATTAGTTAACATTGGTCCGAGAGAAATGCGATTTTTCCGCACAGTAAACTCGGAAGAAATCTTACAATGGCATCTGTACCACATGGAGACAAAAAGGATGAGATGACGTAATCTATAAGGTACCTGCCTGTAAATGTTTATATGTGATACTACCGCATCAAATCAGTACTGTGGTTCCTGTATAGTTCACAATCTGATGATAACTGATAATAATGTGGCACCCCTGCAGGGGATTGCCACAGGATCCTCCGTTGCAAGGAGGGATTTACACCTTGGTACACACAGCACACAACACCTTCCACCCGAGTCCTGAAGGGGGAGCTCTACTGGCTGCCTTAAGCCAGATCCTCTTTAAAAGATCCAGGCCTGAGGGAGGAATCAGTTAGTCCAGTTAGAGAGTTAGTTCCAGTCTGTGGAGAGAGCAGGAGTGAGGAGCTGGTCGCTGGGAATGATCCAGGTCCAGGACCAGGGAACACCCCCCAGAGGTATACAGGCCCCCCATCAGTATCCAGGGCCCCCCCATGCTCCGGAAACCTGTAAAGGAAGATGATTATACTTATCACTGTCCCGCTGCCGTCCCCGCTCTGCATCGCGCTCCTCCATCTTCATTCAGCGTCTTCCGGTTTCCTGTGTTCGGCGCCGACAATGACGTCATTGTTGGCGCCGAACACAGGAAGCCGGAAGACGCTGGATGAAGACGGAGGATAGTGATGGCAGCGGCGGGGACGGCAGCGGGACAGTGATAAGTATAATCATCTTCCTTTACAGGTTTCCGGAGCATGGGGGGGCCCTGGATACTGATGGGGGCCTGTATACCTCGGGCTGCTGTATAACTGTGGGGCTGCTGCTGTATATAACCGTGGGGCTGCTGCTGTATAACCGTGGGGCTGCTGCTGTATAACCGTGGGGCTGCTGCTGTATAACTGTGGGGCTGCTGCTGTATATAACCGTGGGGCTGCTGCTGTATAACTGTGGGGCTGCTGCTGTATATAACCGTGGGGCTGCTGCTGTATAACCCTGGGGCTGCTGCTGTATAACATTGGGGCTGGTGGTGTATAACAGTGGGGCTGCTGCTGTATAACCCTGGGGCTGCTGCTGTATAACCCTGGGGCTGCTGTATAACCCTGGGGCAGCTGCTGTATAACATTGGGGCTGGTGGTGTATAACAGTGGGGCAGCTGCTGTATAACCCTGGGGCTGCTGCTGTATAACCCTGGGGCTGCTGCTGTATATACCCCTGGGGCTGCTGCTGCTGTATATAACCCTGGGGCTGCTGCTGTATATACCCCTGGGAAGGCTGCTGTAACACTGCTGGGGCCTGTATATACCACTGGGGAGGCTGCTGTATACCACACTGCTGGGGGCTGTATACTACCACTAGGGAGGGCTTTATACCATCGGGGGGCCTGTATACCACACTGCTGGGGGCTGTATACCTGTGCTGGGGTCCACCCTCGACTTATACACGAGTCAATAGGTTTTCCCAGATTTTGGGGGCAAAAGTAGGGGGGTCGGCTTATACATGGGTCGGCTTATACACGAGTATATACGGTAATCATAGTGTTCCCAGATATCGGATCTACTGTTTTCTTTCAACCTGTAAAATATATTTTTTTTAAGCTTCCTGGAGTTAGCAGGTGTTCTTGACACCTGCAGGGTGTAAATTTTGGAAAAAGTGCCAGATGTGGCAGCAACTGTGAAGTCCAGGAACCTTAAAATGTCCTTAAAACATGCATTTAAGAGAGTTGAATTTTTATTTCATTTGTTTGGAATTTTTTTTTAAATTATTATTTATTTTTTTAATTATTTATTTATTTTTTTGGGAGAGCAAACCTATATTATGCAGCGTGCAAAGCCATCTCTTCTACACTTATGTGATAGCAATTCATATAAAAAGAGCATATGGCCATTATATGCTTCACATACAGTACATGGTCTTATATGTCTGTTCACACTTATGAAACACCATACTATGGATGTTGCTTCTTGAAAATGTGCAATCACTTTATCTAATTTCCTTACATACATTTACAATACAGATTTTTGGCATGTGTGCAAGTGTGTTATACGCAGTGGCGGATTATAATGAGGTCAATATGGGCTTTTGCCCCGGGCCCAATGGTGTCTAGGGGCCCGCAGCCCAGGGGATAAATTGCCCCATTATAATCCGCCACGGCGCCATCACACAGCACTGAGCACGCAGGGCTGCAGCGTCCATGAGGTGACGAGCCCTACTAGTTGAGGGGCGGCATCTGCAGGGCGCCCGGTGGTGTTATGACTCCCTGCTGATGCCGCTCTCTCCTACAGTCCCGGCCGCCGCCGGCGCGTTACACTTACACCCCCACCCAGCAGTGTGAGCCCACCTGTAGAGCCGCACAGGATGAAAGACCTGTGCTTACAGGACCTGTGATGATGTCATAGAGGGGAGGAGTCAGGGATCACATGATCAACTCCTCGTTATGCCGTCCTCCACTGTGCTGGATGTCATGGTGCTGGATAAGGTGAAGGAGAGGATAAGATGAAAGTTATGTGTGGCCCACCTGTGTGTGCTGTGTGGCCCCCTGTGTGTGCTGTGTTACCCTCTGTGTGTGCTGTGTGGCCCCCTGTGTGTGCTGTGTGGCCCCCTGTGTGTCCTGTGAGGCCCCCTGTGTGTCCTGTGAGGTCCCCTGTGTGTCCTCCTATCTGTCTTGTGTGGCCCCCTGTGTTTCCTGTGAGGCCCCGGGGCACTTCAGCTCTGTGCCGGCGAGAAATGAGTGCCGCGCGCGGTGCTCATCTCCCTGCGGCTTCCGGGCTGTCAGAGCATGACGGCGGGCCCCCTGTGTGCCCTGCGAGGCCTCCTGTGTGGCCTCCTGTGTGGCCTCCTGTGTGGCCTCCTGTGTGGCCTCCTGTGTGGCCTCCTGTGTGGTCCCCTGTGTGGCCCCCTGTGAGTCCTGTGAGGCCCCCTGTGTGTGCTGTGTGTCCCCCTGTGTGTGCTGTATGGCCCCCTGTGTGTGCTATGTGTCCTCCTGTCTGTCCTGCGAGGCCCCTGTGTGTCCTGTGAGGCCCCCTGTGTGGCTTCCTGTCTGTCTTGTGTGGCCCCGTGTGTGTGCTGTGAGGCCCCCTGTGTGGCTTCCTGTCTGTCTTGTGTGGCCCCGTGTGTGTGCTGTGAGGCCCCCTGTGTGTGCTGTGTTACCCTCTGTGTGTGCTGTATGGCCCCCTGTGTGTGCTATGTGGCCTCCTGTCTGTCCTGCGAGGCCCCTGTGTGGCGTCCTGTCTGTCTTGTGAGGCCCCTTGTGTGTGCTGTGTTACCCTCTGTGTGTGCTGTGTGGCCCCCTGTGTGTGCTGTGTGGCCCGTGTGGCCCCCCTGTGTGTGCTGTGTGGCCCCCCTGTGTGTGCTGTGTGGCCCCCCTGTGTGTGCTGTGTGGCCCCCCTGTGTGTGCTGTGTGGCCCCCCTGTGTGTGCTGTGTGGCCCCCCTGTGTGTGCTGTGTGGCCCCCTGGGTGTCCTGTGAGGCCCCCTGGGTGTCCTGTGAGGCCCCCACACAGGGGTCAGGAGATTTACAGTGTGGATGTAGCAGAGCCGAGTGTGTACTAGGTGTATGGAGCGGAGCCGTGTGTGTACGAGGTGTATAGAGTGGAGCTGAGTGTGTACGAGGTGTATGGAGCGGAGCCGTGTGTGTACGAGGTGTATAGAGTGGAGCTGAGTGTGTACGAGGTGTATGGAGCGGAACCGTGTGTGTACGTGGTGTATGGAGCAGAGCCGCTTGTGTAACTAGGTGTATGGAGCGGAGCCGCATGTGTATGAGATGTACGGAGCAGAGCTGAGTGTGTACGAAGCAGAGACGCGTGTGTAGGAGGTGTACGGAGCGGAGCCATGTGTGTATGAGGTGTATGGAGCGGAGCCACATGTGTACGAGGTGTATGGAGCGGAGCCGTGTGTGTACGAGGTGTATGGAGCGGAGCTGTGTGTGTATGAGGTGTATGGAGCGGAGCCGCATGTGTATGAGATGTACGGAGCAGAGCTGAGTGTGTACGAAGCAGAGCCGCGTGTACAAGGTGTACGGAGCGGAGCCACGTGTGTACGAGGTGTACGGAGCGGAGCCACGTGTGTACGAGGTGTATGGAGCGGAGCCGAGTGTGTACGAGGTGTATGGAGCGGAGCCGCATGTGTATGAGATGTACGGAGCAGAGCTGAGTGTGTATGAAGCAGAGCCGCGTGTACAAGGTGTACGGAGCGGAGCCACGTGTGTACGAGGTGTATGGAGCGGAGCCACGTGTGTACGAGGTGTATGGAGCGGAGCCGAGTGTGGTACAGGGTGTACGGAGCCGAGCCGCATGTGTACAAGGTGTATGGACGGAGCCGCGTGTGTACGAGGTGTATGGAGCGGAGCCGCGTGTGTACTAGGTGTATGGAGCGGAGCTGCATGTGTATGGAGCCGAGTGTGTACAAGGTGTATGGAGCAGAGCCGCGTGTGTACGAGGTGTACAGAGCCAAGCCGCATGTGTACGAGGTGTACAGAGCCAAGCCGCATGTGTACGAGGTGTATGGAGCGGAGCCGAGTGTGTACAAGGTGTACGGAGCGGAGCCGTGTGTGTATGAGGTGCACAGAGCAGAGCCGAGTGTGTACGAGGTGTACGGAGCAGAGCCGAGTGTGTACGAGTGTGTACGGAGCAGAACCGCATGTGTACGAGGTGTATGGAGCGGAGCCATGTGTGTACAAGGTGTATGGGAGCGGAGCCGTGTGTGTACGAGGTGCACAGAGCAGAGTCGCGTGTGTACGAGATGTATGGAGCTGAGCCGATTGTGTACAGGGTGTACGGAGCCGAGCCGCATGTGTACAAGGTGTATGGACGGAGCCGCGTGTGTACGAGGTGTATGGAGCGGAGCCGCGTGTGTACTAGGTGTATGGAGCGGAGCCGCATGTGTATGGAGCCGAGTGTGTACAAGGTGTATGGAGCAGAGCCGCGTGTGTACGAGGTGTACAGAGCCAAGCCGCATGTGTACGAGGTGTACAGAGCCAAGCCGCATGTGTACGAGGTGTATGTAGCGGAGCCGAGTGTGTACAAGGTGTACGGAGCGGAGCCGTGTGTGTATGAGGTGCACAGAGCAGAGCCGAGTGTGTACGAGGTGTACGGAGCAGAGCCGAGTGTGTATGAGTGTGTACGGAGCAGAACCGCATGTGTACGAGGTGTATGGAGCGGAGCCATGTGTGTACAAGGTGTATGGAGCGGAGCCGTGTGTGTACGAGGTGCACAGAGCAGAGCCGCGTGTGTACGAGATGTATGGAGCTGAGCCGATTGTGTACAGGGTGTACGGAGCCGAGCCGCATGTGTACAAGGTGTATGGAGCAGAGCCGAGTGCGTAAGAGGTGTACGGAGCGAAGCCGAGTGTGTATGAGGTGTATGGAGCGGAGCCGAGTGTGTACGAGGTGTATGGAGCAGAGCCGTATGCGTACAAGGTGTACAGAGCAAAGCCAAGTGTGTACGAGGTGTACGGAGCTGAGCCATGTGTACGAGGTGTATGGAGCAGAGTTGAGTGTGTACTAGGTGTACGGAGCGGAGCCATGTATGTATGGAGCATGTGGAGCTGTGTGCTTACAAGGTGTGCGTACCGGTGGTAGCTGCCTGCGGATGTTGCTCCCACTCCTATAGTCCCAGCGGCCTCTGCTGGCAGCATTGTTCTCCCGAGTCCCGGCTGCCGCTGTCCGCCCTGCTATGCTGATTCTGCCGGGCCTGACCGGGCTTTGCTGAATCCTCCTATTCTAGGAGGACCCAGACCCAGGCAGGCAGCTGATCTCGACTGAGGCTGAGCAGACTCCTCCGTCCTCCTGACTGAGTCTGTGTCTCAGCCGCCGACCGCCGTCCACCACCTCCTGGGTCGCCGCCTGCATGAAGAGAGGGAGTCTGAGGAGAGGGACCGTCACCTAATGCCGACACAGAGCACAGAGAGGACGTGCCTGTGTGACAGAGAGGTGAGCGATATGTCCACTCCTGACTCCTGCCCTGCTGCTGCAGCTGCTGCCTGTGGCTGTGCTCTGTGTGTGCACTGCCAGCCAGACCTGGTGGCTGCTGCATGGCAGGGAGGACTCAGTCAGTGTAAAGAAAGAATGTAAGCAGTAATTAAATGATTTGTGTACTAAGGCCCCTTTCACATCTTTTTTTTTTCAGATTGTGGCAGATCCGGCAGATTTACCGCATCTGCCGACTAACGGCCGCACTTGCGGCACACTTGCGGCAAGCCCCATGCATTGTTTATGGGGCTTGCGGTTTGGTGCGGCAAGTGCGGTTCTGCTGGGTGCGGCACGTCCGGCATTTGCGGCGGTGGGAAAAAAAACGCCGCTGAGCGCGTTGTCATCCATCGTCGCAACGGCTGTTAGGCAGCAAATGTGGTAAATCTGCTGGATCTGACGCAATTTGAAAGACACGGTGATGTGAAAGGGGCCTAACGAACGCTGCTTTCACATCAGTGTTTAGCTGATGTTTGGGCCGTTCCAGCAGGTGGCGCCGCATGTGCCGGATCGTCCGCCTAACAGCCGACTTGCGGCCCGGATGCGGCAAGCCCCATGCATTGTCTATCACAAGTGCAGTTCTGCTGAGTGCGGCAGATCAGTCACTTGTGGCCGCGAAAAAAAAACTCTACAAGTGGTGTTTTTTTTTTCGCGGCCGCAAGTGTCGAATCTGCAGCACACGGCAGAACCGCACTTGCCGCACCGGACCGCAAGCCCCATAGACAATGCATAGGGCTTGCCACATCTGGACCGCAAGTCGGCCATTAGGCGGCTGATCCGGCGCCACCTGCCGAATCGGCCGCACATCAGCAAAACAGCTGATGTGAAAGGCCCCTTAATCACTGGAGTGGTGTGCCCCACCATCTTGGATAATACAGAAACATGTGAAATGGCTATACATGGTGTATCATGTGCCCCTCTAAGTGGCTATCTTGCTTGGATCATGTACGTATGGAGTCCATGCATTCATGATTCAAGAAAAATATCCACATAGAGGGGCACATACAGCATGTAGAGGTATTTCACATGTCTATCCAAAGTGGAGGGGTAGTGGGTGCGCACATTGTGTATTTTGTGAGTTTTTACCTCAGTATTTGTAAGGCCTCGTGCACACGCTGAGTATTTGGTCAGTTTTTTCCTCAGTATCTGTAAAGCCTATTGCACACGCTGAGTATTTGGTGGGTTTTTACCTCAGTATCCGTAAGGCCTCGTGCACACGCTGAGTATTTGGTGAGTTTTTACCTCAGTATTTGTAAGGCCTCGTGCACACGCTGAGTATTTGGTGAGTTTTTACCTAGTAATTGTAAGGCCTCGTGCACACGCTGAGTATTTGGTGAATTTTTACCTCAGTATATGTAAGGCCTCGTGCACACGCTGAGTATTTGGTGAGTTTATACCTCAGTATTTGTAAGGTCTCGTGCACACGCTGAGTATTTGTTGAGTTTTACCTCAGTATCTGTAAGGCCTCGTGCACACGCTGAGTATTTGGTGGGTTTTTACCTCAGTATCCGTAAGGCCTCGTGCACACGCTGAGTATTTGGTCAGTTTTTTCCTCAGTATCTGTAAAGCCTATTGCACACGCTGAGTATTTGGTGGGTTTTTACCTCAGTATCCGTAAGGCCTCGTGCACACGCTGAGTATTTGGTGAGTTTTTACCTCAGTATTTGTAAGGCCTCGTGCACACGCTGAGTATTTGGTGAGTTTTTACCTAGTAATTGTAAGGCCTCGTGCACACGCTGAGTATTTGGTGAATTTTTACCTCAGTATATGTAAGGCCTCGTGCACACGCTGAGTATTTGGTGAATTTTTACCTCAGTATATGTAAGGCCTCGTGCACACGCTGAGTATTTGGTGAGTTTATACCTCAGTATTTGTAAGGTCTCGTGCACACGCTGAGTATTTGTTGAGTTTTACCTCAGTATCTGTAAGGCCTCGTGCACACGCTGAGTATTTGGTGATTTTTTTTCCCCTCAGTATCTGTAAGGTCTCGTGCACACGCTGAGTATTTGGTGAGTTGTTACCTCAGTATTTGTAAGGCCTCCTGCACACGCTGATGCTGCATTATAAGAAACAGGCTATTGTGCCCTGAATGCTTCTGTACACAGAATAAATAACTTATAAAAACCTAGCACCCTGTATTCTAACCTATTACCAGTCCAAAATTCTTGCTTGCAGATTGGTCCATTCAGCCTCTCCTCGCCGTCCGACAGCCTCTTCTTCTGAATGATATGGATCACGCCTTTGTTATCCACGTCTCACTTTCCCATCTCACGTCTGTGCAGACGCCTCTCCAGCTTGGAGCACCGTGCTCTGCCCTACTGCAGCTACAATGTAAAACTCATCTACTCATGCGCGAACCGCAGGGGTCTCTGCACATGGCTCCAGGCTCCCAGTCTTCTGCGTGTAATGTATAATGACATTACTGAGATTTTAAACTTGTAGGATAACCCCATGATGGAGTACACTGCACCTGCACAAGCCGGAGAGGTATGGGCGTAGCATAGGCAATGGAAAAATTGGACGTGGTCACATGGATAACGCAGGTGACAGGAGGCGTTATCTACATCATTCAGAAGAAGACGCTGTGGACCGCGAGGAGGCGGGAAGAACCGATCTGCAAGCAAGTCCATTGGACCAGTAACAGGTGATTATCATGCAGGGTGCACACTGTTCGAGATATTTATAAGTTATTTATTCTGAGTACAGGAGCAGTCAGGGCATAATGGCCGCCTTCTAATGGACTGCTCAATACTATGGCTTAAAGTGTTTTTTTTTTTCCTCCTAACTGAATGGTAAATTGACCAGATCAATGGATGTTTGACAGGATAGAGTTTCACTCAGCAACTATTTTTCTGGAATAATCTATTTCAGGTATATGATAACCTCCGTCACATGACTCCCGCGACCCCGTCACATGACCCCGTCACATGACCCCCCGTGACCCCGTCACATGACCCCCATCACATGACCCGGGGGGGGGGCCCACAGAATCTGAACAGCCCCGGGCCCTGGCTACCCTTAATCCACCCCTGGTTATACGCATCATTAATATTAATTAACCTGTCTGTGCATTGTTGCCCACTAACTTTATTCAATATTCCACATGAATTGTGATGTAATAATAATAATAATTTTTATTTACATAGCACCAACATATTCCGCAGCGCTTTACAATTCAGAGCAAATAAACTTATTTGTTTTCCTTATTTCTCCTCCACATTTGTCAGGCTTCAATAATCAGTCCACCCAACTGTAAGGGTATCGTCACACTTGGCGATGCACTAGCGATCCAGACAGCGATACGACCTGATAGAGATCGCTGGTGAGATGTCAAACAGTCAGATCTCACCAGCGACGCAACAACGATCCGGAATGATACGGAGGTCGTTGGGACCCTGCTTCTCAGACCTGTAGTATTGAGGTCGTTGGTTGTCCCTGTCAAACACACTGATGCATACTGCCCAGCGGGACCCCAACGATCAAAAAATGGTTCAGGCGACTCTGATCAACTAGCGATCTCACAGCAGGGGCCTGGTCGCTGCTAAGTGTCAAACATAGCGAGGTCGCTGGCGAGGTCGCTGTTGTGTCACTAAGCTTGTGACTTAGCAGCAATCTCGCTAGCGATCTCGCTTAGTGTGACTGGGGTTTAACTCAGGTGTAACCTGTGGCATGGGAAATGGGATTTGTAAGTCAGGAGCCTTATGCAGCCCACCCCATGGAGGAGTTAATGAGGAGCTAGGCAACAAAATTATGCAAACAATAATATCCTGTAAGCGATTGTGTCCTGGCATTTGAAGAGGTGGGCCCCTAGGCAAATCAAAGAGGCATCACCATGGAGCCCAGCGCCATCTTGGCAGTAAGTACAACTCAGCTACACTATGCTAAATTTTGCTACTGTGTGCCTGCAGTACACAGCCAGTGAGTGATATTAATGATGGATCCACTGCAATATATGCCAGATCTGAAAGCTGTCATCTTCTTCATCACCCCAGGGCAGAGGGTGCTTTAGCAGCAGAACCAGAGCAGCCCTCACAGTACACATATGTCACCTGGAGATCCACAGCGCTAACCTTATTGGGCCTCACATGCAGCGAAGTCAGGATCCAGCGCTGGGCTCAGATGCCAGGGAAAGTCATGAGGAGCTCACAGTCAGGAGATGAGCTGTTCCCCATGCCAGCAAGGAGCACCAGATGTCACACTCAGGAGGATCATGCAGCATTATAGAATTTACCTGCGCCAGTGACTAACTGAACCTGCTTCTGTGAACCAATAAGAATCACTGATCAAGATTTCATGTCATGCACAATGTTACTTGATTTGTATGTTTTTCTTTCTTTAATAAAAAGATCATTGAAAAGAAAAGGAGGATCATTCAGCATGCCTGGTGTAATCACACCTTCAGCCGGTGCCACAGCTGCTGGATCGGCACATCCAGGAGCATGATTAGGAGGATGAGGATGACGAAGAGTGGGAGGTAGTAGAAGCAGAAGGAACCATAAAAAATTGTGACCTAAGAGAGCAGACCAACAAGAAAAACAAACCTCGATCCTAACAAAATCTATAATTAATACTTAGCTTTTAATAGCAACATGAATTAAAATCACGCACACCCAAAAGCACCCACGGTTGAATGATGTAGGATATACATATATATGAGGTACGATCAGGCAGGATCAGTGGCCCACAATACAGTCCTATACAGCACTACATGGAAATGGAGGGTAAGAAGCGCTAGATATCCTTATAGTATTCTACACTCATTCAGAAGTGCCTGTGACATTTAAAAAAGGTGACATAAACACCAATCAGTATACTTGTTACTTAGCTTTGGCTTTGTATATAGGCCTCATGATTTGGATGACAGACCTTAAAAGTCCAAGGTCCCAACGCGTTTCTCCTCAGTTGTCAGCCACCAAGTTTCATCAGGGGACAAGAAACCAAAGAGAACAGGAAGGTGCTTAAATTAAAATGAAGATTGCACAAAATAAAAACACTCACACTAACCACCAATAAAGTTGTCTCAGCAGTAAGGCTGAGACAAGTGATAGATACCTGTGTTAGGGTAACTCCAGGAACAATGCTGTGACATATTAACTTAAATAGCGTCCTTATCAAACAGGAAGTATGCTCAGCTGAGAGATGGTTGAACCGAAGGCTTGTGCATCAGTAAAATAGAATGAGCCGCACATGCGTGAGAATAAGAAGCAGGCACATGCGTAGCAATAATGGACGCAATTCACGTATCAATAGTAAAGGTATGGCAGTGCCTGCTATTCCTGGAGCGTAACTTGCGCATCTCTGGAGTATTTTGTAGGATGCCTGCGCAATAGCAGTGGATAGACAACCTGACTCATCCAATTAAGGAGATCGAGACAGAGAGCTAGAGACCGACCTGGATCAAAATGATTTACTGCTATTTTAGGGGTAGACTCACAGTTCTATACACTTAGTCTATGATTAAGGCAATCCCAGTGCAGGTAAATATACAATGATATGTAACTAGATAGTCACAGCCTTAGTATCCATAAAGAAAGGGAAAAAGTGTTTTGGGTTACAAATGAGGTGCATATATTATTGATCATAATTCAGTAAGAAAGAGCCATGGTTAATAATACACCAAAAATTGTACAGTTTTATGTAGCCCAAAGGGCAAATGTTGCAGGAAAAGGACAAAGGTCAACAAGATAGTTAAATAAAGCAAATGATGCTAAATTGCTCATTTATTCCTTTCAGATTAACAGAGTTGATCAGAAAAATCCACCTACATTCATGTTGCAATATCTTTTTGTTCCAGTCACCAAGTCCTGGTAAACGGGGCATAGCTTCAATCAATTTTTGTTTGATTCTAATGTCACCTAGATGTTCTCCAATATGAACCGGCAGCTACTCTTTGGCCTTGCCTATATAGTCCATAGGACAGCTGCAGGTGAAAAGGTATACCACTCCCTCCATTCTGCAGTTTCCAAAGGATCTATTTTCATTGATCCTGTTTGTTGAACTGCTAGTGAAATTACGAGAGGGGGAGGGGTAGGAAGGAATACATTTAGAAATATACAAGTCCACTTTTAGAATGTCCCAATATTTCCTAAACACATCCATCACTTTATAATCTTAGTCATTGTATCTGCTAATCATTCTTGTGATGGGATTGTCATTAGATTTAATACTTGATGATAGGAGTTTAGCTCTATCTTCATCCCAGGCATGAGTATATACTCTCTCTCAACTACATCTCTGGGGTAACCCCTTCTACTGAATCTATGTTTAAGGTTATTGGCCTTTGTTCAAATTCCCCAATGAAACAATTCCGGTGGAGTCTCAACAATTGTCCCTTCGAGATACTTTTTTTAAAGGAATCGGATCATGACTATCCCATTTCAAGGTTATTCGTCGCTGTTGGCTTTCTGAAATTGTGGTTTTTAAACTGCCATCAGATTGTTTCTTAATGGTGACATCAAGAAAGTTATTTTTACCCCCTCCAATTTAATGGTTAAAGGTAAGACCTATGGTGTTCTGATTGAGGTGTTTTAAAAGATCAGTATGAGGAAACTCCAGCACAGGACTTCAGACTTCATTTAAATAATTTCTTTCTTAAGGCAGGTTAAAATCATTGACAAGTGTCACAGGGTGCATGGTCCCTTACGCTGGACGCGTTTCGGATACCATCCTTTGTCAACAGCTCACAGAAACTAAACCCCCCACTCTTTAAATACAATAAAACAATCATTAATTACATGTGCAAGGTAAAAAATAATTAGTATGAGCCGAAGACTTGGGCTCCATCTAGTGGTATAGGAATGTAAGGACACTTCACTATATGGCATATATAATACTAGTAGCTCTTATAGATCCCATAGTTTCAACGGGTTAATCACAGGTCCGCATAGAGGAATCAAAATATAACCTGACATCAAATTCGTTGTGTTACCACATAATCAAAAGGAGATCTGAATAAGAAAACATCACTTGTTGGTAACGGAGTTGTGCATTTAGCCACAAACTATAGGCTACAAAAAAAAAAAAAAAAAAAAAGGGATCCATGTGTCACAGGTAATGCGACACATGTGCACTATCCGTGTACCGTCCATAGAGCATGTCACCACATGCTTAACTCTCCGCGGCACCGCCGTCCCTCCCGATTGAGGTCCGCTGCTGGGCTATCAAGAAGTATATTTTCATGAGCCCAGTAAGCGACATAGCGAGAGGAACAGTCAGCGCCGCAGATAATTAGTGACAGCACCATGCATTAAGCCATAACACATTGGCTGTAGAAAGGGAAAAGAAGGGGAAGAGGGGGGAAGAGGGGGGGGAAGAAGGGGGGGAAGAGGGGGAGGGACAAGGGAAGAAGAGGAAGGATTTTACAACATATGAAGGATAGGATCTGTCGCAACTCCACAAATACATCAGTAAAAATAATATAAATCTGAGCGCAGATTCAGTCCCTCTGGTGACCTACTATGTAATTTAAGTATCCAATGAGCTTCTCGCTCAAAACACCCGTCTCCCATTGTCTCCTCCTCTTTCTCCTCCCTTTACCCGATCAATACCTGTCACTGTCATGGCACTGAAGTCCTGTGCTGGAGTTTCCTCATACTAATCTAATCAGTGGATCACAGACGCCTCACTCCTCAGCACAAACCGGCCTCCAAGGTAAATACCAGTAGTAGCACCTATCCCCTTTCCCTTATCCCTGGATTGTTTTAAAAAATCGCCAAAGGAAGAAGAACTTATGACCAGAGAATAAGGATGTTGTCAATATAACACCTCCAAACGTTGATACAGAGGGTCCATACAACAAAGCTACATTATTACCCCCTTTATCCGAGACTTTATTGTGATTGAGGAATTTTTACTGACACCGTCTAATGCATATTTTTCCTCCATAGATTTGATCTTTAGCGGGTCATGCCTTGGATTAATTTTACAAATCTCCTCTGTGACTAATTTGCATAAGATATCAATACTCTCAACATCAGTGTTAGGTGGCATTTTGCTGCTTTTTGCTTTTAGATTAGAAAAGGGACCTTCACCTACTGTATATCCCTTTTTCCCTCATTAGATAGTTCTTCCAAGAGACAGAGGTCAGAAAGGTCCTCTGCATCAATGTCAAGGTTCTTAATTTTTTTTTATTAGTAGTTTTCAAAAATCTCCTCCATTTTTGTTTTCTGCAGAAAAGATTTAAATCTTTGATGCACACAAAAGGGTCAAACTTTGTGGTGGGTAGATAGGATAGGCCCTTCAGAAGTACTGATTTCTCTGTTTTGGATAAGGCTGGTTTCACACTACGATATTTGCAAATCCAATGCTGTCCGATAAAAATCGGACAGCATCGGATCCGAATTTGGCCCCATGCAGCCCTATGGGCATCGGACCGAATCAGATGTGCACTAAATGCCATCCGATTTGGTCCGATCCGATTCTGTCCGATGTTTTTATCGGTGCAAAAATCGGAGCATGCTCCGATTTTTTGCACCGAAAATATAATCGGACAAAATCGGATCGGACCAAATCGGATGCCATTTAGTGCACATCCGATTCGGTCCGATCCCTTTAACATAGGGCCCTATGGAGCAGGGTCCGAGGAATCATCTGATGTTTCCTCGGACCCGATTTTAGTGTACTGAGCATGCTCAGTACATGCTCAGTACACTAAACCTATTGTGTGCTGCCTAATTTAACTTCTGCAATGTATATACATACATTGCAGAAGTTAAATATAAGTTAAATCAAGTGTTTAAAATAAAAAATCCTTATTCTCACCTTCCAGCACTCCCTCGGCGTCTCCATCTTGCAGCTGCTCTGTAACAGGACCTGTGATGATGTCAGAACCTGATCAGCTGATCGGGTCACATGACCGGTTACCGCGGTAACCACTGACACTTCTGACGTCATCACAGGTCCTGCACACCCGATCGGAGGCTGATGGAGACGCCGAGGGAGCGCTGGAAGGTGAGAATAAAGATTTGTTATGTTGAAATGACATGAGAGGGGACATGAGAGGGAACAGGAGAGGGGACAGGAGAGGGGACAGGAGGGGGGACAGCAGGGGACAGTAGGGAGAGAGTAGGGGGATACTAGGGCAAAACAGGGGGCAGCAGGGGGACAGTAGGGGGACAGCAAGGAGACAGCAAGATGACAGGAGGGAGAGAGGAGGGGGAGCTACGTGACAGCCCAAACTGATCCTGCAAAAAGTAGGATTCGGATGCCTATTTGGCATTCGATTGCAGAGATCAGTTTGGATCCGATGCTGTCCGATTTCATTGGACAGCATCGGATTCAGAAAAATCGTAGTGTGAAAGTAGCCTAACATGTAATGTAGTAGATTAAAGATCTGATTCCCTTCATCTGTTGCCTTAGAAACAGACGTCTCCCTTAGTGTATGGGTGGTACTTGGTGTGGGACATTGTGGTTCCTCAAGTTGTATTGAAATTTATATTGTGACTCTTAAAAAGAAGAGGAAGAATGTGGCCCAGAACCAGATGGCAAGGGGTCTCTGGCCTCCCTTCTCTCCTTTAGTGGTCTTCTGTTGGGTGACCTCCATTCTCGGGGTAGTGGTTCACCACCACACCCTCTCCCTAGCCCTCTATAAGGTTTTCTATCTTTACTAGGTCTAGGATAATGTTTCAAGTCAGCGTTATCAATATCAGAGGAAGGGGATCAGTAACTTGATCACCATTTAAAGAAAAATTATTGTAGGCCTCTTTGTTTCTAAACTCCTCAAGATCACTTCTAAAGTTGTTATGTTTTCCCTCTTTGAGGTTTTTGTGATAGCGACCTACAAGAGATTTGAGATTTTCTTCCTTTATGTCAGAGTCTGACGCAGATTTATATTTAAGCATTGTGTCAGTATGTTCCTTCAATCTTGAAGAGATATCTTCTAGAGTGCTTTTCTCCTCATCTAGGAGTATTTGCATGAACCTCAAAGATGAAGCAATAGACTCCTTCTCCCACTTGGAAAGTAGGGAAAGCGCTCTACAGCGAGGGTTCGGGGAGTTGAGAATCCTAAGGCCTTTGGGCCTTCCACTGACTGAACCTTCTACCAGGACTTGAGATATTCTTGGTATACCCCAAGGAGAATAAGGAGAATATTAAATTGGAACTTGAGAGGAGGCTCAATCAATCAATTTTCTTGTTGTGCAATCACTACAGAGACATCCCCTTCTGTCTATGAAAATACTTTCTTAGCGTCACTTAGCCATCTACTAGAGTCAAAGAGTCCTGTCAGAAAACCTGCCATTACAATTCAAAACAACCAGAAAAAAATTGTAGATAGGGATACTTAATAAAGAGAGCAGAACAACAAGAAAAACAAACCTCGATCCCAATGAAATATATAATTAATACTTGGCTTTTAATAGTACCATGTATTAAAATCACGCACACCCAAAAGCACAATGGAAAAGAAAGTATTAAGGACTAGCTCCAATCATCTAGGAATTCAAATAAAATCCTTTTAATTGAAAAGTCCAATTAAAAACAATGATGACAAGGCATACTCTGTACCACGGTATGCCTTGTCATCATTGCTTGTAATTGGACTTTGCAATAAAATGGATTTTATTTGAATTCCTGGATGATTGGAGCTAGTCCTTAATACTTTCTTTTCCATTGCACTGAGGAGTGGGGACTGTGCACCAGTGCTCAGGTGAGAGGACTTTTTTTTATCCTTCAACACCAAACGCACCAATGAGTGAACGATGTAGGATACACATATATACAGTTGTTGCCAAAAGTATTGACACCCCTGTAATTCTGTCAGATAATACTCAGTTTCTTCCTGAAAATGATTGCAATCACAAATTCTTTGGTATTATTATCTTCATTTAATTTGTCTTCAATGAAAAAACACACAAAAGACTTGTCCTAAAGCCAAATTGGATATAGTTCCACACCAAACATAAAAAAGAGGTGGAAAAAAGTATTGGCACTGTTAGAAAAATCATGTGATGCTTCTCTAATTTGTGTAATTAACAGTACCTGTAACTTACCTGTGGCACCTAACAGGTGTTGGCAATAACTAAATCACACTTGCAGCCAGTTGACATGGATTAAAGTTGACTCAACCTCTGTCCTGTGTTCTTGTGTGTACCACATTGAGCATGGAGAAAAGAAAGAAGACCAAAGAACTGTCTGAGGACTTGAGAAACCAAATTGTGAGGAAGCATGAGCAATCTCAAGGCTACAAGTCCATCTCTAAAGACCTGAATGTTCCTGTGTCTACCGTGCGCAGTGTCATCAAGAAGTTTAAAGCTCATGGCACTGTGGCTAACCTCCCTAGAGTGTGACGGAAAAGAAAAATCGACGAGAGATTTCAACGCAAGATTGTGCGGATGGTGGATAAAGAACCTCGACTAACATCCAAACAAGTTCAAGCTGCCCTGCAGTCCCAGGGTACAACAGTGTCAACCCGTACTATCCGTCGACAATGACCCAAAACACACTTCAAAAAGCACTAGAAAATGGTTTGAGAGAAAGCACTGGAGACTTCTAAGGTGGCAGCAATGAGTCCAGACCTGAATCCCATAGAACACCTGTGGAGAGATCTAAAAATGGCAGTTTAGAGAAGGCATCCTTCAAATATCAGGGACCTGGAGCAGTTTGCCAAAGAAGAATGGTCTAAAATTCCAGCAGAGCATTGTAAGAAACTCATTGATGGTTACCGGAAGCGGTTGATCGCAGTTATTGTGGCTAAAGGTTGTGCAACCAAATATTAGGCTGAGGGTGCCAATACTTTTGTCTGGCCCATTTTTGGAGTTTTGTGTGAAATGATCAATGTTTTGCTTTTTGCTTTATTCTCTTTTGTGTTTTTTCATTGAAAACAAATTAAATGAAGATAATAATACCAAAGAATTTGTGATTGCAATCATTTTTAGTAAGAAACTGAGTATAATCTGACAGAATTGCATGGGTGTCAATATTTTTGGCCACAACTGTATGATTTATGATCAAGCAGGAGCAGTGACCCTCAATACAGACCTACACAGCCCTACCCGTCAATGGAGGGTATGATGCCCTAATTTTTAGTGGCACCCCCATTCAACGAAGGGACTCCCTAGCTGTCCCTTTAGTATTCTACACTCATTCAGAAGTGCCTGTGACATTTAAAAAAGGTGATATAAACACCACTCAATATATTTGTTTCTTAGCTTTTGCTTTGTATACAGGTCTCATGATTTGGATGGCAGGCCTTAAAAGTCCAAGATCCCAATGCGTTTCCCTTGAGTTGTCAGTCGGTAAGGTTCATCAGGGGACAAGAAACCAAAGAAAACAGAATGGTGTCCAAGTTAAAACGAAAATTGCACAAAATAAAAAAACACACTAACCACCAATAAAACTGTCTAAGCAGTAAGGCTGAGACAAGTGATGGATACCTGCATTAGGGTAACTCCAGGAACAATGCCCGGGGTGTAGAGTCCGAAGGAGGAGTGATACTGGAATGTATGCTGTGATATACTAACTTAAATAGTGTCCTTATCAAACAGGAGGTGTGCTCAGCTGAGAGGGTGGATTCTTGCACAATCTAACTGAACCGCAGGCTTGAGTATCAGCGGAAAAGAATGCATCGCTCATGCGTGAGAATGAAAAGCAGGCACATATGTAGCAATGAAAGGATGCAACTCGCATATCAATAGTAAAGGTATGGCAGCTCCTGCTATTCCTGGAGCATAACTTGCGTATCTGCGGTGTACCTTGTAGGATGCCTGTGCCAGTGGTGGACCTTCAGCCTAGGGGCCCTGGTGCAGCTTTAGGTGAGGAGCGGGGAGGCATGGGGGGGTGCTAGCAGCTTTAGGTGACGAGCGGAGGGAGGGTGCTAGCAGCGTCAGGTGAAAAGCGGGAGGAAGGGGGGTGCTGGCAGCTTTAGGTGTGGAGCGGTAGGTCCGCCCCTGGCCTGTGCAATTGCAATGGATAGACAACCTGACTCATCCAATTGAGGAGATTGAGACAGAGACCTAGAAAGCGACCTTGATCAAAATGATTTACTGCTATTTTAGGGGTAGACTCGCAGTTCTATACACATAGCCTATGGTTAAGGCAATTCCAGTGCATGTAAATATACTGTACTATGATATGTAACCGGATATGTGTATCAGCACAGAAACTGAAAGCACCCAATAATATTATTCAGAAACCCTGCATATCCTCCTGGGGTTCTTCACCACCTGTCTTGAGAATGTCTGCCCTTGCCTTGGTGTACTCTGCTGCAGAATATTTTGCTCCAATATCAGGGCTGCCACTAGGAATATCGGGCCCCTTACTGCCAAAATAGTGGGGCCCCCTGAGACTCTGCCCAGCCTCCATCTCCACCCATGCTCCGCCTCCACCCAAACATACATTATATTTAGAGTGAAAAATTGGAACAGCACCAAAAATGACCTCAATTTATGTACAAAGCTTTCCCAACCAGCAATCCAGATGGTTCTATACAACAGAGTGAAAAAAGGAAAAACAGCACAAAAAAATAGAAAAAAGTGGACTTTATTGCCCAATGCGTGGCCATTGGCAATAAAGTCCACTTTTTTCTATATTTTTGTGCTGTTTTTCCTTTTTTTACACTCTCTATTATATACTACACACACCCTTGAGACTGCTGTGGGCTAAATACACAATAGCTGAGCCTGTATATACAATAGAGACTGATGCTGGTCGTATAGTCAATAGAGATGGCTGAGGGCCCGGCCGTATAGACAATGGAGATGGCTGGTGGCTATACACACAGTAGACGATACACAATAGAGACTGCTGCTGGCTGTACACAATAGAGAATACAGAATAGAGACTGCTGCTGGCCGTATACACAATGGAGATGGCTGTGGTGGGAGAAATGCACAATGGAGACGGCTGCGGGACAAATGCACAATGGACACGATTGCGGGACAAATGCACAATTGAGATGACAGCGGCAGAGAGAGTGAGACAGAGAGAGAGAGAGACAGACACAGAGAGAAAGAGACAGACACAGAGAGACACACAGACACAGAAAGAGACAGACACAGAGAGAAAGAGACAGACAGAGAGAGACAGACAGAGCGAGATGGACGGACACAGAGAGAGACAGACAGAGAGAGAGAGATGACTCACCGTAGCCGGTGACTCTCCTCTGTCACGGAACCGCGCCTGCGGCTGTGGGGCCCGGTGATCCAGATCAATAGGGGGGGGGGCTGAACAGTAGTGATGTTGATTGTCTTCGTGACTCCACCTGTGAGAGGTTCGGTAACTGCACCGGCGCTGCGGGGCCTCCGGGGGATGGAATGCAGCAAGATGGGACGCTCCCCACAGGATGAGCGGGAGTCCCCGGGGCCAGGAGCTGCGCAAGATGTTGTGAGGCAGCTGCGGTAATACTGCTGTTAGGCTCAGGAATCAGACGCAGACACTTCAGAGTCTTTTTAGGTACCTTTACTGGTGGTAATCGGGTACGCCAGACCGGGATAGTGAAGTCAGCACTCCTGGAGGTTCACAGCAAGCAGTTGTAGTAGGCTTCCTTTCTCTATTTCTCTGATTAAGGTCGGGTGGATGTGGAATCCAGCCGGACCGGGCAGTGTGTTCAATGGAACTTGCTTCACCTGGTTAGCAGCACTGAGGGCACTGTAAAAGGGTTTGAGCAGGATCAATACTCTTCCCTGGGCTCTTGCTGGTAGGTGCTTCAGGTGGAACAGGGGGCTAGACTCCCTGTGCAGGATGCTGGTTCTCTGTGGTGGCTGGTAGCTCTCACAGCTCGGTTCCAGTAACCGGTTAGTAAAGAAAGAGTCAGAATAACTCTGTTTTCCTTGAGAGGTGTTCTCCTTCTTCCTCTGACCCCAATTGCAAGGGTCTCCTCACTGGCTAAATGGCTGGTTGGGCCTAGTGTGTCCCTCATAAGATGGAGGTTTCACACTGCCTGCAGCTCTTGTAGCGTCTGCACACACTCTTCACAGTTCTAAAGTGACTGCACACACTCTGAAGTTTCTCCCTCCAAGACCCTATTTATAGGGGGAACTGGCTCAAAGTGACCAGTAGAGCTCCCCCTAGGGGCTCGGGGTGAAACCAGGTGTTCTAAGGTGTTGTAGGTGTTTTGTGTGAGTGATGCTTGCTGTTAGCTCCATTCATACCCTAAGGAGTTCTTTGGTGCCCAACAAGGTGCTAGGGTGCCACATTCCCCCTTAGTTAACCTCAGTTCTCCCGGCTGAGCAAAAAGTTCTTTTTACAACTTAACACTATGCAGTTTATAAACATTTATTTACAGAGTCGTAAAGAAAAATACAAAAATCACTAAAAAGGAAGGGAAAAATATGAAAAAGGTGAAAAGCAGTCCATACGGCACTAGTCCATCTGCCGCAGGCTGGAAAAAGGTAAAGTTTTAGGTCACACAAGTCCTGTGACAATTGTCCAAAGTTTATGAAAAGGGAAAAAGGTAAAGTCCACACATATTTAAACTTTATACATTCCCTACGGGTGTCTCTGCTTGGGAGGCCGGTACTAACCTTCTTTACCTTACCAGGCGCTTTCTGTCCCCAACTTAATATACTTGGGACAGAGCCCAGTTCCTCCACCCTTCTGTACACTACTTTTTACAGGTTTTGAAAACAGGGTACTATTTACAAACACTTACAGGTAATATGGTTCCACTACATCTTAAACCCATTCTCCAAGTTTGTTTGGGGGTTGTCCTAATGTACTACGTGTGGATCTGCGTAGTGTGGGTGTTTCCAAAGCTGTTGGTGTAGTGTACGAAGTGGTTCTTGTTCTACTTTTGTTTTGTGTAAGGCCATAGTAAGTGCGTAAGCGATCTACTGGACTATCCTCTGTAGGTAGTTGTGTAGGATTTGTTTCTCTTACTGTAGGACTAGCAGGTTCACCGATTACAGGAATCTCAGGTTCCAATATAACAGGCTGCATATCTTGCACTTGAACTTGTTCTTGTTGAACTTGTTGGTTTTCTACAGGCTGGTAGAAATGCATAACTGGTATGATGTATGCACCATCGCATTGTGGCCAGTCAGCTGGTAAGTATCCAATGTCTGTAAGGACTAGATTTTCTTTAGTTTCTTCTTCTGTAGTTACCGCTGGGTAACTGGTTACTTGTGGGATTAACTGTGCTGGACATTTCTTTAAATGGTCCCTTGAGACAGTTGCATAAGTATTCCCATTGTCTTTGCTGATAACGCAAGTTTTGGAGTTGTCATACTGTGATGGCATAATTGTGTAGGGTTCAGATTCCCAACTGTTATCCAATTTGTTGGTTTTTCTTTTTCTTTTTAGCACTAAGTCACCTGTTGCAAAAGGTTCCGCTGAGGCGTGCTCGTTGAAGTCTTTTTCTTGCTTGGTTCTGCTGATTTCTAGGTTTCTTTCAACACTTTCTTGTACTTTTCTGTACTGTTCTTGGCGTTGACTGACCCAATCTTCATCAGAAGAGTCTTTTGTGGGTTCGATGGTTCCCATCTGTAAATCAATAGGCAATTTACCTGGCCTTGCTCGCATCAAGTAAGCAGGTGTGTAATTGGTTGAACTGACAGGTATGTGGTTGTAGATGTCCACGAGATCTGGAAGTTTCTCAGGCCATTGATTTCTCTCTTCAACTGGTAAGGTCTTGAGCATGTCCATGACTATGTGGTTCATCTTCTCACATAAACCGTTCGTCTGAGGATGATAAGGTGTTGTGCGGATCTTCTTACACCCATATAGCCCTAAGAATCCTTAGAACAGAGCTGATTCGAAGGCTGGCCCTTGGTCAGTCAAGACTTGGTCTGGATACCCATGGGGGCGACAGAAGTAACTCTGGAACGCTTTGGCTGCGACCTCTGCAGTTAAGTCCTTAACTGAAACTACTTAACTGAAACTACTACCAGGAACCTTGAATAGTGGTCAACAATGGTGAGAGCGTAAGTGTACCCGGTGCAGCTTGGGGTAAGCTTCACGTGGTCGAGAGCAACTATTTCAAGAGGTTTGGTGGTAACAATTGGCTGCAACGGAGCTTTCTGAGTTAGGTGGTCTTTCCTTCGAAGGTGACATGGTCCACAGTTCTTACACCACTTGTCAATTGAGCCTCGCATACCGACCCAGTAGAACCGATCCTTTAGGAGTCTCTCTAGCTTCTTCCATCCAAAGTGTCCGGCATCATCATGGTATGCTTCAAGGATCATTTGGACTTCAGTCCTGGGGACTACAATCTGCCAGATTAGTTCGTGGGTTCTTGGATTGAGGTATCTTCTGCATAGTTTACCTTGGTAGACAAACAACCTTCCCTTCTCTTTCCATAGGCGTTTAGCAGTTTGTGAGGCATCAGGGTCCATGTTGGCGTGTTCTTGAGTGATCAGATCCCTTACCAGGCTGACATCTGGATCGTTGGCTTGAACCTCCTTCCAGTCATGGTGGGGTAAAGGGTTCACGGTCCTCTCTACACGTTTCTGGTTCGCCTGATGACACGTTGCTGTACCCGTACGGTGGAAAGCAGGTAGTTCAATCTCCTCCAGGTCATCTATGTCTTCTCCCTCTTCAGGAAGGTTAGGCATTCGGGACAGGGCATCAGCATTGCCGTTCTTGTGACCTGCCCGGTACTTTACAGTAAAATTATAGCTGGAAAGTCTTGCTACCCAACGCTGTTCTAGGGCTCCCAGCTTTGCAGTCTCTAAATGAGTTAGAGGGTTGTTATCTGTGAAAGCTGTGAACGGGGCAGATGCCAGGTGATGCTTGAAATGCTCTGTGATTGCCCAGACCAGGGCCAGGAATTCTAGCTTGAAGGAGCTGTAGTTCTCCGGGTTCCTTTCCGTGGGACGGAGCTTTCTGCTGGCGTAGGCTATCACCTTCTCTTTGCCCTGCTGGCGTTGAGCTAGGACTGCTCCTAAACCTTCATTACTTGCATCAGTGTATAATAAAAACGGGAGATTGTAATCAGGATTGGTCAGGATTTCTTCTCCTGTCAAAGCATCTTTCAGCTTCTGGAAGGATTGTTCCTGCTCTGGTCCCCATGGAACGGGGGTCCCCTGATCTTGCCGTTTTTGGATTGACCTACTAAGAGATCTTGCATTGGTGCTGCTATCTTGGTATAGCCTTTGATGAAGCGTCGGTAGTACCCGACCAGTCCTAGAAATTGACGTACCTCTTTGTGAGAAGTTGGTGCTGGCCAGTACTTGATGACGGTGACTTTATCCGGATCCGGTGCTACGCCTTCAGCGCTTACCACGTGTCCTAGGTATTGGACCTTGGGTTTCAGTAGGTGGCACTTGGACGGTTTCAGTTTCATCCCGTACTTGGACAGTGACTCGAGCACTTCACTCAGGTGCTGGAGGTGATCTTCATAGGTCTGAGAGTATACAATGACATCATTAAGGTATAACAGGACAGTCTCAAAGTTCTTGTGGCCCAAACAACACTCCATCAGTCTCTGAAATGTTCCTGGGGCATTGCACAATCCGAATTGCATACTGTTGAACTCGCATAAGCCCATAGGTGTCGTGAAGGCTGTCTTCTCACGATCCTCCTCTGCAACGGCAACCTGCCAGTACCCACTAGTAAGATCTAATGTGGAGAAGTAGTTGGCAGATTTGAGTGCAGCTAGTGACTCTTCTATGCGGGGTAATGGGCATGCATCCTTGTGTGTGACTTTGTTGATTTGCCTATAGTCTACGCACATCCTCATACTACCATCTTTCTTTTTAACCAGGACTAGTGGTGCTGCCCAGGGACTACAGCTATCCCTAATGACTCCAGCATTTTTCATGTCCTGTAGCATCTCTTTTGCTTTTTGGTAGTGTGCGGGTGGTATAGGCCTGTACCTTTCTTTGATTGGTGCATGATTGCCTGTGGGGATATGATATTGTACCCCTTTAATCCTCCCAAAGTCAAGTGGGTGTTTGCTGAACACTTGCTCATACTCCCGAACTACCCGGTATACTCCATTTTTCTGGTGGGTAGGTGTATTGTCAGTTCCTACACTGAGCTCCTGACACCATTTCTCTAACTGATATTTGGAGTGAGGGGGTTCATCAGTGACTGTTTGTGCTGAGGATTTTACATCAATTATAGCATCATCTTTAACCTGGTACAATTTTGCGACAGTGGCATATCTAGGCAGTCTGACTTCGTCATCACCATAATTTAATATGCATACGGGGACTCTCCCTTTTCTCACATCGACCAACCCTCTGGCTGTCAAGAGCGTAGGACTACTATCAGACATTACAGGTTCTACTACAGTCCTGCCCTCTGAGGCCTATGGCTGCTCGACACCAGATCATCATTTCACTTCTGGGTGGTACCACAATTGGAATGGGATCTGTGACCCGTACTCTGCCAATTTCACCATTAGACAATGTTACCTCTTGTTGATAAACCAGAGATCGGATCTGCTTTTGGATGGCTCTCTTCTCTCTGGGTCTACCAGCTTCAACACTCTGTTGGAGTAAAAACAACACTTCATCGATGCATTTAACCATAACATTAGTACCCAGTATTACATAGGGATCTTTGTTGTTTGGCTTATCCTGGACCACTAGGATACCCTGGTTTTTCAACTGCACTCTCCCCACCCTTACTGTAGCTTCCCATTGCCCCTCTACTGTAACTAGTATACCATTAGTAGCTTCAATGTTCAGCTCAGGGTTAGGGGGTTCCAGCTTAACATCTGGCCAGAACCGCTTGTAAAGGATACTCGGGATGGTTGTCACCTGGGATCCAGTGTCTATCAAGGCGGATATAGCAATGCCATCGATGACGATTGGTAGATATGTAAAAAATGAGAATGCGCATAGGGTCTTATCCTTAATATAAATCAAATCCCATACAGTGTGAAAACTGCTCACCTGATACGGTTGTGAAGCCCACAACCAGCTTGATCGCTCAAACACAGCAGCCGCAGCCGGGACCGCACTTCCCGGATAGGGATTGGTAGATATGGACAGTCTCCTACATACTTGTGTTCCCAGCTGGTCGTTGGGCCTGGACAGTCTACTCCTGGGGTTGGCCCTTCTCGCCCAGGGGTTGCCCGTTTAAAGGACGGGACTGTTGAGTACGTCCTCCTAAGTCGTTCTGCTGACTGGTGCGGCATCTGTCGAGACTGCGGCGGTCTGCAGGTTTTCCTCGCAGCGGCTGTGTCTTTCTCTTCATCCACGGGACGTCGTCAGGGCTGTTGGCGAGCTGAATCTTGCCCGATGACCTTGCTTCTGTCTTGGGTCTTCTCCCAGCTTGTAGCTTGGCCACGTCTTTCATCAGCTGCTCTATATTAGCACACAGTTGTTCAAACCGGTCAGGTGTTGCAGTCTGTGCACTGGACTGAACCGCAGGGATTGGAGATGCTGCTGCCGGCACAGAAGGGATGTCAGTCTGCTGCTGCTGTGAAGCGGGATCAGGCACTGCGGCGAGCCGTTGTCCCCACACTGTTAAGTCTCTCAAGGTGTAAAACTCTGCGCCAGGGTTTTGTATGGACCACCAGCTTGCTTGCTTTCTATCCTCAGATAGTCTAAGGCCCACAATAAATTGTCCAATCAACGCTTTGTTCTCATCTCTGACACCATCAGGATCAACTTGTTTTAACAGTCTTAATGCTTCTTGCAATCGCAGTGAATAATCTAGGACACTTTCTTGTGCCCCTTGGTTACAACGATAGAATGACAGTCTTAATTCAGCTTCGGTATGGCGTTCAAAAACCCGGGTTAACTTAGCGAATATCTGCTCCACAGATTCCTGAGTTTCTACAGGCCAGCTGCGGCTCTGCAGCTCTGCTGCGCCCGTTAACTGTCCCATAATAACTGAAGCTCTCTGCTTACTGGTCATAGCGTACATGTCCAGCGTTTGGCATATCTTCCTCTGAAATGTCTCCAAGGTGCTGGGTGTACCGCTGTACTTAGGTTACCAGGTCGCATTCGGAACATAAGGCAGGGATATCGGCATAATCGGAGCGGGTTGCTGTGGCATACCGCTGGCTTGTTGCTGTCCATCAGGAGGTATGTTTGGTGCTTGCGGGGGTACCGCGTTGTTGGGAGCCGGGTTACTCATGGTCGCTCCCCCTTAGTTAAGCGCGGCCAGTCCCTTGGTTTCAAACGGAAGTGTCGGCCTCGCAGTGAGGAGTGAAGCACCACGGGAGTTTCCGGTTCCTGCTGCGTACAGGGGAAGTCGTCAGAGCGTGGGGGCGGGGCCAATCTTTGCGCCCTTTGCAGTCATGCCCCTTCTTTTCCCGCCTTTCACGCAGCAATGGCGGATCAAATGTACAGTTCGATATTTACAGTCATTAAATAGCACACAATACCCGTGATAACGGGCCTGCTCGTATCCTGTTCTTGACGCCAAATTCTGACTCACCGTAGCCGGGTTCTGCACGTCGCAGGCGTTGACTCTCCTCTGTCACAGAACCGCGCCTGCGGCTGTGGGGCCCGGTGGTCCAGATCAATAGGGGGGATGGCTGAACAGTAGGGTTGTTGATTGTCTTCGTGACGCCACCTGTGAGAGGTCCAGTAACTGTACCGGCGCTGCCGGGCCTCCGGGGGATGGAATGCAGCAAGATGGGACGCTCCCCACAGGATGAGCGGGAGTCCCTGGGGCCAGGAGCTGCGCAAGATGTTGTGAGGCAGCTACGGTAATACTGCTGTTAGGCTCAGGAATCAGACACAGACACTTCAGAGTCTTTTTAGGTACCTTTACTGGTGGTAATCGGGTACGCCAGACCGGGATAGTGAAGTCAGCACTCCTGGAGGTTCACAGCAAGCAGTTGTAGTAGGCTTCCTTTCTCTATTTCTCTGATTAAGGTCGGGTGGATGTGGAATCCAGCCCGACCGGGCAGTGTGTTCAATGGAACTTGCTTCACCTGGTTAGCAGCACTGAGGGCACTGTAAAAGGGTTTGAGCAGGATCAATACTCTTCCCTGGGCTCTCGCTGGTAGGTGCTTCAGGTGGAACAGGGGGCTAGACTCCCTGTGCAGGATGCTGGTTCTCTGTGGTGGCTGGTAGCTCTCACAGCTCGGTTCCAGTAACCGGTTAGTAAGGAAAGAGTCAGAATAACTCTGTTTTCCTTGAGAGGTGTTCTCCTTCTTCCTCTGACCCCAATTGCAAGGGTCTCCTCACTGGCTAAATGGCTGGTTGGGCCTAGTGTGTCCCTCATAAGATGGAGGTTTCACACTGCCTGCAGCTCTTGTAGCATCTGCACACACTCTTCACAGTTCTAAAGTGACTGCACACTCTGAATTTTCTCCCTCCAAGACCCTATTTAAAGGGGGAACTGGCTCAAAGTGACCAGTGGAGCTCCCCCTAGAGGCTCGGGGTGAAACCAGGTGTTCTAAGGTGTTGTAGGTGTTTTGTGTGAGTGATGCTTGCTGTTAGCTCCATTCATGCCCTAAGGAGTTCTGTGGTGCCCAACAAGGTGCCAGGGTGCAACAGAGAGACAGACACAGAGAGAGAGACAGACACAGAGAGAGAGAGACAGACAGAGAGAGAGAGAGGCAGACACAGAGAGAGAGAGACAGACACAGAGAGAGAGAGTGACAGACAAAGAGAGAGAGACAGAGAGAGAGCGAGACGGACGGACACAGAGAGAGACAGACACAGAGAGAGAGAGACAGACACAGAGAGATAGACAGACACAGAGAGACAGAAACAGAGAGAGACAGACACAGAGAGAGAGACAGACACAGAGAGAGATAAAGACACAGAGAAACAGAAACAGAGAGAGACAGACACAGACCGGCCGCTCCGCATACAAAGGCCCTCAGCTCACCCCCGGCCTCTCCACACACAGGGGCCCTCAGCTCACCCCCGGCCGCTCCGCACACAGGGGCCCTCGACTCACCCCGAGCCGCTCCACATTCAGGGGCCCTCAGCTCACCCCCGTCAGCTCCGCACACAGAGGCCCTCGGCTCACCCCCGGCCGCTCCGCACACAGGGGCCCTCGGCACACCCCCTGCCGCTCCGCACACAGGGGCCCTTGGCTCACCCCCTGGCTGCTCTGCACACAGGGACCCTCGGCTCACCCTGGCCGCTCCGCACACTGGGGCCCTCGGCTCATCCCCAGCTACTCCGCACACAGGGGCCCTCGGCTCATCCCCGGCCTGACCTGCAAGGGCTATTTTGGAGCTACAAGTAACGTGTCCGTCTGTCCCCGGGGCCAGAGCTCCCCCGCACTGTGCCGATTCCGTCTGCCTCCATGCTCCTATCAGCCACACTGGGAAGGCATCAATAAGACATGCTGCCAAAAAGATGTTCTGCAGCAGCTGTAACTGTGGCTATGAAATGCAATGGAGATGATGGCAGTACAGGTGCACTCCCCCTGGCACAGCACACACGTGCACTGACAGCAGTACCCGCTCACCTCACACATGTCTCCGCACTACTGCTGACAGTCGTGGGCCCTGATGGATCACAGTCATGTTCGGCAGCAGCCGGCATCCCAGAGATGGAAGGGGCGGGGTCACAGTGGTGCGACACACAGCCCCACCATCCTATTGGTTTGTGATGAGGGCTGGTGGTCATGTGACTGCACATGCTGCTTCCTGACTCTCAGAGGCAGCGGCGAGTGCTGTAATCACAGCCACCCTGTTCTCTGTTGTTAGCCCTGAGGACTCCCACACCATTAGTCCCGGTATCCGTTCAGCACGTCCATGTCGGTGCTGTCAGCAACGCGTGCCTTGACTCCTTGCTTCAAACAGCCACGCCCCCCGCTAGCACGCCCGGACTCCTACACCTGTCCAGAGAGCCACGCCCTCTCTAATGATTGTCGGGCCCCTTAATGATTAAGAGCTGTAAAAGTCTAATGGCGGCCATAGTAACATAGTAACATAGTAACATAGTAACATAGTAACATAGTTTTTAAGGTTGAAGGAAGACTTTAAGTCCATCTAGTTCAACCCATAGCCTAACATGTTGATCCAGAGGAAGGCAAAAAAAAACCCATGTGGCAACACTAATCTCCACATTGGGGGAAAAAATTCCTTCCTGACTCCAGATACGGCAATCAGACTAATTCCCTGGATCAACGCCCTATCAAAGAATCTAGTATATATAACTGGTAATATTATAGTTTTCAAGAAAGGCATCCAGGCCCTTCTTAAATGTTAGTATTGACTCGCTCATTACAACATCATGTGGCAGAGAGTTCCATAGTCTCACTGCTCTTACAGTAAAGAATCCGCGTCTGTGATTATGATTAAACCTTCTTCCCTCCAGACGTAGAGGATGTCCCCTTGTCCCAGTCTCAGGCCTAAGAGTAAAGAGATCATTAGAAAGGTCTCTGTACTGCCCCCTCATATATTTATACATTATTATAAGATCACCCCTAAGCCTTCGTTTTTCCAAGCTAAATAACCCCAAGTTTAATAACCTGTCTTGGTATTGCAGACCCCTTAGTCCTCTAATAACTTTTGTCGCTCTTCTCTGGACCCGCTCTAGTTCAGCTATGTCTTTCTTATACACCGGAGACCAGAATTGTACACAGTATTCTAAGTGTGGTCGCACTAGTGACTTGTATAGAGGTAAAATTATGTTCTCCTCATGAGCATCTATGCCTCTTTTAATACATCCCATTATTTTATTTGCCTTTGCAGCAGCTGCCTGACACTGGCCACTAAATGTGAGTTTGTCATCTACCCATACACCCAGGTCTTTTTCAGTGACAGTTTTGCCCAGTGTTTTACAATTAAGCACATAATTATACCTTTTGTTTCCTCTGCCCAAGTGCATGACTTTACATTTATCCCCATTAAAGCGCATTTGCCATTTAGCAGCCCAAGCTTCTAGTTTACATAAATCCTCCTGTAATATAAAATTGTCCTCCTCTGTATTGATTACCCTGCAGAGTTTAGTGTCATCTGCAAATATTGAGATTCTACTCTGTATGCCCCCTACAAGGTCATTAATAAATATATTAAATAGACGCGGGCCCAACACTGACCCCTGTGGTACCCCACTGTTAACTGTGACCCATTCTGAGTGTGTTCCATTAATAACCACCCTTTGTTTCCTATCACTAAGCCAGTTCTTAACCCACTTACACATATTTTCCCCTATCCCCATTGCCCTCATTTTATGTATCAACCTTTTGTGTGGCACCGTATCAAAAGCTTTTGAAAAGTCCATATACACCACATCCACTGCATTTCCTTGGTCCAGTCCAGAACTTACTTCTTCATAGAAGCTTATTAGATTAGTTTGACAGGAACGGTCTCTCGTAAAACCATGTTGATAATGGGTCATGAGGTTATTTTTATTCAGATACTCCAGTATAGCATCTCTTAGAAAACCCTCTAGGATTTTACCCACAGTAGAGGTTAAGCTTACTGGCCTATAATTTCCAAGTTCAGTTTTTGTCCCCTTTTTGAATATTGGCACCACATTTGCTATACGCCAGTCCTGTGGTACAGACCCTGTTATTATGGAATCTTTAAATATTAAAAATAATGGTCTATCTATGACAGTACTTAATTCCTGCAGCACTCTGGGGTGTATCCCATCTGGGCCCGGGGATTTGTCAATTTTAGTGATTTTTAGACGATGCCGTACTTCCTCTTGGGTTAAGCAGGTGACGTTTAATTGAGAATTTTTGTTATCACTGATCATATTGTCTGTCATGGGATTTTCTTGTGTAAATACTGTTGAAAAAAAGTCATTTAGCATATTTGCTTTTTCCTCATCCTCATCCACCATTTCACCCAGACTATTTTTAAAGGGGCAAACACCATCATTTTTTAGTTTCTTACTATTTATGTAGTTAAAAAATATTTTGGGATTCTTTTTACTTTCTCTGGCAATGAGTCTCTCTGTCTCAATCTTTGCTGCCAATTAGGTTGAGTAGTTGTCATGTGAATGAAATCGACACCCAGCTGAACAACTCTATGCGCATAATATCTGGTGCTATCAGCCCAAAGCCCATCTACTGGTTACCCATCTTGACCCACATCGCACCTGTAAACCTGAGAAGACAAAAGCTCCTACTTAAAGAATACACCAAAGTAGTGAATAATATCACAATACATCAAAATATCCAAGATGTTCAAATACAGCAACTGAAATCAAGATATCCACCCATCCGAACCGCAATCACCCTGTATGAGAAATAGTGAGAACTTTGGGTCAGTGCAGTAGACGATGAGCTTCAAATGTTTCCTCACTTACAAAATCCTTCAGCAAACTTCAATCTGCCAAGAAAAACCTGGGTCACCCTAAGGGTACCTTTACACACAACAACCGCGGGAGACATTTTTGGCAGCGATATTTCTCGCTGGAATGATCGCCGCCAAATTGCCTCATTATTGCGGCGTGTAAATCGGGAATTTGGTGGCGATGAAACCAATGTCGCCCGGTTTCGATTTCAGAGCAGTGCTCTGAAATCGAAACCAGGCGACATTTGTTTTATCGCCGCCAAATTCCCGATTTACACGCCACAATAAGGAGGCAATTGGGAGGAAATGTGGCAGCGATATTTCCAGGTCACAATATCGCTGTCAACATTTCTCGCCGCGGTCACAGCGTGTAAAGGTACCCTAAAGGTACCGTCACACGCGGCAATTTTGCTAGCAATTTCACTGGCAATTTGCTAGTTGCAGTGAATTCATGGACACATTGTTCCATTTGTACATGGCAACAATAGAAGAATGTGTCCATGATTTCACTGCAACCAGCAAATTGCCTGTGGAATTGCTAGCAAAATTGCCGCTTGTGACGGTACCTTAAGTCGCATCAGAACTGTGAGGTCTGTGCACATCTTATGCACAAGTGGGTAAAATCTGGCTCTCCTGCCTGTGACTGTGGAGCGGAGCATCAAACACTTCAGCACATTGTTGAGGAGCGTCCCCTCAGATGCTACACTGGTGACAAGAATGATTTCTACTGTGGAGATGGTAATGCTATTGCATACATAGAAAACCTCGATATCTGACAGATTTCTGTTCCTTTGTTCCTTTCAATCACTGTTTATTGTTCGTTATTCATTCTTATATGATGTTAAAATATATGTTCATACGATTATATAAATATGTAAGTTCAGCATCACTGCTTGCACCAGTTCACATTATATCTCGAGTGCTGTGCAGTTCTTTTTCTGTTTATATAAATATGTAACTAGATAGTCACAGTCTTAATATCCATAAAGAAATGGAAAAAGTGTGCTTGATTACTAATGAGGTGTATATTGATCAAAATTCAATATAGAAGAGCCATGGTTAACAATACATAAAAAGTGGTACCGTTTTTGTAGCCCAAAAGGCAAATCTTGCAAGAAAAGGACAAAGACCAACAACATAGCTAAATAAAGAAAATGAAACTAAATAGATCATTTATTCCATTCAGATTAACAGAGTTCATCAGAAAAATCCACCTTGATTCACATTGCAATATCTTTTAGTTCCAGTCACCGAGTCTTGGTAAACGGGGAATAGCTTCAATCACTTCTATATAATCCATAGGACAGCTGCAGGTGCAAAGGTAGACCACTCCTTTCAATCTGCAGTTACCAAAAGATCTTTTTTTATAGATTCTTTTTGTTGAACTGATAGTGAAATCAGGAGAGGTGATATTGATTCACAAAAGCTACACTTACGCACCTAATTTTGAGTTGGGGAGTTGTAGATTAGGAAAGTGTAGCTATTGCAAGACCTAATGCCAGCTGAGGGTCCGTATTGAAGAACATCTAGGTGACATTAGAAACCAATAAGACACCCATCTTACTTTTAATAGGGTGCATGGTGGAAAACTTAAATCTATTACTTTCTGAGTGATTGAAGCTATTCCGCGTTCATCAAGACTGGGTGACTGAAACTAAAAAATATTGCAACGTGAATCTAGGTGGAGTTTTCTGATGAACTCTGTTAATCCAAATGGAATAAATGAGCAACTTACCTTTACTTGCTTTATTTAGCTATCTTGTTGGTCTTTGTCCTTTTCCTGGAAGATTTGCCCTTTGTGCGTGTGTGTGTATGTGTGCGTGTGTGCACGTGTATGCACATGTGTATGTACTGTATGTGTGTTTGTGTGCATGCATGTGTGTTTGCATGTGTGTGCGCATGTGCATGTACAGTATGTGTGTGCATGTGTGTATATGTGTGTATACGCATTTGTGTGCGTGTAGGTGTGTGTATCCGTGCGGTGTGTATATGAATGTATGCACAAAGTGTGTATGTGCCTGATTGTATGCACATGTGTGCATGTGCATGCTTGTATGTACATGTGTGAATGTGCGTGTGTATGTATGTGCGTGCATGCCCATGTGTGTACATGTATGTGTTTAGGTGTGTGTATGTTCATGTATATGAGCATGACCATTTTAAGAATGTTTCTTAAGAATGTGAGGGAAGGTGTACATTAGCTCCTGTTTTGCCAGTTGGGGTGTTGGTTAGTCCTATCTGAAACAAAATGGAGGAAAAATTAGATTGGGGTAGATTATTATTCTCTCCTTTTCTTAAGATTCATGTTATTCTGAGTCTATGTAGATGATATTAATGACATTAGTACTTCAACTATAGGTTCTATACCTGGGTATCTTACTTGCAGACTTAAGTTCCTTTCTGCAATGGAGTGAGACCTTTGCTTTACTTTTTACTTGTATCTTTCTTGTTCCTTTAAAAATTAAGTGCAGCTAAAACAGATTGCTACTTAATAAACGTACGTTGCTGTCTAGCTGTATGAGTCCTTTCCCTTAGGCATAGTTTTGCTATATGCTACTTTGACCTATAGTCCTTGTTGGTTTTACACCCAGTCAAAGTTGTAGTTCTTTATCTTTTGTAGTTTCTATTCACATTTAACAGTTATGGTACCTTTACACGCTGCTACAACATGGTAGAAACAACCGGGTGCTTGACGTGCACGAGCACGCACGAACGGTTACAAACGGTACCCGCACCGTCTTTACACGCCGCTATAAGGTGCTTTACAGAAGGTTAAATCTATCTCTGGATGCACCGCCGGGTACCTAAAGTTACCTTCTGCAGAGCACCTTACCTCATTTACACCCCAATACAGAGGGTAATATGGGAGGACCTGGTGCAGCAGGGACAACACATAGGCGTGCCACAATTGTGGATTACGAGAATTTCGTACGCTGATAGGACAACGTAATAGCATCATGATTGGCCAGCCAGCGCAGGGAGGCTGACTAATACATGACGCTTGAGCAATTGTGTAGTGTGACTGGTCAGCTCATTAATTATGCCGCCCTATGCAGCGACTACCAATCGTAACGCAGGAGCTTCCTCCAATGATCGCTGAAGGGGGGTGGTTTCCCGGAGCCTGTGTCACGCCCCAGGTAGATAGCAAGGTGTCGAAACAACCCTCTTGTTCCTTATTTACACGCCGATACAGGCCGCTACCCTCGGGTTGAAATCAACCTGTTTTAGAGCACTGCTCTGAAACAGGTGCCTCAAGTGACGGGTGGAAACATCCGTCTTTACACGCCGCTACCTCGGGTTGATTTGGCGGTGCAAGATACATTTCTCTCATCTACCCGGTTGTTTCTACCATGTTGTAGCGGTGTGTAAAGGTACCTTTAAGGGATTCAAAGCTGGCTAGACCTATGACAAAAAATGTGTGATTTATACACTAGATTTGTTGTATTGGGTTTGTATATATTCGTTACAAATACATAAGCTACTGTACTATATCATATGTGGTTTTCCTGAGAGGTGTATCCTGATTCTGTCATAAGGGGTTGTGTTATGTATATGAAGGTGGGGCTAAAAATACTTCACACCTGTCTGCGGTACGTAAGCCTATATATAAGCTCCTCCTTCACATATATAACACAACCCCTTATGACACAATCAGGATACACCTCCCAGGAAAACCACATATAATATAGTACAGTAGCTTATGTATTTGTAACGAATATATACAAACCCAATACAACATATCTAGTGTATAAATCACACGTTTTTTGTCATAGGTCTAGCCAGCTTTGACCCTGTCTCACTCCCCTCCTATACAGATGTAACCCCGATTTTACCAGAATAAATTTCCAGCACTGCATTCAAGCTTTGGTGAGTGCCGCTCCTTCTTTCATCTGAGTAATGTGGCTAGTGCCAGGATTTCCACTGCTTACATTGTATTTTGTTATAGATCACTGGAAAAATGCACAAAGAAGCAAGGGTGGTTAACACATTTTAATTTCACTCCCTGTCTTCTAAGTGTAATTCTATATTGCATCCTTAATTTTATATATTTCTAGAGTACTCCTAAATCTAACATAAGAGTAATCCCTACCCTTTTTGCAACATTTTTCTATTGTGTATTTTATTATCTAATCAATAAACATCCCAAAAATGGATTAAACAGACAATTCGAGCGTATCTTGTATTATGAAACATAGAAAAAAAGGGGTAGTGTTAGGCTGCCTTCAGACTTGCAGATGCCTCCGCAGCGTTTTGCAGAGGCATCTGCAAGTATCTGCATGCAGACCGCGGCCCCTATGTTTATAATGGAGTGCACGGCGGTCTGCAGATGCTTGCAGACCGCCGTGCGCTCTCATTGCCCGCCATCAGTGATCTGTGCGCAGGCGGATGCCTGCGCACAAATCACACACTCTCGCCCGCACCAGGGACGCAACATCTCGCGTCCCTGGTGCGGACGAGAGTGTGTGATCTGTACGCAGGCATACGCCTGCGCACAGATCACTAATGGCGGGCAATGAGAGCTCACAGCGGTCTGCAAGCATCTGCAGACCGCCGTGCGCTCCATTATAAACATAGGGGCCGCGGTCTGCATGCAGATACTTGCAGATGCCTCTGCAAAACGCTGCGGAGGCATCTGCAAGTCTGAAGGCAGCCTGCGCGCTAGAATTATCCATATTACTAACTACACGGTCTATTAACAGGAGGCGTTATACACGGTGCTCCTCCAAAATTTTTGTAAGCAGCAACACATTGGGTCCACAGACTTACAATAAACTCCCCTCCCCTAACAAGGCCAGCTCCGGCGTAATCACACATAAACAAAATGTTAATGTTTCTTTTTTCCTGGCTTTTGCCGATGTTTCAAAAATATAATATCCTCGCAATGAAATAATTTTAGGGGGCAGAATAGAATTAATTATTATAAAAAAATATATAATAAAACTGGGGCTTTACTAGCTGTTTGAAAACTAAGGAGATCACAGAAAATGCAAGAAAAAACCCTAATGTTTCCTAAATGTACAGGAAATGATATACGGTAATCCTCTTATGCAGGAGTTTGGGGTTAGTATCCCCTTTCAATTTATACTTAATAGTGAAATGTAGTTTTATTTATTTTATTGTCTGTACACTACCAACAGGAACAAGCTGAAGAACGAAAACATTTCTCGAGGTCGAGGTAGTGAGGAACTGAGAAAAGCTGATTATGAATCGGAAACTGTGGGCTGAGATCTGCCTTTAGAAAGGATGAGTAGAAAACCTGATATGAAGCTGTCTGATCCTACTCTACACTCCTACTATACAGCAGATACATTATTATTATTTATTTAAAGCACCATTAATTCTATGGTGCTCTACATGTGAAGGGTGTTTACCCACATAAAATACATACAGTATTTAAAACACAATACACAAACTAAAAGTGACAGAACGGGAAGGACCCTGCCCTCACAGGCTTACAATCTACAGAGTACTGAGGAAGGAGACAATTGTCAGGAGCTCGCCACCTTCATCTCCCCCCTCACACCTGAGTGACAGCAGCTGCTGTATAGGTTAGTATAAAACGGCGACCATTACGTATTGGAGGCCACACTCTCCTTATGAAGACAGAACACTGGAGTCTGCTGAATATTCTTTGTAAAGACCTTTTACACAAGGACAATATTGTTCTTTGTGACATTTTGCATTGTGACTCAGGACCTCTACTTATTTAACTAGGGCAGCATATGTTAATGACAGATTAGCTTCAAATATCTTCACAGTCCTTCTTTATCAGTCCTGGCTGTCAGTTTGATTCTGGGTCTCCATTTTTATGTTTAAAGCCCAAGTGACATATTATTCAGTCTCAGTCATTTTGGGCAGGTATAGTATAATCTAACTCTCAGCTTGCTGTATAATTTACACCCTGACATCCCACAATATAAACTAATTAACCTTTCATATGTCATCAAATCCAATTACATTCTCAAATATTTATATACCAACTAACCCACAATTACGCTTATATTACAATTTTGGAAAATGCAATGGCATGATTGACTGCTGGCTTGTGATTGGCTTCAGCAGTCAGGTGACTTTGAGCAGAGTGTCATCGTAAAACATCCAATGACATGCTACTCATATCCCTTGATACTAGCAGCCATTCACAGGCAGATAGTGGAATGCTGACATTACCACTTCCTGTCTCTGCGCAGATCAGGCTGCGCAGGATCCAGGTTGGTACCCGTAGGTGAGTACGACTGATTTGTTATATTTTACAAATCCAGTCCACTGAGCAAAGATTTATTTTGCACAGATATCCCCTTTAAGTTTTACAGGAGGAAAGTACTGTAGGCATTGATCTATCCCCTTCTAAGCTTTTTGGTTTGGCCTTGTTTGTGGTCGTGCAAAGGAGGGAGAAAAAAAAGTGAATGTGCCGCTTACCAGCTCACACCTCTGATTCCCAGGCACCCAGGATAGTGGCTGGCCTCCACTCGTTTATGAAGAAAGGAAGGAAATTCAGTGCCACGTGTCCATATATAAAACAATGTCCTTTATTTAGAGGTTCAAAGCATATAAGAGCATATACATCTAGACCCTAACCGGCCATGCCAGATGTGTTTCGGAACAGAGGGTTCCTTATTCGCTACGAAACACGTCTAACAGCGCCCTTTGGGATCTAGACGTATATGCTTTGAATCTCTAAATAAAGGACATTGTTTTAAATATGGACACGTGGCACCAGATTTCCTTCCTTTCTTGTTTATGGTCCTTCATCTTCTGGAGAGGTCAATTTTGTGTTGGCTCACATTTCATAGAAAATATGAGCCATTTTTTCAGATATGTTATTAAAAACATTCAGTAAAACTTCTCCGGAGCAGAGAAGACCAGCCCTTCTCCAGCCCAGATTCTGGGGACAGATTGTCAGTTCCTTTATAACAAGTGGTGGTGGGTGGTATTAGCTCTGTGGTCTACAGGGCAGATTGTGGACAGGATGATAAGGGCAAGCCATCGATTGGTTCACGCTGCTATTTGCACACTGTGAACAGCCTACTCTTGCACCTGTAACCTCACATCCTTCCTGTTCTCATGTATATTAATACTTTCAAACATCTAAGTGGCTGCTGCTTTAACAACATTTACTTTAAAGACCTAAAATCTCCAAAATTTAGACTGCAAATCACTATCTGCTGAAGGGTCGATCCCCTTAAAAATTAAAGAGGTGCAATCAGAAGCAAATACTGTTTCCTCTGTCATTAATTCAGAGAATGAGAGATGATGACAGATGCAGAACTATAGCTCTGTCATTGTAATGATGTAAGTCTGGATCGCCCAGAGCAAAGTTCAAGTCAAGCTCCAAAACTGACAATTAAAGATCTATAAGATGCACAGCAGCTTACAATTGTCATTGTGCGATGGCATGAAAGGAAAACTTATTTCAGAAGATCTCGCAAAGGAAATTCGAATCTAGCACCTGCTGAAAATCACTGAGGTCCCTCAAGTCTGAACATTGGAGATATTTACTAAAGGTAAGAAGATTCAAACAGATTTATCAGCAGATGGTTATAGGTGGATCTGATGGATAACATGGTTATGTAGTTACCCAGTGTTGGAAGATAAGTGGGTTTCTGAGAATTACCGTAATATCCAAATTAAGACTTCTAGTTATCTTTAAAACATATCTCTTATAGAGTTGGTACCAAGTATATTTTTGGTGAATTATACTCTTGCAGGACTTTGATGAAGACTGCATGCGGTGAGGATAGAGGTCCTGCATAACCAAGATATAAGTCCAATATCTCAAATACTAGTACTGTATATTCCAGGAGGAAAGGGGGGACCATCTGGCAATTCTAAAAAAGAATCAACTCTTTTGGATTACATTGCTAAAATCCTTAGAAACCTTAGGCCAGTTTCACATCATGATTTTGTAGCTTCCAAGTGTATCCGTTTCAAAACGGATACACTCGGATCCAGATTCGCCTTCCATGTACCCCAATAGAGATCGGGTGTGTGCCTTTTGGCATCCAATTTTTGCACCATCCGATGCTGTCCTATTTAGTCACGGACACAAAATCATAGCCTGCTGCGATTTTGTGTCCGTGCCTCAAATTGGACAGCATCGATTCCGTGCCGATCCAACCACCGGTAAAATGGGAGCCTAGCTACCCGCTGTGTACCTAGGATACCAGCCAGTGAGCAGAGAAGGCTGGTAACTAAGGTATACATTGGGTATCTAGGCAGCGCGCGCTGCCTAGTTACCCGCAGTTTACCATGCATACCAGCCTGCAGACATCGTGGAAACAATATTTAAATCATTTCCACGATGTCGCTGGTAAAATGATCGCTGGTGAGTCTGCCTGTGTGACAGCTCACCAGCGATCATCCGTCAATGTCGCCAGCGATCAGATCGCTGACGATATTGACATGTGTGATGCTGGCTTAACTGCAGCCTGTCAGCGGGAGCAAGACATCATGGAAACGATATTTAAATAGTTTCCACAATGTCTCTGGTCCATTGATCGCTGGTGAGTCTGCCTGCATGACAGCTCACCAGCGATCTGAACGATTATGTTAGCGATGCATGTGATCGCTAACAAAATCGTTCATCACATTGATGCGTGTGACGACACCATTAGACAACTATATAGTAGATTCATGGAATAGTTGATATCTTCCTGATCTCTGTGGGTCCAAACACTGGGACTCTGAAGAGCCTCATATAAATGGAGCGGAGGTCAATCATGTGTGCTGCTGTTTCTTACATTTTTATGGGAATGTGGAAGACCATGCTAGCGTAGTACTTGGCAATCTCTGCTGTCCCCTTAAAAATGAAAAGCACGGCAGTGCGCATAATCAACCACCACTCTATATACACAGGGCTCTTCAGAGCCCCAGTTTTCTGGATCAGTGGAGGTCCAAGTGGTCAGACTGAAAGGGGGCCCCAGAAGCATCCATTCTTGGGGGGACAAAGGGTCACACATGCCTAATATATTAAATACAAATCAGTGAATATAGTTATTAACATCTTTTTATGACTTGGTATTATCTGTCAGGCTTTGTTGTACTATTTCACCTCCTCACCTTGGTCTGCTTTAATATTCAGCTTCATTTGCACTACTATTACTATGTTTTTACTTACTGTTGCTGGGTTAATTAGGAGTTGTCTCATGGACCATCCTCCATTTGAGGTGGAAAAGATACTATAATTTGACTGGTCCAAAACAGTCAGTGGCGGGATGAATTTTCAAATGAAAGATCCTGCTTTGGGTTGTTTCCTGCAGTTACAGGAAGAACAGAAGAAGCAGTCTTTGGACCTTGCCTTTGATGCTTCGTTTCCCTAGCACCTTTGTCTCTATCCACATTGTTGGGATCTGACCAAGGACTGTGACCCTTTACTCTTTTGACTTGCCCCTCTGCTTGTGATGTTCCCTCTTGATATTTGACCCCCAACTTATTCACTCCTCAATCTCATTGCTTGCCATGAGAAGTGACAATAGTCAGCATCACGCTGAGATAAAATACTGACCAAATACTGAATGTTTGAATAGGGCCTAAAACTTGGCCCTGGCAGAGAGTGACTGGCTCCAAATCAGATCCAATGGCGTTGTTTTTTGCTGATACTTTCTTGGCTCTATTCTGTCAGACTTGAGGACCAGAGGATTTCTAGTGGCGAGTTCAAC